>CM040191.1:64066097-64086097 GCA_022606455.1 Callitettix versicolor
TATTCTCGAGCGTAAGGAAGTTTTAGGTACTCAATATTCTCGAGCGTAAGGAAGTTTTAGGTGCTCAATATTCTCAAGCGTAAGGAAGAGTTAGGAGCTCAATATTCTCGAGCGAAAGGAAGGTTTAGGTGCTCAATATTCTCGAGCTTAAGGAAGTTTTAGGTGCTCAATATTCTGGAGCTTAAGGAAGTTTATGGTGCTCAATATTCTCGAGCGTAAGGAAGTTTTAGGTGATCAATATTCTCGAGCTTAAGGAAGTTTAAGGTGCTCAATATTCTCGAGGTGCTCAATACCAAAAAAATGGTATTATTTTAATTACTTTATTTATGGAATTCGTGGTTCTTTACATTCGATTGTGGATAGAATAATAAAAATATATCCTAACCTCTTTTCCTCTTTCTTTCGTGTAAAAACAAGAAAAGTTATGATTGCCACTTAGTTACCTATATCATAGTTTATGAAGAGTTGTAATAACACTGTTCAACTTCTTGTTGTACATTATACATTATTGTTGTTGTACTTATTATGTATTGTTCAATATGTAATAATTATTCTATATTAGTATTAATTACTACAGCCGCCTCGGTGACCTGGTTGATAGCGTACTGGGCTTTCACCCCGAGGACTCGGGTTCGATTCCCGGCCAGGGCTTGGCATTTTCATACGCTATAAATCATCCCATCGTCTGCATTAGCCCAAGTGTGCACAATAGTCGGACGTTAAACACTAGAGACGTCTAAATGCTCTCATTAGAAATTCGCGTTTTATTTATGAAAGGAGAAGAATAATCTAATGGCTGTGTTCTTCGCTTGCTCGCACGTACACACGCACATGCACACACACACACGCACACACACACACACACATACACACATACACACACACACACACACACATACATACACACACGTATTTTCACACGTTAGTGCGTGTATGCGAGCGAGTGCGCGCGTTTTCGTGTGATCATCAGGCTCACTATCGCAATTTCAGTCCGATTTCTTTAAAACTTGGCACGAAGCTACTAATAGCTTTGACAATTTAGTTTACCAGCGAAATTTTTTAAATAGCTTCAAAATGGCAGCCAATTCAAGTCACTAAGAAAACATTAGTTTTTGCCTTAAAGTTTCATTTAAAATGCAATTACATTACTATTTTTGTACATTATTCTTTTTTCCATTAACAGCAAAAGACCTCACAGACCAACTAGTTTGAAAATAATTTTAACTATATTGTCTCGTCTAAAAGAATATTAGTGCCTATTCGTGATCAATTTTAGTCAGCAATCGTTAAACATTTTTTTAAACATTATTTGAATTTAAAATATTGGCCAAGCCGAATTTCATGACGAATATTTTAAACGTGTAATTGTGCATAGTGTTTGCGATGTACGTTTTAATGTTTTGTTTGACTTTGTGACGACCTCGACAGAGGGATTTAACATTTTGTATGGCCTGAAGATGAAACTATAAAGTTTCGAAACCGCGGTAGCCTTTATGAGGTGAGTTGATAGACCACTGACGGGAGGAATATGTATGTAATCCTAATAATTAGAATATTGGTTTTCTGTTTAACAAAAAATCCAATATCGTATTGGTTAAGCCGAAAATAAAGATAAATAACAAAAATTCATTGCGTAGCTCTACAAGCAAATGTTAAACAGCGGATGAACTTTAACGTTTGGCCATCTGTTTCTACCTAAGCCCTATTATCTGTGGCTATAAGGGATAAATAAAACTGAACCTCACAGGGCTTCCGTTAGAAATAACGGCCCCACTCGGCCCAGGTTGGGTTACTTACTGCTGAAACAGCGGCCGCAACTAATTTCACATTAAATTAAACATGTCCGAAATAATTCGACGCACAATTCTGTTCGGAACCGCGCATTGTTTTATTCGACCCTGGGTACTACAACCTATTACCCTAATCGATGTTTGTGCCTATTTTGAAGCAAATTAAACCAAAAACGATTGAGTGTTAAAGCGCGAGCGTACGAGCGCGCACACACACACACACACACACACACACACACACGCACATACGAGAGAGAGAGAGAGAGAGGAGAGAGCGTGAAACAGAGAAAGAGAAAGAGAGGGAGGCAGAGAGAGAAAGAGAGAGAGAGAGAGAGAGAGAGAGAGCGTGAAACAGAGAAAGAGAAAGAGAGGGAGGCAGAGAGAGAAAGAAAGAGAGCGAGAGAGAGAGGGAGAGTGAGAGAGAGAGTGAGGGAGAGAGGGAGGGAGAGAGAGAGGGAGAGGAAGAGAGAGAGGGATGGAGGGAGAGGGGAGGGAGGGGAGAGAGAGATGGAGACGTGCATAAGATTAAGCACATTTTGCCCCACTAAAATATATTGTTAAAGACAATATAAATTTTCTTTATTTGGTACTTTTTTTGGTACTTTACCCAAATATATGAAGTATATACTGTGTGTGTAGTGTATATGATGTGTGTGTGTGTGTGTGTGTGTGTGTGTGTGTGTATGCTTGTGTGTGTGTGTGTGTGTGTGTGTGTGTGTGTGTGTGTGTGTGTGTGTGTGTGTGTGTGTGTGTGTGTGTGTGTGTGTGTGTGTGTGTGTGTGTGTGTGTGTGTGTGTGTGTGTGTGTGTGTGTGTGTGTGTGTGTGTGTGACCATTTTTAACCTTTCGTTAAAAATTTTATTGAAGCATATTTTACTCAAAAAACTGATAAAAATATAAATTTATCGAAATACTCTTTAACGATGTTTATAAAATGTTGCTCAAATGTCCTTAATAGATATCTAGTCAAGGTGTATTCGACACTGTGTTTTCAAACATCGAGTGTTTGATCTATAGTAAAGAGAAATAATTCGGCGTGATTTTTAAAAATTCGGTTATCAGTTTTCAATTTAATATTGAGATATATAAGAAGATTCATCACTGACATTAGTGAAACAAGGACATGTATAGGTTGAGAGAAGGCTACTTACTGATACTGTATTGAAAAGACAGATTGTCTAAATGTTCAATCACTAACCTGGCACGTCCAATAGGACAGCTGGCAATTTGTTATTCCTGGTTTCTGTTTAGAATCAATTTATTTTAATAAAAGTCAACGTCACCAGGTGATTTCGTATAAATGTTATACACGAGATAGAATGTCTAAGAAAATACATTTTATTCGACAAAGAAATTTTTTAAAACTTGAAATAGGTTATTTGTTTGCATGTTGCGAAGTTGTTACATTTTGTTTGTAGGTGTCTCGTACACGGAATAGTTTCCTTTAAAGTTGTTTTAAAAGTACTCATAAATACAGAAATTTCAATAGCCTTCAAGTTGAAATTTCCTAATATAATCTTTAAATATTTCGTTAACCTAAAGTGAAACTTAAAATACATTTCAATGAATTTAACTTTGTTGCTTAACGTCCATACGTCATTACAGTTAGACAATCACCTACCAGTTAGAGGATGATACTTTAAATTGTATACCAGTTAGAGGATGATGCTTTATATTTTATACCAGTTAGAGGATGATGCTTTATATTTTATATCAGTTAGAGGATGATAATTTATATTTTATATCAGTTAGAGGATGATACTTTATATTTTATATCAGTTAGAGGATGATACTTTATATTTTATATCAGTTAGAGGATGATACTTTATATTTTATATCATTTAGAGGATGATACTTTATATTTTATATCAGTTAGAGGATGATACTTTATATTTTATATCAGTTAGAGGGTGATACTTTATATTTTATATTAGTTAGAGGGTGATACTTTATATTTTATATCAGTTAGAGGGTGATACTTTATATTTTATATCAGTTAGAGGGTGATACTTTATATTTTATATCAGTTAGAGGATGGTACTTTATATTTTATATCAGTTAGAGGATGGTACTTTATATTTTATATCAGTTAGAGGGTGATACTTTATAATTTATAACAGTTAGAGGATGGTACTTTATATTTTATATTAGTTAGAGGGTGATACTTTATATTTTATATCAGTTAGAGGGTGATACTTTATATTTTATATCAGTTAGAGGATGGTACTTTATATTTTATATCAGTTAGAGGGTGATACTTTATATTTTATATCAGTTAGAGGGTGATACTTTATATTTTATATCAGTTAGAGGATGATACTTTATATTTTATATCAGTTAGAGGATGGTACTTTATATTTTATATCATTTAGAGGATGGTACGTTATATTTTATATCAGTTAGAGGATGATAATTTATATTTTATATCAGTTAGAGGATGATACTTTATATTTTATATCATTTAGAGGATGGTACGTTATATTTTATATCAGTTAGAGGATGGTACTTTATATTTTATATCAGTTAGAGGATGATACTTTATATTTTATATCAGTTAGAGGATGATACTTTATATTTTATATCAGTTAGAGGATGGTACTTTATATTTTATATCAGTTAGAGGATGGTACTTTATATTTTATATCAGTTAGAGGATGGTACTTTATATTTTATATCAGTTAGAGGATGGTACTTTATATTTTATATCAGTTAGAGGGTGATACTTTATATTTTATATCAGTTAGAGGGTGATACTTTATATTTTATATCAGTTAGAGGATGGTACTTTATATTTTATATCAGTTAGAGGATGGTACTTTATATTTTATATCAGTTAGAGGGTGATACTTTATATTTTATATCAGTTAGAGGGTGATACTTTATATTTTATATCAGTTAGAGGGTGATACTTTATATTTTATATCAGTTAGAGGGTGATACTTTATATTTTATATCAGTTAGAGGGTGATACTTTATATTTTATATCAGTTAGAGGGTGATACTTTATATTTTATATCAGTTAGAGGGTGATACTTTATATTTTATATCAGTTAGAGGGTGATACTTTATATTTTATATCAGTTAGAGGATGGTACTTTATATTTTATATCAGTTAGAGGATGGTACTTTATATTTTATATCAGTTAGAGGGTGATACTTTATATTTTATATCAGTTAGAGGGTGATACTTTATATTTTATATCAGTTAGAGGGTGATACTTTATATTTTATATCAGTTAGAGGATGGTACTTTATATTTTATATCAGTTAGAGGATGGTACTTTATATTTTATATCAGTTAGAGGGTGATACTTTATATTTTATAACAGTTAGAGGATGGTACTTTATATTTTATATTAGTTAGAGGGTGATACTTTATATTTTATATCAGTTAGAGGGTGATACTTTATATTTTATATCAGTTAGAGGATGGTACTTTATATTTTATATCAGTTAGAGGATGGTACTTTATATTTTATATCAGTTATAGGATGATGCTTTATATTTTATAACAGTTAGAGGATGGTACTTTATATTTTATATCAGTTACAGAATGATACTTTATATTTTGTATCATTTAGAGGATGATAATTTATATTTTATATCAGTTAGAGGATGATGTTTTATTTTTTATAACAGTTAGAGGATGGTACGTTATATTTTATATCACTTAGAGGATGATACTTTATACTTTACACCAGTTAGAGAATGATGCTTTGTATTTTATATCACTTAGAGGATGATACTTTATACTTTACACCAGTTAGAGAATGATGCTTTATATATTGTATCAGTTAGAAGAAAATAATTAATATTTTAGAGCACTTAGAAGATGATACTTTATAGTGTATACTATTTAAAGGTGATACTTTTTGTTATATACCATTTAGAAGATGATAGATCGGCGTTAAAGGAATGCATAAAGCTTGCTACAGTAATTGCATTCTCGAACCGTAAAACCTTTCGGTTCTCAGTTCAGATACTCCGCGGACACAACCGGAGTTTTCAGGGACCTCGACCACCAAGCCCTAATTGTAAGAGCATATGTAGGCTCTGGCTTCAAACATAACATTTTCTCAAATTTCCTAACTAAAGCTTTTATTTGACACCGTCTTCCTGGCAAATATGCACCACTATTCTAATTCATCTTTTTTGTAATACCATTTGGAACACTTACTGTTCTAACTTCCCGTTGTCCTTGTTATGCCTCTTGAAGTTTTTCCTATTTTCTATGAACTATATGCGAAAATGTATTTGTATGAATACGAGGTGTGTTCAGAAAGTAACGAGAATTTGAACAAAATGTTTATTTATTCTTCTATATTGATGTTGCCGCCTTCAAAATAGTCCCCATTGGAGATTATGCACTTGTGCCAGCGCTTGTTCCAATCCTCGAAACACTTCTCAAACACGATCTTTGAGATAGCCTTTAGTTCTTTCAGCGATGCGCTTTTAATGTCATCTACGGCTGTAAAACGACGGACTTTTAAGGTTCTCTTTATTTTTGGAAATAGGAAAAAGTCACACGGAGTCATGTCTGGTGAATATGGAGGCTGGGGCATCGTTACAGTACTGTTTTTGGCCAACAATTCACGAACAAGCAATAATGTGTGAGCTGGTGCATTATCGTGGTGCAAAAGCCATGAATTGTTTTTCCACAGATCCGGGCGTTTTTTTCCGGATTGCTTCACGCAAACGGCGTTGAACTTGTAGGTAGTACTCCTTATTGACCGTTTCACCTGGTGGCAGGAATTCATGATGCATTATGCCAGTAATATCGGAGAACACTGTGAGCATAACCTTCAAGTTCGACCGCACTTGTCGGGCTTTTTTCGGTCTTGGCGAGCCAGAATGCCTCCACTGGGATGATTGTGCCTCAGTTTCAACGTCATATCCGTAAACTCATGTTTCGTCACCTGTTATAATAGGTTTCAGTAATTCTGCATCGTCTTTGACTTCATTTAGTTACTCCTGAGCTATTTCCATTCGACGCTGTTTTTGTTCAACATTCAACAATTTTGGAACGAATTTTACTGTCACGCGTTTCAAACACAAAACATTGGAAACAATGTCATGACATGACTAAATCGATATGCCAACATCATCATCTAATTATGATTCTGCGATTGTTCATTAGCATTTATTTCACTTTTTCCACATTTTCGTCGGTTGTTGATGTGCTGGGGCGTCCAGGGCGTTCGTCATCTTCAACGTCTTCGCGACCTTCTTTGAAACGCTTATACCACTCGTAAACTCTTGATTTACTCAAATCAGACTCACCATAGGCCTTTGTTAACATTCCATACACTTTGTTACACTTTATACCATTTTTAACGCAAAATTTGATACAAATTCATTAATTGAAACGAAGATCGTTGATCTCATAAAAATACGTCTAAACTTAGTGGCTGTCACAGACAAAGTCAACAATGAAAACAGCTGAAAGTTTTATCACACTTCAAGAGCATGTATACCAACAATTAAAAAATGTTTGACAATCGGATTCTCCAAGCCCGCGAAATTTAAAAATTCTCGTTACTTTCTGAACACACCTCGTACTTACGTGTTAGTAACCTAGCACGACGGCGGACATTACAAGTCTGCTCGCCGAGAATTATCAAAATATTTCTGTATGGTTACTTTGCACTGAGTTGTCAACGTGCTAGATCTACTAAATGTCCTCTAGTCCAAGTTGCGAAGAACTCCCGACGAGATGCGCCAGTTGATAACTCACTCGCTAAATAAATGGTTCGTTCCTGCGAAATTTGCGTTGGTAATTAATCAAGAATAATTTATAGACGATAATTACCGGGGAGAGACAAGATAACAGCCGTTGTTGTGAGCGGACGCGTTGTTGAAGATTAATCTTTGCGTTCATCCTTTCAAAACTTAATTGTTACCGTTACGGCGTAACGTCTTGTTTTGTTTTGCTTGCGTCAGGTGCGACAGACAATCTCTTTGTCAAATCGTACAACTTTGTGTTGCGTAACAAAATGGCGGGCGGCAACAGATGAACGATTTCGATAAAACTTTAGGCTCGTCAGTGGCGAATATTTTCACGGATATTTCTGTAAAATCATCATATTTATTATTTTTCGAGTCAACATCCCTTTTTACTCAGCACGTACAGGCATAAATGAGGTGTCTTTAGGAAGACGTTTTAACCGGCTTTTGACATTGCAAAACGGTTTTGCGCTAAAACGTACTGTTCGTGGAAAATTTTAACATAAAAGACACTTTTAACTGCCATAGGCAAAACGGCAACTTGGATGCGCATGCGCGGCATTACAAATCAGACAATATTTTGTATATTTTACGAAACTAAATTATTATAGACAATCCAATTACAAATGCCAATAACGTGTTTAGAATAAATTTACTTAAGCGTCATTAAACTTGTAGGTCCGTGCAGGGGAGGTTCAGACTAGCTGCACCTATTGAGATGATTTAGACGTTCATCGCGGTATCCGAGTCATGCGCAGCATTACAAATCACACAATATTTTGTATATTTTACGAAACTAAATTATTATAGACAATCCAATTATAAATGCCACTTTTGCATAACGTGTTTAGAATAAATTTACTTAAGCGTCATTAAACTTGTAGGTCCGTGCAGGGGAGGTGCAGACTAGGTGCACCTATTGAGAGGATTTAGACGTTCATCGCGGTACCCGAGTCTAACACAATACTACACTTACGACTTTAACACTTAACACTTACACTTACATTTAGGGAGACGATAATAGCCATAATGTGCTTTTCACCTTAAAAAAACAAAAAAACTTGCAGGTTACTGATAGTTTCCCATCTACGCCAGTCGTACAAACCAGGACTAGCTTTTCGAATATCAAACACGTTTTGTACACTGTTTATATACAAACATATTTGTGATTTCTCCTTCCATCGTGCATTTATCTATTGTTAATCGATCGCTTCTTGATTTATTTTTAAACATATTTTCTCTTCCTTCTAACTACGGCCCTGACCCCAACGACTACTCTTATCCAAAAGGCAGTGTTTACTTAAAACTGTCATAGTGCGAAATTTCTAATGCGCCCCTTAGTTTATATTATTTAAATAGATTTAAATTCAAAACCATTTCAGCATCCAAACGGGATCACACTTTGAATTCTACTTTTAAAATTAGTTTGTGTTGATTACACCTACAACCTGTCAAAAAAACAATAATTTTATTAGTCTTATGCTTTCGAATTAACATCATATCCATCCGTACGTGACCTTAGATGGCACGTCTATCCCCTCCTGCCTTCTGGTAGTACATAGCCAGCAATTTGTTGGTAATAAGGTGATCTCACAAGCTCGTCTTACGAATCCCTTTACAATTGTTACTTACGATGGAATATAAATGTTATTAGTTTATTATGTATTCCCGTTGAAGAATGAGCTACTAAAACGGCCGTCATGGTAAGACCCAGACCCGTGACATTGCAATGGCGCCTATCTTGATCACGTCCATTAGTGGCCTCCTGACAGTACATGATTTCTTCTTCAACTTGTTGGTAAGAGTGTTATCCCACAAGCCCTTCTTACGACTCCTTTACAATTGTTACTTAACGATGCAATATTAATGTAATTAGTGTATTCCCGTTGAGGAATGAGCTACTAGAACGACCATCATGGTAAGACCCAAACCCGTGACATTTAAATGATGCCGTTCTTCATTACGTCCATTCGCTTTTGGCCTCCTGACAATACATGATTTCTTCTTCAACTTGATTGTAAGAGGGTGATCCCACAAGCCCTTCTTACGACTCCTTTTACAATTGTTACTTAACGATGCAATATTAATGTAATTAGTGTATTCCCGTTGAAGAATGAACTACAAAACGGCCATCATGGTAAGACCCAAACCCGTGACATTACAATGGCGCTTATCTCGATCACGTCCATTAGTGGCCTCCCGACAGTACATGATTTCTTCTTCAACTTGTTGGTAAGAGTGTAATCCCACAAGCCCTTCTTACGACTCCTTTTACAATTGTTACTTAACGATGCAATATTAATGTAATTAGTGTATTCCCGTTGAGGAATGAGCTACTAAAACGACCATCATGGTAAGACCCAAACCCGTGACATTTAAATGACGCCGTTCTTCATTACGTCCATTCGCTTTTGGCTTCCCGACAGTACATTATTTCTTCTTCAACTTGTTGGTAAGAGTGTGATCCCACAAGCCCTTCTTACGACTCCTTTTACAATTGTTACTCAACGATGCAATATTAATGTAATTAGTGTATTCCCGTTGAAGAATGAACTACAAAACGGCCATCATGGTAAGACCCAAACCCGTGACATTACAATGGCGCTTATCTCGATCACGTCCATTAGTGGCCTCCCGACAGTACATGATTTCTTCTTCAACTCGTTGGTAAGAGTGTAATCCCACAAGCCCTTCTTACGACTCCTTTTACAATTGTTACTTAACGATGCAATATTAATGTTATTAGTGTATTCCCGTTGAGGAATGAGCTACTAAAACGACCATCATGGTAAGACCCAAACCCGTGACATTTAAATGACGCCGTTCTTCATTACGTCCATTCGCTTCTGGCCTCCCGACAGTACATGATTTCTTCTTCAACTTGTTGGTAAGAGTGTGATCCCACAAGCCCTTCTTACGACTCCTTTTACAATTGTTACTTAACGATGCAATATTAATGTAATTAGTGTATTCCCGTTGAGGAATGAGCTACTAAAACGACCATCATGGTAAGACCCAAACCCGTGACATTTAAATGACGCCGTTCTTCATTACGTCCATTCGCTTTTGGCTTCCCGACAGTACATGATTTCTTCTTCAACTTGTTGGTAAGAGTGTGATCCCACAAGCCCTTCTTACGACTCCTTTTACAATTGTTACTTAACGATGCAATATTAGTGTTATTAGTGTATTCCCGTTGAAGAATGATCTACAAAACGGCCATCATGGTAAGACCCAAACCCGTGACATTGCAATGGCTCCGATCTTGATTACGTCCATTCGTAGCCTCCTGACAGTACATGATTTCCTCTTCAACTTGTTGGTAAGAGTGTGATCCCACAAGCCCTTCTTACGACTCCTTTTACAATTGTTACTTAACGATGCAATATTAGTGTTATTAGTGTATTCCCCTTGAAGAATGATCTACAAAACGGCCATCATGGTAAGACCCAAACCCGTGACATTGCAATGGCTCCGATCTTGATTACGTCCATTCGTAGCCTCCTGACAGTACATGATTTCCTCTTCAGCTTGTTGGTAAGAGTGTGATCCCACAAGCCCTTCTTACGACTCCTTTTACAATTGTTACTTAACGATGCAATATTAGTGTTATTAGTGTATTCCCGTTGAAGAATGATCTACAAAACGGCCATCATGGTAAGACCCAAACCCGTGACATTGCAATGGCTCCGATCTTGATTACGTCCATTAGTAGCCTCCTGACAGTACATGATTTCTTCTTCAACTTGTTGGTAAGAGTGTGATCCCACAAGCCCTTCTTACGACTCCTTTTACAATTGTTACTTAACGATGCAATATTAATGTAATTAGTGTATTCCCGTTGAAGAATGAACTACAAAACGGCCATCATGGTAAGACCCAAACCCGTGACATTGCAATGGCGCCTATCTTGATCACGTCCATTAGTGGCCTCCTGACAGTACATGATTTCTTCTTCAACTTGTTGGTAAGAGTGTGATCCCACAAGCCCTTCTTACGACTCCTTTTACAATTGTTACTTAACGATGCAATATTAATGTTATTAGTGTATTCCCCTTGAAGAATGAGCTACTAAAACGGTCATCATGGTAAGACCCAGGCCCGTGACATAGCAATTGCGCCGATCTTGAACACGTCCATTCGCTTTTGGCCTCCTGACAGTACATGATTTCCTCTTCAACTTGTTGGTAAAAGTGTGATCCCACAAGCCCTTCTTACCAATTGTTACTTAACTTTAGAGAATGAGCTACTATGTACCGTCATGGTAAGACCCAGACCAATGACGTTGTAATGGCGCCGTTTCGCCGCCTCGGTGGCCTAGTTGATAGCGCACTAGGCTTTCACCCCGAGGACCCGGGTTCGATTCCCGGCCATGGCTTGGCATTTTCATACGCTATAAATCATCCCATCGTCTGCATTAGCCCAAGTGTACCCCGGACGTTAAACACAAAAAAAAATCGATTTTAAGAATACTTTATCAGGAGTCGTTAATATTTTTTATATATTATCTAATGAATTTAAATCGATTTTATTATAGTGAGAAAATATTTGGTAACGAATTAATAAAGAAAAAATATAAATGAAAAAAAATTAATTTCGAGACAGTCTGACAGTTTTAAAGACTAAAAAAACTTAGTTTTCTAAAAGTTTATACTGATTTGTCTCTTTCGTAACAACGTAATTTTCATAAAACTAGTTAGCTTCGTTGAAACGGACTAGTTCAACAGAGATTTTGTTTTAATTCGGTCGCTTTGTTTGGCCAAGTCTCCTTTCGTGAAGCGCTTTGCGGAATCTTTTACTTAATTAAAGTGATTACTATTTGACTTACCGAACGCCGTAGTCGGATTCCCGCAAGTTTGCGTAAAAAAACATTTTACCTTTATTACCTTTGTTCTACTTCCGTTTAAACTCGTTTAATTTTACGCTGCACCAAAACTAACAGCATGAAAACTTTCAGACTGTACCGCAGACTTTCAGACTGTACCGCCGTCGTTGTCTGCGCAAACAGTACTGTTAAAAATATTAATTTAATAATGTTGACCGTAATATTTTTTTTAAATTTAAGTTATTGTTATTACCCGGTTCATTTGTAGCTGTAACGTTTTAAATGACTGTCAAACAACTGTTTCGCTGACGTGATCTAAGCGAATTTACAAAAAAAAATCTTATTTTTTTATTTACTTTTTGGTTTCATTATCATAATCAGCAATATAAACTCAGTAAATGAGCGTTTTCAACTTCAAATTACACACGAAAATAACTCCTAGATATTTTCAAATTTGATTTTATTATTTTAACGAATTTTTGAAAATATTAAACGGTAATTTTGCTGTTTTTATTTGTAGTTACAATTGTGAAATCAAAATAGATGCAAAACAGTTATAATTTATAATCACCATTATAATCTTACTGTCAATTCAAGATGAAATATAGTTTCGTACGTTCAAATAATACATTTAGAGTACAAACATTTTGAAACTATTAAAGGATTTTGCTGGATAAGGAAAATGTCCAAGATATTACCGCACACAATGTTTGTGCAAAGTTTGAATCGTAAACATTTCTTTGAATTTTGTACTCAAAGTTTTACTAAGCACCATTCACTTTGACAAAACTAGTGCAGTGTTCATATAACTGAAATAAAACGTCTAGGAAGTATAAAAAAAAACATAAATGTTTGTGTTTGTTTGGATACCAATGTCATGGTCTTGTTTGTTTGCCGGAACTTGTAGTTGCTGGTTCAAAGAAAACACGCAGTTCTGTTTTTTATGTAAGATTTTGCTTTTATTGTAAACATACGAGGTGTGTTCAGAAAGTAAAGAGAATTTTTAAATTTCGTGAGCTTGGAGAGTTCGATTGTCAAACATTTTTTTTATTATGTTGGCATACACGCAATTGAAGTATGATACAATTTTCAGCTGTTTTCATTGTTGACTTTGTCTGTGTCAGCCGCTAAGGTTAGACGTGTTTTTATGAGCTCACCGATTTTCGTTTGTTAAAAGAAATGGATCAAAGAATTTGTATCAAATTTTGCGTAAAAAATTGAATAAAGTGTAACAAAGTGTGTGAAATGTTGACAAAGGCCTATGGTGAGTCTGTTATGAGTAAAGCAAGAGTTTACGAGTGGTATAAGCGTTTCCAAGAAGGCCGTGAAGATGACGAACGCCCTGGACGCCCAAGCACAACAACCGATGAAAACGTGAAAAAAATTAAAGAAATGGTAATGAACAATCGTCGAATCACAGAGGTTGCTGATGATGTTGGCATATCGATTGCATCATGTCATGACATTGTTTCCAATGTTTTGTGTATGAAACGCGTAGCAGCAAAATTCGTTCCAAAATTGTTGAATTTTGAACAAAAACAGCGGCGAATGGAAGTTGCTCAGGAGTCACTAAATGAAGTCAACGACGATGCAAAATTACTGAAACGTATTATAACAGGTGACGAAACATAGGTTTACGGATATGACGTCGAAACTAAGGCTAAATCATCCCAGTGGAGGCATTCTGGCTCGCCAAGACCGAAATAGGCTCGACAAGTGCAGTCGAACGTGAAGGTTATACTCACTGTGTTTTTCGATATTAATGGCATAGTGCTTCATGAATTCCTGCCACCAGGTGAAACGGTCAATAAGGAGTACTACCTACAAGTTGAACGCCGTTTGCGAGAAGTAATCCGAAAAAAACGCCCGGATCTGTGGAAAAACAATTCATGGTTTTTGCACCACGATAATGCACCAGCTCACACTTCATTGCTTGTTCGTGAATTGTCCTGTAACGATGCCCCAGCCTCCATATTCGCCAGACATGGCTCCGTGTGACTATTTCCTATTTACAAAAATAAAGAGAACCTTAAAGGACCGTCGTTTTACAGCCGTAGATGACATTAAAAGCCCATCGCTGAAAGAACTAAAGGCTATCTCAAAGATCGAGTTTGTGAAGTGTTTCGAGGATTGGAAGAAGCGCTGGCACAAATGCATAATCTCCAATAGGGACTATTTTGAAGGCGACAACATCAATTTAGAAGAATAAATAAATATTTTGTTCAAAAAATTAAAATTTTCGTTACTTTCTGAACACACATCGTATTCACTGTGTAAAACACCACATTGCAATTGCTAACAAAATAATAGAGGAAGGGGTTTAAAAAACGGTACGGAAAATAGCCTACTTGAAAAAAACCAAAATGGATTTTTTTGCAATTTTCGTTCGGAAAGTAAATTTTAAAAAAGGTAGTAACATTCTAAAGTCGACTAAAAAAAGAATAATTAGGATTATGACCTATTCTTCCATGTGGTCTACTTACTCACCCATAAAGGTCTACTTACTCACCACCTTTATGGATTCCTTTCGAAACCTTACCGATTCCTCTTCAGGCCGTAATACAAAACGTCAAATGCCTCGGTCAAGGTCGTCACAAAGTTACACAAAACATTGAAAACACGTCACAAACACTAAACACAATTACACGATTAAAATACACAAGATAAAAAGGCATCCCGGAATGTAACGACATACGAGTTGCACGTATCGTTTAGCCAAGTCAAATCGTGTAATTGTGTTTATTGTTTGTTTGTTCGACAGAGGGATTTGACATTTTGTATTACGGCCTGAAGATGAAACAGTAACGTTTCGAAACCGCAGTACCTTTACGAGGTGAGTAAATAGACGACTAGACGGAAGGGGGTGCAGACTAGGTGCACCTATTGAGAGGATTTAGACGTCCCTCGCGGTACGGGTACACACACTTACACTTACAACACTACACTTACGACTTTAACACTTTACACTTACACTTACATTTAGGGAGGTGATAAAAGCTCAATGTGCTTTTCGCCTTAAAATAAAAATAAAAAAATAGACAGAAGAAAATAGGTAATAATTCTAATTATTTAGAAATGTAATCTGACTGCTGGGTTTCAATAACAAAAAAAGAAAACTCTACTAAGAAAATAGAAAACTAAGTACAAGGAAATGAACTATGGCGTTTGAAATTAGGTTTAATTATTAAAATTCGTTTCCGTCGTCGAGACACTTGCGTGCCGTCGAATTATCGACAAGTCAGGTTCGACAAGGCTTTGCGGTTCAGGCATCGATCTTAAGTAAACTAAGGATTGTTTTAAACGAGGCAAGGCTCCGTAGTTGTTCCGAAGCTGCCGTTGAGGTTAAGTTGTATTTATCACTTGACCACACAACAGCTGGCCAGTCGTTAGGGTTACGCTATTGTGGGATGACCGCCGGCCTGTAACAATGGTTCTTGCACATAGCTGGCAATCGGTAATTTAGTTCCTTCAATACAATTTTTGTACTGTCAATTGAATCTTACAACATTTATATATATCTATATCTATATATATATATATATATATATATATATATATATATATATATATATATATATATAGCCTATATAATGCTGATTACAACGTTGAAGTTTAAAATTTAATTTAATAATAAAATTGCAGCCTTTTTGAAATTATTGGATGATTTTATTAAGTAACGAAAAAGTTTAAGCTATTAACAAATTATATTTCTGTGACGTTTTAATCAAATCGCACAAAAATTACGAATTCTGAAGCACCGAATTATTCTGTTCCTACTATTAGTTCACACTCTCCCCTCTCTCTCTCCTCTCTCTCTCTCCTCTCTCTCTCATCTCTCTCTCTCTCTCTCTCTCTCTCTCTCTCTCTCTCCTCTCTCTCTCTCTCTCTCTCTCTCTCTCTCTCTCTCTCTCTCTCTCTCTCTCTCTCTCTCTCTCTCTCTCTCTCTCTGTCTCTCAGTGGCCTCTCTGGATAGCGTACTAGGTCTCTCGAGGACTCCTCTCTGCCGGAGAGGCTTGGCATTTTCGTACGCTATGGATCATCCCATAGGCTTGCATTAGCCCCGGGTTCACATTAGTCGGACGTTAAACACCAAAAAATTTCTACGCTCTCATCATCCATCGTCTGCATTAGCCCAATTGTGCACAATAGTCGGACGTTAAACATATATATCTCTCTCTATCTCTCTATATATATATATATATATACATACGATATTTATTTATATATCTTGTTCAATTTTCAATCGTTAATAAAATACTTTCTATTCATCCCCTTAAGTTCAAATATTTCTTTTTAAAACTTATAGTATATCACACTTGATGTTAATACAGTTTTTTTTTGTCAAATATTAATATCGCATATTTTTACAGACTATACGATAGGATTTGATTTAAATAACATTTACGTTCTATCCTTTGTTGGTTTTAGAAATCGCAGCACGCAGCTGTCTCGCTGACGTGATGGAAGCGTATGACCCAAGGAGAAATTGACTTAATTTTTTTTTTTTTATATTACTTTGTTTTATGTTAAACTGTATGTAAAATCATACATTTCTTATCAACTATTCCAAAAGCTACTTAACGGTCATGGTTTCGGGTCAGGATGTCATCACGATAGCCCGTCCAATAGCTGGCTCATTTGCCAATAACAATTCGTTAAATGTTAACAATACATCTCTCAAGTCAGGCGAATTTTTGTCACATCCTGTACCCGTCAGTTAAATACAACTTAAACTTAAAAAAAATTGCTTTTGAAATTTTGTATGTATAAACTAATTGACCTCACCGACCTTATTTACGTTTAGTTTGAACAAAATAATTTCATTTGATATCTACTCCCTGTTTTATTCTGCAATAAAATTACATACTTCTCACGTATTTTACAATACAATAGCTGAAATGTTTAAACCTAACCACATTCCCATATACAAGACTTAAGTAATATCAAACGTAATTTTATCTCCACAAATAGCGAATTAAACTGTATCATTAAATCAATATTCTTATTGTGTATAAATTCGTTATAGCTGACTTGGTCTACTGAATCTACCATTAGAGACTTACATGAGAACGATTAAGTACGTTTTGTGTTACAAAGCTACAATTTATTTAACACTAGCTGAAGTACCCGGCGTTGCACGGGAAAGAAATGCTTTTTGCAACATTGACGTTATATTAGAAAAACAACATGTATTAAAATATTTATTCATTTAAAAAGATTAAGGATATTTACAATTTTTAAATGTGATACTTTTTTGTCTAGGTAAGAGCCTAAATACTGTTTGATGTTTCAGTTTAATATGTTTAATTTCAAATCTTTAGCTATTATAGTCTCAGCTATACGTTTGTTATTAAAGTTGAACTGTGTAAGTAGTTTAATGTCGTTAAAATCAAATTTTTGCAAAATCTTCCTTAGTGCACTTCGACATTGTTGTAAGAAGGTACCTTGAAAATTTTAAGTCTTTAGCTATAATAGTCTTGGTTGTACGTTGATTATTAAGTTGAACTGGGTAAGTAGTTTAATGGCGTTGAAATCAACTTTTTGCAAAAACTTTTCTTAGTGCATATCGACATTGTTGAAAGAAGGTGAAAATTTCAAGTCTCTAGTTATAATAGTCTCGACTATAGGTTGATGATTAAAGTTGAAATGAGTAAGTAGTTTAATGGCGTTAAAATCATTTTTTTGCAAAATCCTTTCTCAGTGCATCTTGTCTTTGTTGTAAGAAGATACCCTGAAAATTTCAAGTCATTAGCTGTAATAGTCTCGGCTGTACGTTGATTTTGTTGTTGTTTAAGGCGAAAAGCACATAAAGGTTATTATCGCCTCCCTAAATGTAAGTGTGAGTGTAAAGTGTTAAAGTCGCAAGTGTAGTGTTGTAAGTGTAAGTGTGTGTTAGACTCGGGTACCGCGAGGGACGTCTAAATCCTCTCAATAGGTGCAGCTAGTCTGCACTCCCTGCGGGGACGTTGATTATTAAAGTTGGACTGGGTAAGTAGTTTAATGGCCTTAAAATCACATTAAAAACCTCACAGTGCTCTTTCTATGGAAATTTCCGGTATGGGTTCAAATTTGGTTGTGATCGGTTGAGAAATGTAGGAGCCTATAAAAAAACCACATATATACATACGTTAATTTTTTTTGTGTCTAACGTCCGACTATTGTGCACACTTGGGCTAAAGCAGACGATGGGATGATTTATAGCGTATGAAAATGCCAAGCCCTGGCCAGGAATCGAACCCGGGTCCTCGGGGTGAAAGTCCAGTACGCTATCAACTAGGCCACCGAGGCGACTTTCCCACGTTCACTTACACACACACACACACACACACACACACACACACACACACACACACACACACACACACACACACACACACACACACACACACACATATATATATATATATATATATATATATATATATATATATATATATATATATATATATATATATATATATATATATATATATATATATATATATATATATATATAGAGAGAGAGAGAGAGAGAGAGAGAGAGATTATGTATTTTTGAATTCCGCCATTATGACCATCATGATCAGCATAAACTTTTTCGTATATAAGAATTTAAAATTTTCAAATAACTTTTTCAAAATGAGCACTTACATTTCTGTCCAGTCATGTGAATATCAGTTTGAATGTTGTGCCGTATTGAATACTTTGCAAATGTCATACACTCGTATTGCTTTTATTGGACAAATTACGGCAGATGTCCAAAAAAATAAGTAGTAATAACAATTTTAAAAAAACATAATTATTTATCATGAAGTGCCGATACGGTGCCCTTTACATAGACGTATAAAATTACAGCATTTACTTCCCGGGCAACGCAGGGCCGAAACCCGGAATAATTTAACCAATAAAGCACGCAGGCATAAATTTCACCGCTGGCCTTTGTTGAATACAATAATGGAGCCTATTGTCAGGCATATCAATAACGCCAGAGAGAAACACATTGTTTAATATGAGCTGCAATCATAATGAGGCCAGCGCTCATTAAACCTCCGTACTTAAAAACATCACTAGAGACTGTGGAAGGCACGTTGCTCACGTCAGTGAACGATTAAACGTATTTTGTGTATGTATACACAAGGTGTTTATGTATGTAATGCGCGGAGTAATTTATGAGGTAATTATTTGATATAAAAGATAATTTTTATATTTAAATTGGCACATCTGCAGGCTCTATGATAGAATCGATCCAGAAGAAATACAAAATATTTAAACACATTACCAAGGAATTGGTACTGCATTGGATCCCGTCACATGTAGGCATACAAAGGAATGAACGGGTAGACAAGCTGGCCAAACAAGGAACCCTTATAGTGCAGAAACCAAAAAGAATGCTCACACTGGAAGCTAGGATTAGTGCACTGAATCGAACATCTTATCTTGAATTTACAAACAGAGTCAAGGAAGACGTAAATAACAAGCCTTATGAGAATGTATTCGACTTGTATGGGAAGGTCAAGGACCTCCAGAGGAGGACATCTGTCGCGGTCTTTCGGCTGACAACTGGACACGACTGTCTGAATGAACACCTGAAGAAAATTAAGATATTAAACTATGACAACTGCACATTGTGTGAATGCCCAGACACCATCATAAACAAGGACCATCTCCTGGTCTGCAGAAAAC
>CM040191.1:64093597-64116097 GCA_022606455.1 Callitettix versicolor
TGCAGACTAGCTGCACCTATTGATAGGTTTAGAGGTCCCTCGCGACACCCGAGTGTAACACACACTTACACTTACAACACTACACTTACGACTTTAACACTTTACTCACATACTTACATTTAGTCAGGCGTTAATAGCCTTAATGTGCTTTTCGCCTTAAAATGCAACAGCAACAACAACAAAATTCAGATAATCAAACAATAATCATCTTCTTTTGCTGATAAACCATTTTCCGGGCATCTGATACAAACAGCAGCTGATAAATTATTACGCGAAAGGTTAGTAAAAAGCAATATTTTATTTTAACTTAATATTTTACTTTTTATACGTTACCGTTGTTTATTAGAGTATGTGAGTTCTAAAAGAGCGGTTAGGTGGATATTAAGATTCTAATTCGAAAGCTAGAAATGATCCTGACCTCTGGATCATTTTTTAGGAACTAGAAATAGAAAGATCAAAAGAACTTAATACAGGAAATTGTCATTTGAGGGCGAATCTGATCAGGGTCGGCATGTATCACAAAGAAGGTTATACAGGGCGGATACGGAAGCTGCAGGTCACATAATCTATGATTATAAGGCTCTTGTCAGCAGGAGGGGAAGACTGTTTGGCTTCCAGGAACCTAAGAGGCTCCAACGGAATGAGCTAGTCAGTGGCTCAAAATCAAGTAGAGTATTACATAAATCATATGAAGCTTATATGGTAGTCTAGTTCTTTATTCTCTCTTCATTTGTTTCACCCAACTTTGGGGTACTCTAAATCAATCACTTTTTAATGTTCTGTGCCTTCCTCGTAGCCCAGTATTGCTTCATTCGTTGTGATTTTGCTTTTCTTTCTTCGTGAGATTTGACTTTGCCTTAGAACCGTTGCTTCTTGTCCTTGGTTATTGTTTTGGCTATTCTGTCCATGAGGATAGTGTCAGTGACTTGTAGTTCCGTTATGTCTTTCTCTGTTTCTCTAAACCAAAGTGGTTTGGCTCTTCTATTGCGAAAATAGTCAAATATTTTTTTGGTTAGTCTATTTTTGTTCATTCGGAGGATGTGCCCATAAAAATCAATTCTCCTTTTTCTTATTGTGTCTGATAGTGTTTCAGTTTTTTGGTGTGGAGTAATTCCTGATGTGGAGTAATTGGTTGTTACGGAATTTGGGGCCTAAGATTTTTCGTAATATCTTTCTTTCTTTGATCTCCAGCCTTTCAAGTGGGCCCTGGGTTGTGAGAGATAATGTTTCAGCTGCATATAAGGCTTCTGGTTTAATTACCGCATGATAATGCCTTATCTTTGTATTCCAGGAGAGGGACTTCTAGTTGTTTATTATTATTATTATTATTTTATTTATTTATTTATTTATTTTTGGTGTTTAACGTCCGACTATTGTGCACACTTGGGCTAATGCAGACGATGGGATGATTTATATCGAACCCGGGTCCTCGGGGTAAAAGCCCAGTACGCTATCAACAGCCAGTAGGCCACAGAGGCGGCTGTGTGTGTGTGTGTGTGTGTGTGTGTGTGTGTGTGTGTGTGTGTGTGTGTGTGTGTGTGTGTGTGTGTGTGTGTGTGTGTGTGTGTGTTATCTTCAGGCAACAGGAAATAGTCGATCTCTCTGATGAGTTTGTCATAAAGTAATAAAAACATTAAACCACAAAACACAACACAGCACAACTTTAATTAAAAAACGCGGAAAGTAAAGTTTTTAATCTGGTCAAATCAACGCGTCGCATGTCTAAACCGCTTCAATATTACATTTTTACAAAATTCTTCAGCAAATTTCACAAATCGTATAATTAAAAGTCAGATTTTTAAAAAACGTGCTTTGATAAATTTAAGCGAATTAAATGTAATTGTTAAAGATTTTATACACGCTTGTAATTCTTAAATTAATGATTAGTCAAAAAATTTCCGAAGGTAATTAATCAAGAATAACTTACAGCCACGGATAAACTACTTGAATCCGCGGCCGTTAGTGATTCGTTGCATTAGCTATCCGAGTTGTAATCTTTAAAAATAGGTTTCTAAAAAATATTTGCTATTCCAGAAAATTGGTTTTTATCGATATGTAATCAAATCATGGCGGCGTTGATGTGATTGAAGCGATTGTTCGATAATAATTTGTAACACCAAAAATTTTTATTTACTCGTTATAATCAGCTGATTATTTTTAATTTTTAAATTTTAATTAAAATTACGTTTAACGTACAATTAATAGAAACTTTTGAAAATGTACAGCGATAATTTATGCCGACTTTAAAGAAGAAACGAAAAAAATAAGATTTTCAAAAAAGGTGGCAGTCGCATGACCGCCGACAGAAGTGACTACTTATCACGGGTTACGGCTACATATTTTACACCACAAAATAAAATTTACAGTCAATTTTCAAAATCATGAGTACGTTCATTTCAGTTTAATATATTTCTAAATACAATATTTTATGATTTTATGGTTTTTTGCCAAGACACAGATTTTTGCTACTCGACACTAGAATAGGCTATAACTGACCATGGGAGAAGCACGGAGTCCCAAATGTATTCCTGCTACTCTTAATATCTGACCCTGTGACTTATTAATTGTCATTGTAAATGCCAACTTCAATGGAAACTGCAATATTTTAATTTGGAAAGGCAGGTTGTTTGGAATTATAAGATTGTTTCAATTAAAATCATTGCAAATGTATGCTTATAAACAGTAATTTTATAATAAATTATAACAGGGATTCAGATTTTTAAAAACGGAAATACATCTATGTCCATTTCAGGTACCTAAACCATGTTAATTTTAAATTTCATCCCAATCGGTCCAGTAGTTAATGTGTGATTGAATAACAAACAAAAACACACACATAAACTTTCAAATTTATAATATTATATTAGGAAATATAAAATATTATTAAAACGTCACAGTTGTAGCCTACAGTTAACACATTTCACAAAACTGAATACTAAATAATTCATTTGCACTGGGTAAGTAGTATAATGACATTTAAATATTTATTATTCACACCTACCAATATATAATAACGTATAAAACGTCACTGTTACACAGTTAACACTTGTCATAAAACTAAGTACTAAATAAAGTTGGACTGGGTATGTAGTATAATAGCGTTTAAAATAATTTAAATATTTATTATTCACACCTACCAATATATAATAACGTATAATACGTCACTGTTACACAGTTTACACTTGACACAAAACTAAATAATTAAGTTGTACTGGGTAAGTAATATAATGGCGCGAACATACAAGTTTTCACTTCAAAAATACATTTTAAAACAAAAATATATATAAGAGCGTAATGCGTGACGGCAAACTGATTTTTTTCCCGTGCAAAAGATACATCCATACCCCCCGCCATAAGAAATAGTCATTTAAATAAGAGCGTGATGTGTGATGCGTGATGCGTGACGGCAAACTGATTTTTTTCCCGTGCAAAAGATACATCCATACCCCCGCCATAAAAATAGTCATTTCAATAAGAGCGTGATGTGTGATGCGTGATGCGTGACGGCAAACTGATTTTTTCCCGTGCAAAGATACATCCATACCCCCCGCCATAAGAAATAGTCATTTCAATAAGAGCGTGATGTGTGATACGTGATGCGTGACGGCAAACTGATTTTTTCCCGTGCAAAAGATACATCCATACCCCCGCCATAAGAAATAGTCATTTCAATAAGAGCGTGATGCGTGACGGCAAACTGATTTTTTTCCCGTGCAAAAGATACATCCATACCCCCCCCGCCATAAGAAATAGTCATTTCAATAAGAGCGTGATGTGTGATGCGTGATGCGTGACGGCAAACTGATTTTTTTCCCGTGCAAAAGATACATCCATACCCCCGCCATAAGAAATAGTCATTTCAATAAGAGCGTGATGTGTGATGCGTGATGCGTGACGGCAAACTGATTTTTTCCCGTGCAAAGATACATCCATACCCCCCGCCATAAGAAATAGTCATTTCAATAAGAGCGTGATGTGTGATGCGTGATGCGTGACGGCAAACTGATTTTTTCCCGTGCAAAAGATACATCCATACCCCCGCCATAAGAAATAGTCATTTCAATAAGAGCGTGATGTGTGATGCGTGATGCGTGACGGCAAACTGATTTTTTCCCGTGCAAAGATACATCCATATCCCCCGCCATAAGAAATAGTCATTTCAATAAGAGCGTGATGTGTGATGCGTGATGCGTGACGGCAAACTGATTTTTTTCCCGTGCAAAAGATACATCCATACCCCCCCGCCATAAGAAATAGTCATTTCAATAAGAGCGTGATGTGTGATGCGTGATGCGTGACGGCAAACTGATTTTCCCGTGCAAAGATACATCCATACCCCCCCGCCATAAGAAATAGTCATTTCAATAAGAGCGTGATGTGTGATGCGTGATGCGTGACGGCAAACTGATTTTTTTCCCGTGCAAAAGATACATCCATACCCCCCCGCCATAAGAAATAGTCATTTCAATAAGAGCGTGATGTGTGATGCGTGATGCGTGACGGCAAACTGATTTTTTCCGTGCAAAAGATACATCCATACCCCCGCCATAAGAAATAGTCATTTCAATAAGAGCGTGATGTGTGATGCGTGATGCGTGATGCGTGATGTGTGATGCGTGATGCGTGACGGCAAACTGATTTTTTTCCCGTGCAAAAGATACATCCATACCCCCCCCGCCATAAGAAATAGTCATTTCAATAAGAGCGTGATGTGTGATGCGTGATGTGTGATGCGTGATGCGTGACGGCAAACTGATTTTTTTCCCGTGCAAAAGATACATCCATACCCCCGCCATAAGAAATAGTCATTTCAATAAGAGCGTGATGTGTGATGCGTGATGTGTAATGCGTGATGCGTGACGGCAAACTGATTTTTTTCCCGTGCAAAAGATACATCCATACCCCCCCCGCCATAAGGAATAGTCATTTCAATAAGAGCGTGATGTGTGATGCGTGATGCGTGACGGCAAACTGATTTTTTTCCCGTGCAAAAGATACATCCATAACCCCCTTCCGCCATAAGAAATAGTCATTTCAATAAGAGCGTGATGTGTGATGCGTGATGTGTGATGCGTGATGTGTGATGCGTGATGCGTGACGGCAAACTGATTTTTTTCCCGTGCAAAAGATACATCCATACCCCCCCGCCATAAGAAATAGTCATTTAAATAAGAGCGTGATGTGTGATGCGTGATGCGTGACGGCAAACTGATTTTTCCCGTGCAAAAGATACATCCATACCCCCCGCCATAAGAAATAGTCATTTCAATAAGAGCGTGATGTGTGATGCGTGATGCGTGACGGCAAACTGATTTTTTTCCCGTGCAAAAGATACATCCATACCCCCCTTCCGCCATAAGAAATAGTCATTTCAATAAGAGCGTGATGTGTGATGCGTGATGTGTGATGCGTGATGCGTGACGGCAAACTGATTTTTTCCCGTGCAAAAGATACATCCATACCCCCCCGCCATAAGAAATAGTCATTTCAATAAGAGCGTGATGTGTGATGCGTGATGCGTGACGGCAAACTGATTTTTTCCCGTGCAAAAGATACATCCATACCCCACCGCCATAAGAAATAGTCATTTCAATAAGAGCGTGATGTGTGATGCGTGATGCGTGACGGCAAACTGATTTTTTTCTCGTGCAAAAGATACATCCATACCCCCTTCCGCCATAAGAAATAGTCATTTCAATAAGAGCGTGATGTGTGATGCGTGATGCGTGACGGCAAACTGATTTTTTTCCCGTGCAAATGATACATCCATATCCCCCCGCCATAAGAAATAGTCATTTCAATAAGAGCGTGATGTGTGATGCGTGATGCGTGACGGCAAACTGAATTTTTTCCCGTACAAAACATACATCCATACCCCACCATAAAAAGTAGTCACTTCAAAAAAAATATAAAAGAAAAATATGTAGAGTAAAACTACAAATTTTGTTTTATTAGTGAATTTTTGGATTTTTTAGTGGGTACATTTCTTGTCTGTATGGGCTATGGTTGTTTTGATGAAAATTTTCTGAAATTTGTTATTTTAAATTAGACGTATTATAGGATTTTTGCACTAAAAAGATATTTCAAGAAATATTTGTTTAAGTAATTGTACAAAATCGTCCAGCAATACAGATATAACGTCATAATCGATCAATAGTTTCATCTCCATATACAGAAAATTGATTTAGAAATATTAATTTACAAATTAATTTTTTAACCGCTTTAAATTAAAATTTAGATAATTGTAAAACAATATGATGCACAAATCCCTGAAGTATATATTGCGAAAATCAACTCGAATTATGAGCTATTGGAGCGGTCATCTTTGTAAGATTAACACATTGGTCACCGATCCTGACCTCTAGATCTGTTTGATGAGGGGGTCGTTACGTTAAACTTTATACATTATACATTATACATTATTATGTATATATATATATATATATATATATATATATATATATATATTAATATTATTATTTGCGTATAGACCCTGTTGGATCACGCAAAGCACTCCGACTCATGTCTTGTTCCTTTTAATCCTCCACACCTCCCTCATCCTGTCCCCATGGATCCTTCTCCGCTCCTCCGTCCATTTTACCCCTGCTCTCTTTGAGATTCATTCTCTGGGATTTCCACCCGAGCATCTTTCTCCTGTATGCGTTCCTGTGTCTGTTGAAGCTATATATATATATATATATATATATATATATATATATATATATATATATTTGGTGTTTAACGTCCGACTATTGTGCACACTTGGGCTAATGCAGACGATGGGATGATTTATAGCGTATGAAAATGCCAAGACTTGGTCGGGAATCGAACCCGGGTCCTCGGGGTAAAAGCCCAGTACGCTATCAACTAGGCCACCGAGACGGCTAATATATATACATACATATATATATATATATATATATATATATATATATATATATATATATATATGTGTGTGTGTGTGTATACTATATACTAACACATTTCAATCATTAACCTCTACAAAACTCATCTGTAGGTCTGGTTCGGCTATGATTACCAAGATGGCCGCTTGGACATTTTTTAACAAGTCCATGTCCTTTGTGTTTTCATTCAGATCGCTAAAGAACCACAACTCGAATGAACTTTAGGCTGTGCAAGGAACAAAACAATAGCAGCACCTGTTGCACTGGTAAGGCTTTGTTCCTTGGATTTGTAATCACTCACAGTTCTGATTTATTGCCGGGAATAAACGTCTCCTTGAGCCGAACTGTGATTGATGTTCTTAAAGCCGCGGAAATGTCTTTACAAGTAGCCCACTTTTGTACGAGCGTATAGGCGTACTGTGCAAATTGTATGAGTAGGCGTGTTGAATAATTAATTAGTAGCGCGGGTAGAATAGCGTTCTTTTTTGTGATAAAAAACAACGGTTAAACAAATATGACTTGGTATTTTGTGGCTGTATATTTTGTATATTGTTTGTACAGTTGAGTGTATAAATTTTGTTTTATCGGAAGGACAGCACAAAATGGTTGGCGCTTCTGCTGTTATACCTTTGCGTATGACTTTTAAAAGTACGGACTCATACTAGTTGCACGGTATGCCTAGACCATAGTCACTTCTGATGCCCGGAATCGTGAATTTTAAATTTAATTTCGGATCGAACGTCTCTATGTTCTCAGACTACCAGATGAATATATTTATTACAAGCTGGACAACAAATGTATTTATCTTTCAGAAAACGCAAATCGAAGCATTCACTGTTTTCGAGTTACTTTAAAAATTGTTTTTTTATAAGAAATAAATGTTGCGAATTCATTATAATAATTTTTACGCTCGATTATCCACATAAAAAAATTTATTTAGAAGCTAAGTGGAAAATTGGTTTATCACGTCTTACTCAAAATTTAGTGACATTCAGAAGTCAGGTCAGCGTAAAATTGTATAATAAAATAAATGTTACGCTGGTCAGGAGACAGAATAAAATTTAAAAAAACTCGATTGGATTTATTTTTATGTTTTTGTATTTCTTTGCGAAACGCAATTTTTTTTTTTAATTTTTTTACACTGACTTGATTGTAAAGTTTCAAGGATAAATAATATTTGAAATGAATTAGATAAACCGATTTTAAGAATTTATCGCGTTCAGGCTTTTAATTATTTATTTTCAAATGTATTATCTTCTTGAATTTAATGTCCAGCTCCTGCCTCTTTTTTTTGACATGTTCTTTTCACCTAAGTTTTGCATCCATATTCATTCCAAGAATTCGCATTCCAAGAATTCTAAAAATTAATTTATATTTAGCTGAAATCGCATATAGAATTCTTTGTATTTTTTTTTTTTTTTTTGACGTTTAACGTCCGACTATTGTTCACTCTTGAGCTAATGCAGACGATGGGATGATTTATAGGCGTATGAAAATGCCAAGCCCTTTCAGGGAATCGAACCCGGGTCCTCGGGGTGAAAGCCCAGTACGCTATCAACTAGGCCACCGAGGCGGCTAGGAATTCTTTTGTAAGTTGATAGTGACTGCCACTGGATCAACTTTACGGTAAAGTTGACATGCACTGATTTACTCTCATTCAGCTTGATCCTCCGTTTCTCTGTCCACTTGGTGATCTTATTAACAGAATTTTGTAACTTGTTAGTTGCGTCTTCCACAATTTCCGCAAATGCCATTACAGCTGTCATCTGCAAAGGTGGCCATAGTGTTCTCCATCACTGGTATATCCCGTGTGTAAAGCAAGTACAGCACTGGGCCCAGAACACTTCCTTGGGGCACTTCGGCATGTGTCTCGTTAAGGTCGGAATACTCATCTTCAACTTTAACTCTAAAGTACCGACCTACTAGGTAAGACTTTAGTATGAGGTACCAAACGTAGCTCAACGTGTTGTAAAGTTTATACAGAAGCCCCTGATGCCACATCTTGTCGAAAGCCTGCGACACATCCAGGAATATACTTGAACAAATTTGCTTGGCTTCTAACGATTTTTCGATTGTATTGATAATTCTATAAACCTGATCTATAGTCGAGTGTTTCCTCCTGAATCCGAATTGATGGTCTGGAATCAAGTGTCTTTCTTCTACAAGTGGTTGTAGTCTTAAGTAGGAGTTTCTCAAATATTTTTGAAGTTACAGGCAATAGGGAAATTGTCCGATAACTTGCACCTTCGCCAGGGGTTTGTCAGGCTTTGGGATCATAATTACATCTCCCATTTTCCACTGACTTGGCACATATTTCAATCTAATATTGTTGATTGAGTAAAATTTTATAAAAAATTATAATTTTCAAAAGTTTTGATTTTAACAGTTTAAAGGTTTTTTAACCCTAGACTTATAAGTCGTTTAAAATCCTACCTCTAAGTGACGAGCGACTTATAAGTCGTTTGAAAACACCGTTACCTTAACACACTGTTTTAACACATTTACCCTGTTGCAATCTTAATAAAATAAATACCATTAGAAAGTGGAGATTCTAAGCTTTATTTAGCATGTTTTAGATTTATGAAATTTTTATAAAAATTGTTACAATAAATTCATAAGTAAACACACTAATTTCTAGTGCTCGCCTTTGCTTCTAAGCGTCCGCCATATTGCCTGTTTTCAAACAAATATTTGACATAGTAAATAATTTTAAATAGAATTGTGGTTGGTATCGTTTGAAAGATTGATCCTTTCTATTAAAATTCGTCTGTTGAATATTTTACCTACGAAATATAGTTCTGTATCTGTGATTTTTCAAACTGTGGTCTACAAACGAAGTAAGAAACGACGAAATTACAGAGGTCCAAGAACTCCTCGATTTCTAGTATGTTTCTTGTCATAGATCAACTATTTTCTTCACAATTGTAGTGTGAAAGTTTCATTATAAAATCATACATTGGACATAGACTAAACGTAAAGGCCAAGCCTTTTTTTTTATCCTGAAATGTTGGTCATTTTTCGCCTGAGTAAGCATCAGTCCGCCATTGTGTGCCGTGCATGAAAGTGTGTGTTATTTCTCGTCATAATTTTGATATTTGTGTTGTTTTTGTTGTTGTTTAGTGTTTGTAATTGTGTAAATATTTCTTATTAGACAATAACAAATATAGATTGTGAAATTAAAAATTGTTTTTATTTAAATATATGTGATAAAAGTAACTTAACGGCTAAACTAAAGAATTTTTGGTTATGTTTACTGCGTAAAATAAACTGTTTTTTGAAATTAATATTTTTAATTTTTTTAATGTGAAAATTGTTAGTTACGATATATTTTATTAATCAGTGGTTCTTTTTCTTCAAGAAAGTATAAAAAATATGTGTATTTGTTTCAGTTTACATACTGTTTTACACAGCTAAATGTTACTTGGCGATTTTCAAAAATTGGTACTCAGAGTCTTTTTACATTTAGAACATAAAAACTTATAAAACAAGCATATGGTTGTGTATACCGTTTTTTACAAATAAATTTGAAAACTTTTGTATATTTAGAAAAAAATTACAAAAAATTAAATGGGGCTCTAATTTGATTGTTTTATTTCACACATATATATATATATATATATATATATATATATATATATATATATATATATATATATATATATATATTATTATTATTATTATTATTTGCCCATAGACCCTGTTGGATCACGCAAAGCACTCCGACTCATGTCTTGTTCCTTCTAATCCTCCACACCTCCCTCATCCTGTCCCCATGGATCCTCTTCCGCTCCTCCGTCCATTTTACCCCTGCTCTGTTTGGGATTTCATTCTCTGGGATTTTCCACCCGAGCATCTTTCTCCTGTATGCGTGCCTATCTTCAACATATGTTGAGTCTATTCCTGCGTCATGTAGGTCTATTCTGACTTGTGCGATCCACGACGTTGTTGATTTTACACCTTGTATATACTTAAGGATTCTGTTGGCAAGTCTCGTTGTTGGGAGTCTACTGATGTGTCCATAGAACCGAAGCCTCCTTCTGATATCTGCTGCCAGTTTCGACATCTTCTCTGTGGTCTTCCGGGAGTGCAACCTGTATCCATCTTCTGTTAATCTCGGACCAAGGATCTTCCTCAAGATTTTGCGTTCTTCCTTCAAAATACCCTCCATGGTAGCTTTTGTGTGGAGTGCTAGCGTCTCGCTTGCATATAATACCTCCAGTTTTATGACTGTATATATATATATATATATATATATATATATATATATATATATTCCAACAGTAATAACTACCTTTAAAATTTTTTGGAATTTTCACTAAACCATCATTGAATTCTATAGTTCGTTCAGAAAAAAATGATATACAACACTTTAAGCTTTAAACAGAAATTATATTTTTATTTGAATTTCAAACATTACCATGCACAGTACAAGGAAAACTGCTTACACTTCACTGTGTTCTGCATTACACTATTAGGCTTAAAACAATTTATTGAATAAATTAAAAAAATATATTCCCAAAATAAAAAACAGCTCTACGAAAATTTTCATAATCGAACAAATAATTAGTCAGAGCTCAGCTATGCCTACAGATACATGAAGACATATGGTAGTCGCAGGTAAGCAGGCCCCTACCAAAACACACCATTTTGAACAGAGGAAAAAATTGTCTTTCAAAAACTGATAAATCGATCAAAAATTAATCAGAGATCAGAATCGGCGTTCGTTTCAAGATCCGGAAGCCGCCTCGGTGGTCTAGTGTAGTGGATAGCGTACTAGGCTTTCACCCCGAGGACCCGGGTTCGATTCCCGGTGAGGGCTTGGCATTTTCATACGCTATAAAATCATCCCACCGTCTGCATTAGCCCAAGTGTAGGAGGACACAATAGTAGGACGTTAAAAAAAAAAAAAAAAAAAAAATATATATATATATATATATATATATATATATATATATATATATATATATAGAGAGAGAGAGAGAGAGAGAGAGAGCTTCAACAGACACAGGAACGCATACAGGAGAAAGATGCTCGGGTGGAAATCCCAGAGAATGAAATCCCAAAGAGAGCAGGGGTAAAATGAACGGAGGAGCGGAGGAGGATCCATGGGGACCATGGAAAAAAAACGTTTCAAGATCTCGATTGTGGGTCTTACCATAATGGAATCTAAAATAGCTCGTTTTCCAATATAATCTCGCTAACACTACAGTGATAAACTTTGACAGGCACTATTGTTTGTGATAACACTGCATTATTAAGCGTTAATGACGATGCAGTATATTTTGCCAAATTTGAGCAATGAAGCGCGAAGGGCACAAAACGCCACACTGCACCAGTTCCCGGCTTTTGTTCACTCTTATAATGGAGGCGGTTGTTGCCGATATCGGTAATGTTTAACGCTCCATTACAATACATTATCGTTTATCCTTTGTTCCTGCATGCTAATAAATGGATGCACGTTAATTAAATAACTTTAATGCGAAGAGGACATGATGAAGTGTGATTTTGTAATGAAAACCATTTACTGTTGAGAAAAAAGTATTGTTATAGAATTTAAAAATCTGTTGCAAGATGCCACCAGCAGCGAGCTCTCACATCTCTCTCGTAGGGTTATCATTCTACTACGTTGATGTTCAGTAGTATAGGACGTAACTGCTGGTTTATCTGGAATAAGTTGACGCCATCACAGCTAGAACACACTATAGTCAAGACCTCAGAGGTGTTAGCGGTTTCGAATGGGTGCACTTTGTAAAGTGACACTTTTTGTGTGGCGTCTCAAGTGATCTTGTAAAGGGTCTAACCTAACCTATTCAGATTTTAGTGGTCGAATCTCACCCCCTTCCACTTGGGCGTTAAAGCAGTCCTGTGGTAAATACAACGTGACATCGCTTCTTCTCGAAAATAAAATGTAATAATTTACGAAAACCCGTGTAAGGGAATGTTTCAGTAGCGTAATAAATAAGTAATACGAGGTACGTTCAGAAAGCAACGAGAATTTTTAAATTTCGCGGGCTTGGAAAGTCCGATTGTCAAATATTTTTTTATTATGTTGGTATACATGCCCTTGAAGTATGATAAAACTTTCAGCTGTTTTCATTGTTGACTTTGTCTGTGACAGCCACTAAGGTTAGACGTGTTTTTATGAGCTCGGCGATTTTAGGGGCAGTTAGTTGCACCCCCTGCGGGGAGTAATATATTGATATAAGTACACTGTAAAAATCGCAAGAGAAATTAACGAATGATATTTATTTTTTGTCAGTGGCTGTCAAATCGCGCATTTTAGCAAATTTTTATTCGGATATGAGCTGCAGCAATCATAGTAAAATCCAGACCCATAAAATGAGTGCTAATCCTGATACCGAGAGGGGTGTTTACTTTATGAGGGGTGTTGGCGCGCACACTTTAGCAATTTTAGTCTGATTTAGTTCAAACATGGCGCGAAATTCGATATTGATAACTTGGACAACATTAACTGGTAAAATTCGTTTAACAGTTTCAAAATGGTGGGGTCATTTCAAATATTAAAATTCATAACTCTTTTGTCTTTAATTATTGTGAAAAAATGAACGACTAAATACGAGCAAGGATTGAACAATGCACTTATTTTTAGAAATTATAACAAAGATTGCAACATGCAGAATACTTAAAATAAAAATTGATGTTCAAACCGATATTTTGTTAAATCACTAAGCTAAGAAATAACTGTCCCGGTTTATGGACGAAATATACTTATACATATATTTACATATGTTTAAATCATTTGTATAAACTGCTTTATACTATGATCCATCATGGGCCGCTACAAGCATCACAGACTAGCTGCACCTATTGAGAGGATTTAGACGTCCCTCGCGTTACCTGAGTCTAACACACACTTACACTTGCAACACTGCACTTACGAGTTTAACACTTTACTCTCACACTTACATTTAGGGAGGCGATAATAGCCTCAATGTGCTTTCCGCCTTAAAATAAATGATAAAAAAAACAAGCATCACAACTTTGTGAAGAAGGGATGACTTGTAGTGTTTAATGTTTGCTGAAGATTGAGATTATGATGGTGAAGAGTGGCAAACATCAAAGTGCGCAGTTATGGTGCACAGTAGATGAGTGGAGCGTTCATGGGCCATCAAATGTCAGCCAGTTATCATTGTTATCAATAACATAGGTATTTATAACAAAGGCGACGGCAGCTGACTATGTTTGCTATTCTCTTTTCTTTATTTGTTTCACCCAACTTTGGGGTACACTAAATCAATCACTTTTTAATGCTCTGTGCCTTCCTCGTAGCCCAGTATTGCTTATATTCGTTGTGACCTTGCTTTTCTTTCTTCGTCAGAGATTTGGATCGTTCGCTTGGATTTGACTTTGCCTTGGAACCGTTGCTTCTTGTCCTTGGTTATTGTTTTGGCTGTTCTGTCCATGAGCATAGTGTCAGTGATTTGTAGTTCTGTTATGTCTTTCTCTGTTTCTCTAAACCAAAAGTGGTTTGGCTCTTCTATTGCGAAAGTAGTCAAATATTTTTTTGTTTAGTCTATTTTTGTCCATTCTGAGGATGTGCCCATAAAAATCAATTCTCCATTTTCTTATTGTGTCTGATAGTGTTTCAGTTTTTTGGTAAAGAGTTTCATTCCTGATGTGGAGTAATTGGGTGTTACGGAATTTGGGGCCTAAGATTTTTCGTAATATCTTTCTTTCTTTGATCTCCGGCCTTTCAAGTGGGCCCTGGGTTGTGAGAGATAATATTTCAGCTGCATATTATGCTTCTGGTTTAATTATCGTATGATAATGCCTTATCTTTGTATTCCAGGAGAGGGACTTCTTGTTGTATGTGTCTTTGGTAAGTTGGAAGGCTAATTCAACTTTATTTCTCCGTTTGCTATTCTACTTTTTTCTTTTTTTTTTAACGTCTGACTATTGTGCACACTTGGGATAATGCAGACGATGGGATGATTTATAGCGTTATGAAAATGCCAAGCTCTGGTCGGGAATCGAACCCGGGTCCTCGGTGTGAAAGCCCAGTACGCTATCAACTAGGCCACCGAGGGCGTTTGTTTGCTATTCTAAGCAAACATTGATAACCAAAAAGTAAACGATTATATCATCTAGTGGAATGAGGCAGAAACACTTCAAATAGTGTCAATGAATTCAGAATGATTGCGAATGTTTCTATCGGAAGATAAACAATCTCAAATTATTTAAGATAAACCATTTGTATAGTCGATCACGTAACGGTAAGTGCTGTGAGTTAAAGGTTAAGAAAACTTATAACAAACCTATGTAAAATTTGTATAATACATAATTTGATTTAAATAGAAAATTTACGAGTTTTACTAAAAAACAATAATAAAACATTCTGTTCTCTAAAAAGAGAGATCGCCGGAATTATTGGTCTCTTTATGTTATCCGTTACCGATTCTACTGTATATCAATAACCTCAAGATCGATTTTAATCGAAACCATAATTCTTTAAGTGTTAAAGTAAAATATAAAATATAAAACAATAAAAAAGCTTTATAAAAAGAAGCAAATAATGTATTTGTGTAAGTAATGTGTAATCAATAAGGCTTTTTGAACAGTATTGCAAAATAAATACAATCTTATCTTCGACGGAAAGAATTTCCTAAAGTGATTCGGGAACTGGCGTTTGCCTTTTATTTGTCCGATAAAAAGGATTTCAAGTGACAGCACAACAGCAGCCTTACAGACCTATAGCCTATACATCAATCACTGATAGGGTCCTGCAGTCTGGCTTGGCAATACATCAAACTGATCAAAGTGTTTACAGATCTAAGAGCCAAGCTTTATAGCGATAATAAAATACCATTGTATTGGTTTTACATTAACCCGTTTTTATGTAGGAATTTAAAATAATGTATAATTCAATTTTACATGATTACATTGTTCTTTGTATAATTCCGTTTTACATGGAATTAAACTTAAGTTCACCTTTTATTGGCCATTAAAAAAAAATAACCTATGCCAAGATATGGAAAACCAAACTAAATTTTTGTCCAATCTAAACTTTAGAACAAGTTTTATGTAATATAAATAATTATCCCGTTTTTATGTAGGAATGTAAAATAATGTATAATTCAATTTTACATTATTAGGCTACATTGTTCTTTGTATAATTCCGTTTTACATTAAATTAAACTTAAGTTCACCTTTTATTGGCCTTTTTTTAAAAAATAACCTATGCCAAGATACGAAGAACCAAACTAAATTTTTGGCCAATCTAAACTTTAGAACAAGTTTTATGTAATATAAATAACTAGTATTACCCGTCGCGGCTTCGCCCACGAAACTCAAACTGTTTCGGTAATGTAATAATTTAGAAATATAGAAAAATATATTAATAAAAGCGTGATCATCTAAACTCGTGATTATTTTACAGTGAATATGGGAAAAATAATATAACCTGAATATGTTGTTTTATTGTCTTCAAAACGTGTTCTATTCGAATTTAAGAAAATCTGATCAAGCATATTTTTGTCCAATACAAACATTTGTACCTATTCTATATTTTTGTCCTTTTAGGGGATGAATTCGGGGGAAAATACTGAATTGCGTGTATCATAATTTGTGTTTTAGAATATTTTATATACTTAAAAAAATCCAATAAAAATGTTTTTCTCCAATGTAAACACTCTTTTTCTCCAATTATACCTCTTTTTTCATTTTTATTTTTTTAGGGAATGAATTCGGAAAAATGTTGAAATATGTTTTATTATCTTTCGTAGCATATTTCTAGAATATACGATTTAAAAGAAATGTTTTTCAATGCAAAATTGTATAAACTTTTTTTACGTTTTCTACCCCATTTCAATCTCTTTAGGGGATGAGTTTTTGGAAATAGTTAACAATATATTTTATGACTTATATTTAAGAGTGACTGTGTTAAGTTTTAAGACGGTCAGACGAAAAACATATTTTTTCCATTAAAAATTGCTGTACCTCATTTTTACCTCTTTAGGGGTTGAATACTGGAAAATCGTTTTTCAGTGCACCCCTACATGTGGTGGTAACTCTGAAAATTTCAAATCGTTAGCTCTTATAATCTCAGCAATATGTTGATTATTACAGTTGGGCTGGGTAAGTAGTTTGATGGCGTTAAAATAAAATTTTTGCAAAATCCTTTCTTAATGCTCATACAACATTGTTGTATGACATACAACATTGTGTGACATACAACATTGTTGTAAGAAGGTACCCTAAAAATTTCAAGTCCAAAAATAGTCACGACTGTTGATTAATACAATTGGACTGGGTAAGTAGTTTAATGGCGTTGAAACAAAACGTTTGAAAAATGCTTTTTTAGTGCACGCCTATATGGTAACATAAATGTACCCTGAAAATTTCAAGTCGCTAGCTAAAATAGTTTTGGCTCTGCATTGATTATGATTCAGTCAGTTTGTGTGTGTGTGTGTGTGTGTGTGTGTGTGTGTGTGTGTGTGTGTGTGTGTGTGTGTGTGTGTGTGTGTGTGTGTGTGTGTGTGTGTGTGTGTGTGTGTGTGTGTGTGTGTGTGTGTGTGTGTGTGTGTGTGTGTGTGTGTGTGTGTGTGTGTGTGTGTGTGTGTGTGTGTGTGTGTGTGTGTGTGTGTGTGTGTGTGTGTGTGTGTGTGTGTGTGTGTGTGTGTGTGTGTGTGTGTGTGTGTGTGTGTGTGTGTGTGTGTGTGTGTGTGTGTGTGTGTGTGTGTGTGTGTGTGTGTGTGTGTGTGTGTGTGTGTGTGTGTGTGTGTGTGTGTGTGTGTGTGTGTGTGTGTGTGTGTGTGTGTGCGCGCGAGCTTGTGTGTGTGTTTGTGTGTTGTGTGTGTGTGTGTGTGTGTGTGTTTGTTTGTATGTTTGTGTGTGTGTCTGTGTGTTTATGTGTCTGTGTGTGTGTGTGTGTGTGTGTGTGTGTGTGTGTGTGTGTGTGTGTGTGTGTGTGTGTGTGTGTGTGTGTGTGTGTGTGTGTGTGTGTGTTGTGGTTAGTCTCTTCAGCAATAATGCGGTCGCAGATTCACTTGATCCAAGAAGCTTGATACAAACATCGATTTTTGAAAATAAATTGAACAAGTTCGGTTTCTACAAAAAAATATGTTAAACATTTTCAAAATGGCGGATTTTTTCTTTTTTTCTACTTTTTTTAAAATAAGATTTCGTTAACGCAATCAGCGTTAAAGACAGTTAAAAATTAGCATTTTTAAATTTCAATAATATCGATTGAAATATGATTTATTATTTTGATCTTTTTAAATTTCAAAAGCCGCCTCGATGGCCTAGTTGATAGCGTACTGGGCTTTCACCCCGAGGAACCGTGTTCGAATCCCGGCCAGGGCTCGGCATTCTCATACGCTATAAATCATCCCATCGTCTGCATTAGCCCAAGTGTGCACAATAGTCGGACGTTAAACTCCAAAAAAAAAAATATTTAAATTCCTTAAGTCTGTACATTTTATTACTGATTACGACTGTAAAATCAGATTTTTAATGAGCTCGATCAAATAATATTTTTGGAAAAGATCTTCCACGTAGACAGCTGCGTGTGCTTTGATTTTTTGACACTAAAGAAGCTCTACTTGTAATAAAGATAAGGGGTTTTAATTCAACTAACTAACTAAATGCAGTAACTCCATGATAATAATTACATCCGAAGATGTATTTTTATAAGTCGTAATCCGAAAATGGAAAAATACTCGAACAAACTACGGAATGATTTTACTTTATTCAATGAAGAAATAATTTAATCTATAAGTACATCTGATGAAGAGATTAGCAAAGCTTATTTTTATCCTTTTTCATTTTCAGTTATTAGCTGAAAAAGGTTATGTTCCGGACTATTAGTTCACCTTGTAGACTGTAATACGAAACACTTGGTGAAAAAAGATTATTCATAAAGTCTGCTCAATATTATTAAAAGCATGGGATTCACTTTTGCGTTATACGAGGTTTGTTCAAAAAGGAACAAGAATTTTAATTTTCTGAACAAAATATTTATTTATTCTTCTATATTGATGTTGTCGCCTTCAAAATAGTCCCCATTGGAGATTATGCACTTGTGCCAACGCTTCTTCCAATCCTCGAAATACTTCTTAAACTGGATCTTTGGGATAGCCTTTAGTTCTTTCAGCGATGTGCTTTTAATGTCATCTACGGCTGTAAAACGACGGCCCTTTAAGGTTCTCTTTATTTTTGGAAATTCTGCATCGTCGTTGACTTCATTTAGTGACTCCTGAGCAACTTCCTTTCGCCGCTGTTTTTTTCAAAATTCAACAATTTTGGAACGAATTTTACTGCTACGCGTTTCATACACAAAACATTGAAAACAATGTCATGACATGATCTAATCGATATGCCAACATCATCAGCGACCTCTTTAATTGTGATTCGGCGATGGTTTGTAACCATTTCTTTCACTTTTTCCATGTTTTCATCGGTTGTTGATGTGCTGGGGCGTCCAGGGCGTTCGTCATCTTCAACGTCTTCACGGCCTTCTTGGAAACGCTTATACCACTCGTAAACTCTTGCTTTACTCATAACAGACTCACCATAGCCTTTGTTAACATTTCACACACTTTGTTATGCTTTACTCCATTTTTTACGCAAATTTTGATACAAATTCTTTTATCCATTTCTTTTAACGAACCAAAATCGTCGAGCTCATAAAAACACGTCTAACCTTAGTGGCTGTCACATACAAAGTCAACAATGAAAACAGCTGAAATTTTTATCATACTTCAAGGGCATGTATACCAACGTAATAAAAAAATGTTTAACAATCGGACTCTCCAAATGCGCGAAATTTAAAAATTCTCGTTACTTTCTGAACACACCTCGTATAGCGTTTAAACACACGCGCGTATAGAGGAACAAAGTTTAAACTGAACAGTTTATGTAGTGCTTAGAGTGGAATGTCCCGAAACAATTGGCTGAAAATTGGTTTTCCGAATGTAACTGGAAAGCAATGTGTCACGTTTAATGATCCATAAGTTGATCGCGATAGTGTGCAGGCTCAGCTCTATATGGGTTTTTATTTGTTTTCATTGTCCGTAAGTGTACAGTACTAGATATACGCACTGACGTTAGCAAAGTTCCGTTGAAAAAAATTTATTGTTGAAGAAAATAAAATAAAAATCATTTATCGTGTTTTCTCTTACTTTTTATTTTAATTACGATAATTTATTAGAGAACACGACGTTTTAACATAACTAGTTTCTAACAACGTAACCTGGAAGTTATTATAGCTTGTATGTAATCCAACTGATCGTTAAGAATTAATATTAAACCACTGGTCTTTTACTATAACTACCAACATATTATTGCGCACTCGAATCACGCGGCACGCAAAATCCAACATCACAACCTACCCTAAAACACGATACATGTTGAAATGAGCTATCGGAGCGGTCATATTAATATCCAAACTCGGTACCAGAAATGAGCAGAAAACTTACTCTTAGATCACTTTATGTTGGAACGTTTAAAAATTTTGTGTTCGAGGTGTGTTCAGAAAGTAACGAGAATTTTTAAATTTCGCGGGCTTGGAGAGCCCTATTGTCAATTTTTTTTTATTATGTTGGTATACATGCCCTTGAAGTATTATAAAACTTTCAGCTGTTTTCATTGTTGACTTTGTCTGTGACAGCCACTAAGGTTATACGTGTTTCTATGAGCTCGGAGATTTTCGTTTGTTAAAAGAAATGGATCTGTTGAATTTTGAACAAAACACCGGAGAATGGAAATTGCTCAGGAGTCACTAAATGAAGTCAACGACGATGCAAAATTACTAAACGTATTATAACAGGTGACGAAACATGGATTTACGGATATGACGTCGAAAGTAAGGCTCAATCATCGCAGTGGAGGCATTCTGGCTCGCCAAGACCGAAAAAGGCTAGACAAGTGCGGTCAAACGTGAAGGTTATGCTCACTGTGTTCATCGATATTAATGGCATAGTTCGTCATGAATTCCTGCCATCAGGTGAAACGGTCAATAAGGAGTACTACCTACAAGTTCAACGCTGTTAGCGTGAAGCAATCCGAAAAAACGCCCGGATCTGTGGAAAAACAATTCATGGCTTTTGCACCACGATAATGCACCAGCTCACACTTCATTGCTTGTTCGTGAATTTTTGGCCAAAAACAGTACTGTAACGATGCCCCAGTCTCCATATTCGCCAGACATGGCTCCGTGTGACTTTTTCCTATTTCCAAAAATAAAGAGAACTTTATAGGGCCGTCGTTTTACAGCCGTAGATGACATTAAAGGCGCATCGCTGAAAGAACTAAAAGCTATCTCAAAGATCGAGTTTGAGAAGTGTTTCGAGGATTGGAAGAAGCGCTGGCACAAGTGCATAATCTCCAATGGGGACTATTTTGAAGGCGACAAAAATAATGTAGAAGAATAAATAAATATTTTGTTCAAAAAATTAAAAATTTCGTTACTTTCTGAACACACCTTGTATAGCAGAATCATGTTCGCGATTAGATTTACATTTGGCTCAACAATCGATTTTGGACAAGTTCGTTACAGTAGTAATATACGTTCAAAATCCTCAGAAATTAAAATATTTTTATTGTATTTAAATAAAACTTCAAAATTCTAAATATATTTAATTGTGATTTTGGTGGTGAAATTTAAATTTTGTAAAAATTGGCATTAAGATAGGAAATTATTTTTGAATATTCGCTTCTATCACGTCAGCCAGAATGTTGCGTGCCTTATTACTACGTAAAGATCGTTCAGAAATGAACGCAAGTTCTGTATAGCACCCGAGTAATATTTTTTAATTGGGTAAACTGGAAGTAAGCAGGAAAAAACTAATCACAAGTCATTTTGGTTTTGTACAAGATATCTTTGAATAAAATTTTAAAATATTCAGTTTTTTTTTTTTTTTTTGACGTCCAACTATTGTGCACATTTGGGCTCATGCAGACGATGTGATGATTTATTGCGTATGAAAATGCCAAGCCCTGGCCGGGATTCGAACCCGGGTCCTCGGCTTCACTCCCAGTACGGTATCAACTATGCCACAGAAGCGGCTATGTATTCAATTAATAGGTTTGGTCAAAACTGAGTATACTCGTCATTGTAAAACAGAAGCCGCAAACTTAAAGCGGAAGTGAATGGGATAAAAATCTAACACATCGTTCAGGTTTTATTCTTTGTTACCGAAGTTGAAAACAATCTGTCAGTGCGAAGTCAAAATTGCGTAACAAACATACACAAACCAAATACCGAATGGTGGTGTTGAAGCTGACACAATCGGTTTGCATGGTCAATAAACATAACCTAATTTGAAATATTGTTGTAGCAAGAACAGCTGTGGTGGAAAATCAGCTGTTTAGGTGAACAATAACTCCTTCACTACATCAGAGTTCATAACAAGTTTTAGTTTGCTCATTTAAACTCATACTAAACTACTTACGGTAAATTACCACTTCTTTACCAGAGTCTTAAAGGTACTTAAGGTACTTAAAGGAGCTTGGTGTCTAACTACTTTAACAAATTATTTTTCTGTGGAAATTGTCTAAAAAGTATTTTTTGTATTACTTGGTACGATAATTAACCTTGTAAAAAGGAGGTAACGGATTCATGCATACGAGGTGTTCA
>CM040191.1:64121097-64128597 GCA_022606455.1 Callitettix versicolor
TTGTTCCCAAACATATTTTTTTCAATTGTAACATTCTTGATGCTTGATGAAACATAAATTTGTTCCCAAACATATTTTTTTCAATTGTAACATACCGGATGTCCAAACATTTTTTTTTATTGTAACATTCTCGATGCCCAAACATAAATTTGTTCTCAAACATATTTTTTCAATTGTAACATTCTTGACGCCGAAACGGTTTTTTTTAAATTGTAACATACCGGATGTCCAAACATATTTTTTTTTTATTGTAACATTCTCGATGCCCAAACATAAATTTGTTCCCAAACATATTTTTTTCAATTGTAACATTCTTGACGCCGAAATTTTTTTTTTAAATTGTAACATACCGGATGTCCAAACATATTTTTTTATTGTAACATTCTCGATGCCCAAACATAAATTTGTTCTCAAACATATTTTTATTCAATTGTAACATACCGGATGTCCAAACATATTTTTTTTTTATTGTAACATTCTCGATGCCAAAACATAAATTTGTTCTCAAACATATTTTTATTCAATTGTAACATACCGGATGTCCAAACATTTTTTTTTTTGTACCATTCTCGATGCCCAAACATAAATTTGTTCTCAAACATATTTTTATTCAATTGTAACATACCGGATGTTCAAACATATTTTTTTATTGTAACATTCTCGATGCCCAAAGAGAAATTTGTTCCCAAACATATTTTTATTCAATTGTAACATACCGAATGTCCAAACATTTTTTGTTATTGTAACGTTCTCGATGCCCAAACATAAATTTGTTCCCAAACATTTTTTTTCAATTGTAACATTCTTGACGCCGAAAATGTTTTTTAAATTGTACCATACTGTATGTTCAAACATATTTTTTTTTATTGTAACATTTTCGATAGCCAAACATAAATTTGTTCTCAAACATATTTTATCAATTGTAACATTCTTGACGCCGAAACATTTTTTAAATTGTAATTTACTGGTTGTCCAAACATTTTTTTTTTTAATTGTAACATTCGCGATGCCCAACATAAATTTGTTCCCAAACATTTTTTTCAATTGTAACATTCTTGACACCGAAATATTTTTTTTAAATTGTAATTTACTGGATGTCCAAACATTTTTTTTAATTGTAACATTCTTGACGCTGAAACATTTTTTTAAATTGTAACATACTGAATGTCCAAACATATTTTTTTTTATTGTGACGTTCTCGATGCCCAAACATAAATTTGTTCCCAAACATTTTTTTTCAATTGTAACATTCTTGATGCCGAAACTTTTTTTTTTAAATTGTAACATACTGGATGACCAAATATTTTTTTTTAATTGTAACATTCTCGATGCCCAAACATAAATTTGTTCCCAAACATTTTTTTTTCAATTGTAACATTCTTCATGCCGAAACGTTTTTTTTTTTAAATTGTAACATACCGGATGTCCAAACATATTTTTTTTATTGTAACATTCTCGATGCCAAAACATAAATGTGTTCCCAAACATATTTTTTCAATTGTAACATTCTTGATGCCGAAACGTTTTTTTTAAATTGTAACATACTGATGTCCAAACATATTTTTTTTATTGTAACATTCTTGATGCCGAAACATTTTTTTTAATTGTAACATTCTCGATGCCCAAACATAAATTTGTTCCCAAACATAGTTTTCTTCAATTTTAGCATACTGGATGCCCAAACATTATTTTTTTTAATTGTAACATTTTCGATGCTCAAACATAAATTTGTTCCCAAACATTTTTTTTTCAATTGTAACATTCTTGAGGCGTTGAGGAGTGCCTGCATTTCTACATTCTCGTATGCTTCCAATCTCTTCTTGTATCTTAAGGAACATATTTAATTTTCCTCAGCGACGGTATTGATTTTTAAATTACCGTGGATCTTGTCATTTCTCAAATAACACGGTGCTTTGCTGATTTGACGCAATACTTTGTAATGTTCGTACCTGCTTGATGTTAGCCCTCTTGGTACAACCCCACAACTGAACACCATAGATCCACACCGATTTTATAATTTGCTTATTTAGTGGCAGTCGTGATAGTTGTGAGTATTGACCTAACAGTTATCGTTTTCTTGACTTTAGATTATAAAATTGAAACAGAAGTTTCAAAATCGTTACAATCTCAAATGGGAAATAATTGTTAGCCGCTAAACATATTAATTAGATTGGCAAAAGTAATGTAAATATGTCCCCTCCACGGATCGATGTTAGGTGATTTTAACGTTGGTGATTTACAAAAAGTCCCAGATAGAAAAAACCGGAACATTTTAAATACTTAAACAAATGCTTTTTTAACATAGCCGAACAACTAATACTTGGGTTGAACTCTGGTCTCCCTTCACACACACACACACACACACACACACACACACACACACACACACACACACACACACACACACACACACACACACACACACACACACACACACACACACACACACACACACACACACACACACACACACACACACACACACACACACACACACACACACACACACACACACACACACACACACACACACACACACACACACACACACACACACACACACACACACACACACACACACACACACACACACACACACACACACACACACACACACATGTTTATGTGTGCGCGCGCGCGCGTGTGTATTTTGGTGTTTAACGCCCGACTATTGTGCACACTTGGGCTAATGCAGACGATGGAATGATTTACAGCGTATGAAAATGCCAAGCTCTAGCAGGGAATCGAACCTGGTCCTCGAGGTCAAAGCCCAGTACGCTATCAACTAGGCCACAGAGGCCTATAATATATATATATATATATATATATATATATATATATATATATATATATATATATATTTATAAGAACCACATTAAAAACAGTTGTACATCAGTTTGACAAAATTGTTTCCAGAAGAAATATTATTGTTACGTTGTTTCGCTAAAACTTATTTGCCATCTTCAAGATGGCATTTAAAAAGAAATCTAAAATCGCCAAAGGTTTATTTTATTAATTTTTATTGTGATTATAAAGTTTGAATTGCTAGTTTAAGTAAATATCTTATTATATGCTCTTATAATAATCTCTTATTATTAAAAAAAAAAGAATTTCTAAAAACGTAACGACATTATAAAATCTGAAAAAGGTTGAAATTGTTGAACGAATTCAGTACGCTAACGAAAAAAGTACTAAAATTATAATATATAAAATTTTAACTACCGCTTAAAAATCGATCAACATTTCAACATCGATGCACATTTGAAGGTATCGGGTCTGGGTTTTACCACGACGGCCCCTTTGTTAGCTCATTTCTCAATTAAAATTCTGTTTAAAGCAAGACTGTTTATTTAGTTGCTTTTATGTTTTTTGTCCTAAACAATGCCCATTATAGTTCGTTTAAAATGTCCTTTGAAAGTATTTGTGTCAAATTTTTTTACGAAAAGTTATTTCCTAACTTAATGATCTGTATAAATTGTTCCCTTCCCGAGGCTAACACAACAGAAAAGTAATTTTCCCTTCAAAGTTGGAAAACTGAATTCTTGGGCGGACGTTAGGACTGATGTAATTTTATTACTCGGCTCGCGTTTGTTCAGCTAAAAATCACTTTACAATGTTGTTATTTGCTTTATTAGTTTCCTGAAGAAGATAACGTCAACTGTAATGATTATTTATAATTAAAAAAAAGTTGTTTTAATTTCGGGATTTGTTGACATATTTATATATATATATATATATATATATATATATATATAATATATATATATATATATATATATATATATATATATATATATCTGTTCTTTTCTATATATATATATATATATATATATATATATATATATATATATATATATTATTATTATTATTATTATCTGCATAGACCCTGTTGGATCACGCAAAGCACTCCGACTCATGTCTTGTTCCTTCTAATCCTCCACACCTCCCTCATCCTGTCACCATGGATCCTCTTTCGCTCCTCCGTCCATTTTACCCCTGCTCTCTTTGGGATTTCATTCTCTGGGACCTTCCAACCGAGCATCTTTCTCCTGTATGCGCGCCTGTCTTCAACATTTGTTGAGTCTATTCCTGCGTCATGTAGGCCTACTCTGACTTGTGCGATCCACGACGTTGTTGATTTGACACCTTGTATATACTTAAGGAATATATATATATATATATATATATATATATATATATATATTCTTCTTTTCTGCTAGGATTATTGTCACTATGTTCAGTATAATGATCTGCCTTCCCTAGCTTACAATATTCATTTCCATACTTTATACTTAAGGAAAACCTATCAGTTACAAAATTATCTCAATATTTAAAAATATCTATACGGGAGATATTTATGTAGTTTATATTCCGAACCCTTATGCCATACGTTATCAAATGGCAGTGCAACATCCAGAAAAATATCTGCACAGAACTTTTCTTCTTCTGGCGGTTTGTCAGTAATTTTGTTGTTGTTGTTATTTTAAGGGGGAAAACACATTAAGGTTATTATCGCCTCCTTAAATGTAAGTGTGAGTGTAAATTGTTAAAGTCGTAAGTGTAGTGTTGAAAGTGTAAGTGTGTGTTAGACTCGGGTACCGTGAAGGACGTCTAAATCCTCTAATACGTGCATCCCTACCTAAATGTAAGTGTGAGTGTAAAGTGTTAAAGTCGTAAGTGTAGTGTTGTAAGTGTGTGTCTCTCAGGTACCTACGTCTAAATCCTCTAATAGGTGCATCTCTAAATGTAAGTGTGAATGTAAAGTGTTAAAGTCGTAAGTGTAGTGTTGCAAGTAAAGTGTGTGTTAGACTCGGGTACCGTGAGGGACGTCTAAATCCTCTCAATAGGTGCATCCCTAAATGTAAGTGTGAATGTAAAGTGTTAAAGTCGTAAGTGTAGTGTTGTAAGTGTGTGTGTGTTAGACTCGGGTACCGCGAGGGACGTCTAAATCCTCTCAATAGGTGCATCCCTAAATGTAAGTGTGAGTGTAAAGTCCAGTAAATGTAGTGTGGTAAATGTAAGTGTGTGTTAGACTCGGGTACCGCGAGGGACGTCTAAATCCTCTCAATAGGTGCATTCCTAAATGTAAGTGTGAATGTAAAGTGTTAAAGTCGTAAGTGTAGTGTTGAAAGTGTAAGTGTGTGTTAAACTCGGGTACCGCGAGGGACGCCTATATCCTCTCAATAGACCAGCTAGTCTACAATATTGCGATCTTTATCTCTTCTGTTTTACTGATGTTTCTTAACAAGTGTTTATTTTTCTCTCTACCGAGCGTCACTTGCATCGCTGTTCTTTCCACTGTCCGTCTGTTTTGCTATTGTCTCGATTTTAAACGGCCGTATCACTCGAATTGTGAAAACAGAATTTTCGCACGATCCCGACAAGTTGAAAATTCCGTCGTTTGCTTTCAAGGAACAAAGTCGCTATTGAACACGCATTGCAGATGACCCTGTGTGTTTAATGTTTAATGAACAAGGCGTATCACTTCTCGCGGGAACAATGCGTTGCATTGGAGCATGCCTGATATTAACAACAATAGGCAACGTTATTGTATAACAACAAAGGCCTTCTGCCCGGAGCCACCCCAGTGTGTGAGGTGCGTGCGGTGCGTGAGGTGTCCACAGCATCTGCGGGTATTTCTGGCCTACTTCTGAGTGTTTGTCTGTATCAAAGTAACGCAAATTTTACTCGTAAAATATGTAATATATTTCTATAAAATTTTGCAAAAATACTCTTTGTTGATTGAATTTACCAAAGGTATTACTAAACTTTTAAGTCGCCATTTCTTTTTTGCCATATACTATTTTTCTCTGCTGCTCTCTCAAGTTTCCCAACTGCAAGTTCAACATCATTATCAACTATGTTCAGTATAATGATTTGTCTTTCCTAGCTTGGTCAATTTTACTTTCGTTGACGCGTTTCGGAGAACCTCCATCTTCAAAAACTATATCTATACTGGTCAGCAATATTATGGCTCGTCCTATTTACAATTTTCTATCTTCACCTCGTACCCCTCCTGTATTCAACACGTGTACACTAATCCTGCCGTGCTCGCTTCTGATTGGCTCTTCAAAATCATACGTTTTCGCTCGCTTGTGATTGGCTCATTTCAAACTTTCTTTTCAACGGTCGTCCCTCCTGTTAATTTTTTGAAAATTTTAAAATTTTTAAACGTAATATCTGCTTTAAAAATTTAAAAATTTTCAAAAATTAACAGGAGGGACGACCGTTGAAGAGAAAGTTTGAAAAGAGCCAATCAGAAGCGAGCGAAAACGTTTGATTTTGAAGAGCCAATCAGAAGCGAGCACGTCAGGTTTAATGTACACGTGTTTAATAGAGTTGGAGATAGAAAATTATAAATAGGACGGACTATAATATTGGTGACCAGTATAGATATAGTTTTTGAAGATGGAGGTTCTCCGAAACGCGTCAACGAAAGTAGAATTGACGAAGCTAGGGAAGGCAGATCATTGTACTTAACATAGTGATAATAATCCTAGCAGAAAAGAAGAAGAATTTCATTATCAACTGTCACAGTGACAGCATCCTTATCCAGCACAGTGATGTCTGTGTAAGTTGCTACTAGAATATTTTCAGTCCTGTATATTAAGTGTAAGTAACAAGTAAAACACTGGACCACTTAAGCAAGTACACTTAATTTTTACTAAACATGATTATAACAAACAATCTTTCAATTTTATTTTGTTCGACGATTTTCCTTTACATTTATTTATTATAACTACTTTTTCATCGTAGTAGCCCTTGCATTAGTATTCTTCATTTATATTATACGCAAAGATTAATTATAATCCTATTATTTATTTAATTAAATTTTTTCCATCATTTTTGAATTCGCTATTTAATCCCTCCGTTCGGATTTTCATTGTTTTTTCCACTTTAATTTATTATTAATTCATAACCAAAATACTTCATTGTATTTAGAATTCAAAATTCATTTTTATAAGTACACTTTCTTTTATATGTAAAGTATTGTTTGGGGATTTTGACTCATTGATTTTAAGTTCTTGTAAAGTATTAAATTCTACAAAAACATCTATTCTTTACTGACGGTTTAAAATTTGTTCATCAGTTTAGAAAAGTAATTTTTAAACCGCTTTATTTGTAAATAACTTATTTCATCATCAGCTGGGTTTTACTTGAAATTAATCAAAGTCGAACAGTTGGTAAAGCATTACACATTACAAAACCTGCAAGATTTTACCAAATCACTTGCTCGCAAACCTAGCTTATGTAGTCTGTTTACTTTGAGCATAATCCGACGTGGTTCTGTGTGTACTATATCCACCAGCGTTTTTTATTTACACAACTAAAAAATTATTTCAGAATTAAATCACACATACACACACACACACACACACACACACACACACACACACACACACACACACACACACACACACACACACGCACACACACACACACACACACACACACACACACACACACACACACACACACACACACACACACACACACACA
>CM040191.1:64131097-64151097 GCA_022606455.1 Callitettix versicolor
GCCAGCAAGCAAGCACGCACGCATATACACACACACTCGCGCGTGCACACACACACACACACACACACACACACACACACACACACACACACACACACACACACACACAAACAAAGTAGTTTGAAAGTCAGGACCGACGCTACTTCGAAAGTCCCGTGACTGAGTTTCACTAAAACAGTAACTACTGAAACAGCTCATTTTTCCAATGCAAGTTCCCCAGATCAGGGATGATGTTTGTACAGATCAGGGTCATACAAACAAACTGAGGTAGGAAAGTACTTCTGCGTGTGCACGGGAAAGGAGTAGCGCGTTTTCAGTGGAAAGCTTTTAGGCAAATTTGCAAATATTTGATGCGTGGAGGAAGCGAAAACAAAAATATCCAAACTTTGTAAACGTAAGGCGCAATATTTATGTACAGTTCCCTGCTTGAACAAAAGGGAAATGGAACTGTAAAAATTTAATAAAAATACATTACAGTGAACATTATTCATCTACAGATATGACTATTTTAATATTAAAAATACTTTAATTCAAAAATAAACCGTAACCTCAGTAAAAATATAACTTTTTTATAACGTTTTTAAACATTTGACTTCACTATGTCAATCAACGTTAAAACCTAAAAATCTTGCGGGTCCTTACAGTGACTGTGCTTACGAAAACAGATTTTTAATTGTAAGATAAAGCGTCAGATCCTGAGTGGTACTTACTTCGAACTAAAGTTGCGAACACATAAACTGACAGATCAGATCACATATTGAAGGGTCCTTAACGTGTTGTCTGGGAAATTTATATTGGCTGTAATAGCTGAAGAACTAAATTTAGGAAAATCAACAGTGCACACAATCTTAACCGAGCATTTGGGCTTAAGAAAGGTTTGTGCGAAAATCGTGCCAAAACTGACTCCGCATCAAAAGTTGAGAATAGTCGAATGTGTTACTGACTGGAAAAATTCCATGGAAAATGATGTTGGATTCTTAAATAGGGTTATCACTGGTGATGAATCGTGGTTTTTCGAGTATGACCCCGAATCGAAATCGCAAAACATGGCGTGGAAAGCAACAGGTGAAGCTCGAACAAAAAAATCAAGGAAAAGCCGATCAAAAATCAAAGTCATGCTCCTGGTTTTCTTTGATATCAAAGGTGTTGTTCATCATGAATTCCTTCCTGAGGAAAAAACGGTAAATTCTGAGTTCTACCTGAACGTTCTCAAGCGTTTGAGAGATCGAGTGCGTCGTGTGCGACCACATTTGACTCAAAACGATGGATGGATTCTTCATCAAGACAATGCACCCGCACATTCGGCTTTGATTGTTCGCCAGTTTCTGGCTAAAAATTCAATCACTATCCTTGATCATCGCCTTTATTCACCGGCCCTCGCCCCCTGCGACTTTTTTCTATTCCCTAAATGCAAAAATGTGATGAGGGGACAGCATTGGGAAAATGTGGACACAATAAAACAAGAAACGACGAGGAGACTGAAAAACCTGATTTCCGAGGACTTCCAAGGGTGCTTTGAAGAGTGGAAAAGAAGATGGGATAAGTGCATAGCAGTGAATGGAGAGTATTTTGAAGGGGACAAAATCAATGTAGATGAAATTTTGTAAAATAAAGTTTTTATGACCTTAGTTCGCGTATTTATTGGACAAACCTCGTAAAACACTTCGAAACATTACTTAGATGGCAAAATCAGCTTCCACCTCTAGATCCTAGGTCATGAACGCTGACAATAGATAATTTACAAATTTTAATTTTCTAGTAATTAGGATTATGGCCTATTCTTCCCGTGAGTGGTCTATCCACTCACCTCGTAAAGGCTACCGCGGTTTCGAAACTCTATCGTTTCATTTTCAGGCCGTGATACAAAATGTTAAATCCCTCTGTCGAGGTCGTCACAAAGTCAAAGAAAACATTAAAACATACTAAATCAAAGAAAACGATAATAGCTGCACATTTGGGCTAATGCAGACTATGGGATGATTTATAGCGTATGAAAATGCCAAGCCCTGGCCGGGAATCGAACTCGGGTCCTCGAGGTGAAAGCCCAGTACGGTATCAAATGGCCACCGAAGCTGAAAAGTCATATATATATATATATATATATATATATATATATATATATATATATATATACATAATAATTTTTAAGCGAACTATTTTAAATGACTACTGGAACACCAATTATGACCCAAACCGACCTTGAAATTAGGGGCGATCGAGAACTCTAAAATTCATTTGAGAATTGATTAAGAAGTTTGCGTGCGCACACACAAACACACTCACACACTCACTCACTTACTCACTCAAAACACACACACACACACACACACACACACACACACACTCACTCACTCACTCACACGCATGCAAACACACACAACACACACTCACAGGCACGCACGCGCACACAACACATACTCACACTCGCGCGTGCGCACACGCACACACACACATTTATTTCCCGTGTTATAGCTCCTTACAGTCGGATATAGAACGTCTGTAGAATGTCATTCAGTATATAACAGAACAAAAGGATGACGTGAAAGAGTAAATAGGAAATGAATCCCGAGAGAGTTTTTGAACCAGATACTGATATTACGTATTGCTTTGTAACAGGATTACCCATAGGGTAGTCTATAGAGATAATGTATATTTTTATTTTTATTGGATCCCAAACGGTTATAAATTTTATACATTTTTGCTACTTTTAATGCGGACACTATTACAAAAAATTGATTACATAACCACTGTAATATAAACTAAACCGAAACAGTGTATGAACAAATATGTGTTTCGTTTTCAGTAAGCTGTAGTTCATGAAATCGTTTCAGTAAAACTTGGCTTTAATTGTATGACGAACATATGAAACATATTTTTAGTTAGGTGTTATGAATGGAAATATGATCAGACTTTGTTATCTAAAATTGTAAGATCTTCATAAGTAACCAGTACCATGGGTATGTGGCTATCTCTAAGTAACCTCTGTTAGACATGTAAAAGGTATCATGAGATAGTATCGCATGTAAGACGCAATCTTGAGAAAGGTATTTTTTTTCAATAGTTGTGTGTCTTTGATGTTACCTCTCACTAAGGTAAATGTTTCTTCGTTGATGTATAAAGTTTCCGTAACCATTACAAGTTTTAAGTATTTCCTTCGTCAAATGTACAAGTTGCAAACTGTCCTCCAAAGATTTTCTGTAATAGAGTTGAACAGTTTCTTCTTGCAGTTTCCTCACTTAAATGCACACAGTTCTCGTAACCGTTTCAAGTCCTTAGTCAAAATGTACAAGATGTAAACTGTCCTCCAACGATTTTCTTTTACAGAGTTGAACAGTTTCTTCTTGCAGTTTCCTCACTTAAATGCACACAGTTCTCGTAACCGTTTCAAGTCCTTAGTCAAAATGTACAAGATGTAAACTGTCCTCCAAAGATTTTCTGTAATAGAGTTGAACAGTTTCTTCTTGCAGTTTCTCACTTAAATGCACACAGTTCTCGTAACTGTTTCAAGTCCTTAGTCAAATGTACAAGATGTAAACTGTCCTCCAACGATTTTCTTTTACAGAGTTGAACAGTTTCTTCTTGCAGTTTCCTCACTTAAATGCACACAGTTCCCGTAACTGTTTCAAGTCCTTATTCAAATTGTACAAGTTGTAAACTTACCTACAACGATTTTCTGTAACAGAGTTGAACAGTTTCTTCTTGTAGTTTCCTCACTTAAATGTACACAGTTCCCTTAACCGTTTCAATTCCTTAGTCAAAATGTACAAGTTGCAAACTTTCCTACAACGATTTTCTGTTACAAAGTTGGACAGTTTCTTCTTGCAGTTTCCTCAATTAAATGCACACAGTTCCCGTAACCGTTTCAAGTCCTTATTCAAAATGTACAAGTTGTAAACTGTCCTCCAAAGATTTTCTGTAACAGAGTTGAACAGTTTCTTCTTGTAGTTTCCTCACTTAAATGTACACAGTTCCCTTAACCGTTTCAAGTCCTTAGTCAAAATGTACAAGTTGCAAACTTTCCTACAACGATTTTCTGTTACAAAGTTGGACAGTTTCTTCTTGCAGTTTCCTCACTTAAATGCACACAGTTCCAGTAACCGTTTCAAGTCTTTGGTCAAGATGTACAAGTTGCAAACTGTCCTTCAAAGATTTTCTGTTACAAAGTTGGACAGTTTCTTCTTGCAGTTTCCTCACTTAAATGCACACAGTTCCCGTAACCGTTTCAAGTCCTTAGTCAAAATATACAAGTTGTAAACTGTCCTCCTAAGATTTTTTTGTTACAGAGTTGAACAGTTTCTTCTTGCAGTTTCCTCACTTAAATGCACACAGTTCCCGTAACCGTTTCAAGTCCTTAGTCAAAATATACAAGTTGTAAACTGTACTCCAAAGATTTTCTGTTACAGAGTTGAACAGTTTCTTCTTGCAGTTTCCTCACTTAAATGCACACAGTTCCCGTAACCGTTTCAAGTCCTTGATCAAAATGTACAAGTTGCAAACTGTCCTCCAACGATTTTCTGTTACAGAGTTGAACAGTTTCTTCTTGCAGTTTCCTCACTTAAATGCACACAGTTCCCGTAACCGTTTCAAGTCCTTGATCAAAATGTACAAGTTGCAAACTGTCCTCCAACGATTTTCTGTTACAGAGTTGAACAGTTTCTTCTTGCAGTTTCCTCACTTAAATGCACACAGTTCCCGTAACTGTTTCAAGTCTTTGGTCAAGATGTACAAGTTGCAAACTGTCCTTCAAAGATTTTCTGTTACAAAGTTGGACAGTTTCTTCTTGCAGTTTCCTCACTTAAAGGCACACAGTTCCCGTAACCGTTTCAAGTCCTTAGTCAAAATATACAAGTTGTAAACTGTCCTCCTAAGATTTTCTGTTACAGAGTTGAACAGTTTCTTCTTGCAGTTTCCTCACTTAAATGCACACAGTTCCCGTAACCGTTTCAAGTCCTTAGTCAAAATATACAAGTTGTAAACTGTCCTCCTAAGATTTTCTGTTACAGAGTTGAACAGTTTCTTCTTGTAGTTTTCTCACTTAAATGTACACAGTTCCCGTAACTTTTTTTATTTCTTTAGTAAAAATTTACAAGTTGTAAACTGTCCTCCAAAGATTTTCTGTTACAGAGTTGAACAGTTTCTTCTTGCAGTTTCTCACTTAAATGCACACAGTTCCCGTAACCGTTTCAAGTCCTTGATCAAAATGTACAAGTTGCAAACTGTCCTCCAACGATTTTCTGTTACAGAGTTGAACAGTTTCTTCTTGCAGTTTCCTCACTAAAAAATGCACACAGTTCCCGTAACCGTTTCAAGTCCTTGATCAAAATGTACAAGTTGCAAACTGTCCTCCAACGATTTTCTGTTACAGAGTTGAACAGTTTCTTCTTGCAGTTTCCTCACTTAAATGCACACAGTTCCCGTAACCGTTTCAAGTCCTTAGTCAAAATATACAAGTTGTAAACTGTACTCCAAAGATTTTCTGTTACAGAGTTGTCAGATTCTTCTTGCAGTTTCCTCACTTAAATGCACACAGTTCCCGTAACCGTTTCAAGTCCTTAGTCAAAATATACAAGTTGTAAACTGTCCTCCTAAGATTTTCTGTTACAGAGTTGAACAGTTTCTTCTTGTAGTTTTCTCACTTAAATGTACACAGTTCCTGTAACCTTTTTATTTCTTTAGTAAAATTTACAAGTTGTAAACTGTCCTCCAAAGATTTTCTGTTACAGAGTTGAACAGTTTCTTCTTGCAGTTTCCTCACTTAAATGCACACAGTTCCTGTAACTGTTTCAAGTCCTTAGTCAAAATATACAAGTTGTAAACTGTCCTCCTAAGATTTTCTGTTACAGAGTTGAACAGTTTCTTCTTGTAGTTTTCTCACTTAAATGTACACAGTTCCGTAACTTTTTTATTTCTTTAGTAAAATTTACAAGTTGTAAACTGTCCTCCAAAGATTTTCTGTTACAGAGTTGAACAGTTTCTTCTTGCAGTTTCCTCACTTAAATGCACACAGTTCCTGTAACCGTTTCAAGTCCTTGATCAAAATGTACAAGTTGCAAACTGTCCTCCAACGATTTTCTGTTACAGAGTTGAACAGTTTCTTCTTGCAGTTTCCTCACTTAAATGCACACAGTTCCGTAACTGTTTCAAGTCCTTGATCAAAATGTACAAGTTGCAAACTGTCCTCCAACGATTTTCTGTTACAGAGTTGAACAGTTTCTTCTTGCAGTTTCCTCACTTAAATGCACACAGTTCCTGTAACCGTTTCAAGTCCTTAGTCAAAATATACAAGTTGTAAACTGTACTCCAAAGATTTTCTGTTACAGAGTTGAACAGTTTCTTCTTGTAGTTTCTCACTTAAATGTACACAGTTCCGTAACCTTTTTTATTTCTTTAGTAAAATTTACAAGTTGTAAACTGTCCTCCAAAGATTTTCTGTTACAGAGTTGAACAGTTTCTTCTTGCAGTTTCCTCACTTAAATGCACACAGTTCCTGTAACCGTTTCAAGTCCTTGATCAAAATGTACAAGTTGCAAACTGTCCTCCAACGATTTTCTGTTACAGAGTTGAACAGTTTCTTCTTGCAGTTTCCTCACTTAAATGCACACAGTTCCGTAACCGTTTCAAGTCCTTGATCAAAATGTACAAGTTGCAAACTGTCCTCCAACGATTTTCTGTTACAGAGTTGAACAGTTTCTTCTTGCAGTTTCCTCACTTAAATGCACACAGTTCCTGTAACCGTTTCAAGTCTTTGGTCAAGATGTACAAGTTGCAAACTGTCCTTCAAAGATTTTCTGTTACAAAGTTGGACAGTTTCTTCTTGCAGTTTCCTCACTTAAATGCACACAGTTCCCGTAACCGTTTCAAGTGCTTAGTCAAAATATACAAGTTGTAAACTGTCATCCTAAGATTTTCTGTTACAGAGTTGAACAGTTTCTTCTTGCAGTTTCCTCACTTAAATGCACACAGTTCCCGTAACCGTTTCAAGTCCTTAGTCAAAATATACAAGTTGTAAACTGTCCTCCTAAGATTTTCTGTTACAGAGTTGAACAGTTTCTTCTTGTAGTTTTCTCACTTAAATATTACACAGTTCCCGTAACTTTTTTTATTTCTTTAGTAAAAATTTACAAGTTGTAAACTGTCCTCCAAAGATTTTCTGTTACAGAGTTGAACAGTTTCTTCTTGCAGTTTCCTCACTTAAATGCACACAGTTCCCGTAACCGTTTCAAGTCCTTGATCAAAATGTACAAGTTGCAAACTGTCCTCCAACGATTTTCTGTTACAGAGTTGAACAGTTTCTTCTTGCAGTTTCTCACTAAAAAATGCACACAGTTCCTGTAACCGTTTCAAGTCCTTGATCAAAATGTACAAGTTGCAAACTGTCCTCCAACGATTTTCTGTTACAGAGTTGAACAGTTTCTTCTTGCAGTTTCCTCACTTAAATGCACACAGTTCCCGTAACCGTTTCAAGTCCTTAGTCAAAATATACAAGTTGTAAACTGTACTCCAAAGATTTTCTGTTACAGAGTTGTCAGATTCTTCTTGCAGTTTCCTCACTTAAATGCACACAGTTCCATAACCGTTTCAAGTCCTTAGTCAAAATATACAAGTTGTAAACTGTCCTCCTAAGATTTTCTGTTACAGAGTTGAACAGTTTCTTCTTGTAGTTTTTCTCACTTAAATGTACACAGTTCCGTAACTTTTTTATTTCTTTAGTAAAAATTTACAAGTTGTAAACTGTCCTCCAAAGATTTTCTGTTACAGAGTTGAACAGTTTCTTCTTGCAGTTTCCTCACTTAAATGCACACACAGTTCCCGTAACCGTTTCAAGTCCTTAGTCAAAATATACAAGTTGTAAACTGTACTCCAAAGATTTTCTGTTACAGAGTTGAACAGTTTCTTCTTGCAGTTTCCTCACTTAAATGCACACAGTTCCCGTAACCGTTTCAAGTCCTTGATCAAAATGTACAAGTTGCAAACTGTCCTCCAACGATTTTCTGTTACAGAGTTGAACAGTTTCTTCTTGCAGTTTCCTCACTTAAATGCACACAGTTCCCGTAACCGTTTCAAGTCCTTGATCAAAATGTACAAGTTGCAAACTGTCCTCCAACGATTTTCTGTTACAGAGTTGAACAGTTTCTTCTTGCAGTTTCCTCACTTAAATGCACACAGTTCCCGTAACCGTTTCAAGTCTTTGGTCAAGATGTACAAGTTGCAAACTGTCCTTCAAAGATTTTCTGTTACAAAGTTGGACAGTTTCTTCTTGCAGTTTCCTCACTTAAATGCACACAGTTCCCGTAACCGTTTCAAGTCCTTAGTCAAAATATACAAGTTGTAAACTGTCCTCCTAAGATTTTCTGTTACAGAGTTGAACAGTTTCTTCTTGCAGTTTCCTCACTTAAATGCACACAGTTCCCGTAACCGTTTCAAGTCCTTAGTCAAAATATACAAGTTGTAAACTGTCCTCCTAAGATTTTCTGTTACAGAGTTGAACAGTTTCTTCTTGTAGTTTTCTCACTTAAATGTACACAGTTCCGTAACTTTTTATTTCTTTAGTAAAAATTTACAAGTTGTAAACTGTCCTCCAAAGATTTTCTGTTACAGAGTTGAACAGTTTCTTCTTGCAGTTTCCTCACTTAAATGCACACAGTTCCCGTAACCGTTTCAAGTCCTTGATCAAAATGTACAAGTTGCAAACTGTCCTCCAAAGATTTTCTGTTACAGAGTTGAACAGTTTCTTCTTGCAGTTTCCTCACTAAAAATGCACACAGTTCCTGTAACCGTTTCAAGTCCTTGATCAAAATGTACAAGTTGCAAACTGTCCTCCAACGATTTTCTGTTACAGAGTTGAACAGTTTCTTCTTGCAGTTTCCTCACTTAAATGCACACAGTTCCCGTAACCGTTTCAAGTCCTTAGTCAAAATATACAAGTTGTAAACTGTACTCCAAAGATTTTCTGTTACAGAGTTGTCAGATTCTTCTTGCAGTTTCCTCACTTAAATGCACACAGTTCCCGTAACCGTTTCAAGTCCTTAGTCAAAATATACAAGTTGTAAACTGTCCTCCTAAGATTTTCTGTTACAGAGTTGAACAGTTTCTTCTTGTAGTTTTCTCACTTAAATGTACACAGTTCCCGTAACTTTTTTTATTTCTTTAGTAAAAATTTACAAGTTGTAAACTGTCCTCCAAAGATTTTCTGTTACAGAGTTGAACAGTTTCTTCTTGCAGTTTCCTCACTTAAATGCACACAGTTCCCGTAACCGTTTCAAGTCCTTAGTCAAAATATACAAGTTGTAAACTGTCCTCCTAAGATTTTCTGTTACAGAGTTGAACAGTTTCTTCTTGTAGTTTTCTCACTTAAATGTACACAGTTCCCGTAACTTTTTTTATTTCTTTAGTAAAAATTTACAAGTTGTAAACTGTCCTCCAAAGATTTTCTGTTACAGAGTTGAACAGTTTCTTCTTGCAGTTTCCTCACTTAAATGCACACAGTTCCCGTAACCGTTTCAAGTCCTTGATCAAAATGTACAAGTTGCAAACTGTCCTCCAACGATTTTCTGTTACAGAGTTGAACAGTTTCTTCTTGCAGTTTCCTCACTTAAATGCACACAGTTCCTGTAACTGTTTCAAGTCCTTGATCAAAATGTACAAGTTGCAAACTGTCCTCCAACGATTTTCTGTTACAGAGTTGAACAGTTTCTTCTTGCAGTTTCCTCACTTAAATGCACACAGTTCCCGTAACCGTTTCAAGTCCTTAGTCAAAATATACAAGTTGTAAACTGTACTCCAAAGATTTTCTGTTACAGAGTTGAACAGTTTCTTCTTGTAGTTTTCTCACTTAAATGTACACAGTTCCCGTAACCTTTTTTATTTCTTTAGTAAAAATTTACAAGTTGTAAACTGTCCTCCAAAGATTTTCTGTTACAGAGTTGAACAGTTTCTTCTTGCAGTTTCCTCACTTAAATGCACACAGTTCCCGTAACCGTTTCAAGTCCTTGATCAAAATGTACAAGTTGCAAACTGTCCTCCAACGATTTTCTGTTACAGAGTTGAACAGTTTCTTCTTGCAGTTTCCTCACTTAAATGCACACAGTTCCCGTAACCGTTTCAAGTCCTTGATCAAAATGTACAAGTTGCAAACTGTCCTCCAACGATTTTCTGTTACAGAGTTGAACAGTTTCTTCTTGCAGTTTCCTCACTTAAATGCACACAGTTCCCGTAACCGTTTCAAGTCTTTGGTCAAGATGTACAAGTTGCAAACTGTCCTTCAAAGATTTTCTGTTACAAAGTTGGACAGTTTCTTCTTGCAGTTTCCTCACTTAAATGCACACAGTTCCCGTAACCGTTTCAAGTGCTTAGTCAAAATATACAAGTTGTAAACTGTCATCCTAAGATTTTCTGTTACAGAGTTGAACAGTTTCTTCTTGCAGTTTCCTCACTTAAATGCACACAGTTCCTGTAACTGTTTCAAGTCCTTAGTCAAAATATACAAGTTGTAAACTGTCCTCCTAAGATTTTCTGTTACAGAGTTGAACAGTTTCTTCTTGTAGTTTTCTCACTTAAATGTACACAGTTCCCGTAACTTTTTTTATTTCTTTAGTAAAAATTTACAAGTTGTAAACTGTCCTCCAAAGATTTTCTGTTACAGAGTTGAACAGTTTCTTCTTGCAGTTTCCTCACTTAAATGCACACAGTTCCGTAACCGTTTCAAGTCCTTGATCAAAATGTACAAGTTGCAAACTGTCCTCCAACGATTTTCTGTTACAGAGTTGAACAGTTTCTTCTTGCAGTTTCCTCACTAAAAAATGCACACAGTTCCCGTAACCGTTTCAAGTCCTTGATCAAAATGTACAAGTTGCAAACTGTCCTCCAACGATTTTCTGTTACAGAGTTGAACAGTTTCTTCTTGCAGTTTCCTCACTTAAATGCACACAGTTCCCGTAACCGTTTCAAGTCCTTAGTCAAAATATACAAGTTGTAAACTGTACTCCAAAGATTTTCTGTTACAGAGTTGTCAGATTCTTCTTGCAGTTTCCTCACTTAAATGCACACAGTTCCTGTAACTGTTTCAAGTCCTTAGTCAAAATATACAAGTTGTAAACTGTACTCCAAAGATTTTCTGTTACAGAGTTGTCAGATTCTTCTTGCAGTTTCCTCACTTAAATGCACACAGTTCCTGTAACTGTTTCAAGTCCTTAGTCAAAATATACAAGTTGTAAACTGTCCTCCTAAGATTTTCTGTTACAGAGTTGAACAGTTTCTTCTTGTAGTTTTCTCACTTAAATGTACACAGTTCCCGTAACTTTTTTTATTTCTTTAGTAAAAATTTACAAGTTGTAAACTGTCCTCCAAAGATTTTCTGTTACAGAGTTGAACAGTTTCTTCTTGCAGTTTCCTCACTTAAATGCACACAGTTCCCGTAACCGTTTCAAGTCCTTGATCAAAATGTACAAGTTGTAAACTGTCCTCCAACGATTTTCTGTTACAGAGTTGAACAGTTTCTTCTTGCAGTTTCCTCACTAAAAATGCACACAGTTCCCGTAACCGTTTCAAGTCCTTGATCAAAATGTACAAGTTGCAAACTGTCCTCCAACGATTTTCTGTTACAGAGTTGAACAGTTTCTTCTTGCAGTTTCCTCACTTAAATGCACACAGTTCCCGTAACCGTTTCAAGTCCTTGATCAAAATGTACAAGTTGCAAACTGTCCTCCAACGATTTTCTGTTACAGAGTTGAACAGTTTCTTCTTGCAGTTTCCTCACTTAAATGCACACAGTTCCTGTAACTGTTTCAAGTCTTTGGTCAAGATGTACAAGTTGCAAACTGTCCTTCAAAGATTTTCTGTTACAAAGTTGGACAGTTTCTTCTTGCAGTTTCTCACTTAAATGCACACAGTTCCCGTAACCGTTTCAAGTGCTTAGTCAAAATATACAAGTTGTAAACTGTCATCCTAAGATTTTCTGTTACAGAGTTGAACAGTTTCTTCTTGCAGTTTCCTCACTTAAATGCACACAGTTCCCGTAACCGTTTCAAGTCCTTAGTCAAAATATACAAGTTGTAAACTGTCCTCCTAAGATTTTCTGTTACAGAGTTGAACAGTTTCTTCTTGTAGTTTTCTCACTTAAATGTACACAGTTCCCGTAACTTTTTTTATTTCTTTAGTAAAAATTTACAAGTTGTAAACTGTCCTCCAAAGATTTTCTGTTACAGAGTTGAACAGTTTCTTCTTGCAGTTTCCTCACTTAAATGCACACAGTTCCCGTAACCGTTTCAAGTCCTTGATCAAAATGTACAAGTTGCAAACTGTCCTCCAACGATTTTCTGTTACAGAGTTGAACAGTTTCTTCTTGCAGTTTCCTCACTAAAAAATGCACACAGTTCCCGTAACCGTTTCAAGTCCTTGATCAAAATGTACAAGTTGCAAACTGTCCTCCAACGATTTTCTGTTACAGAGTTGAACAGTTTCTTCTTGCAGTTTCCTCACTTAAATGCACACAGTTCCTGTAACTGTTTCAAGTCCTTAGTCAAAATATACAAAGTTGTAAACTGTACTCCAAAGATTTTCTGTTACAGAGTTGTCAGATTCTTCTTGCAGTTTCCTCACTTAAATGCACACAGTTCCCGTAACCGTTTCAAGTCCTTAGTCAAAATATACAAGTTGTAAACTGTCCTCCTAAGATTTTCTGTTACAGAGTTGAACAGTTTCTTCTTGTAGTTTTCTCACTTAAATGTACACAGTTCCCGTAACTTTTTTTTATTTCTTTAGTAAAATTTACAAGTTGTAAACTGTCCTCCAAAGATTTTCTGTTACAGAGTTGAACAGTTTCTTCTTGCAGTTTCCTCACTTAAATGCACACAGTTCCCGTAACCGTTTCAAGTCCTTGATCAAAATGTACAAGTTGCAAACTGTCCTCCAACGATTTTCTGTTACAGAGTTGAACAGTTTCTTCTTGCAGTTTCCTCACTAAAAATGCACACAGTTCCTGTAACCGTTTCAAGTCCTTGATCAAAATGTACAAGTTGCAAACTGTCCTCCAACGATTTTCTGTTACAGAGTTGAACAGTTTCTTCTTGCAGTTTCCTCACTTAAATGCACACAGTTCCCGTAACCGTTTCAAGTCCTTAGTCAAAATATACAAGTTGTAAACTGTACTCCAAAGATTTTCTGTTACAGAGTTGTCAGATTCTTCTTGCAGTTTCCTCACTTAAATGCACACAGTTCCTGTAACCGTTTCAAGTCCTTAGTCAAAATATACAAGTTGTAAACTGTCCTCCTAAGATTTTCTGTTACAGAGTTGAACAGTTTCTTCTTGTAGTTTTCTCAACTTAAATGTACACAGTTCCCGTAACCTTTTTTATTTCTTTAGTAAAATTTACAAGTTGTAAACTGTCCTCCAAAGATTTTCTGTTACAGAGTTGAACAGTTTCTTCTTGCAGTTTCCTCACTTAAATGCACACAGTTCCCGTAACCGTTTCAAGTCCTTGATCAAAATGTACAAGTTGCAAACTGTCCTCCAACGATTTTCTGTTACAGAGTTTAACAGTTTCTTCTTGATGTTTCCTCACTTAAATGCACACAGTTCCCGTAACCGTTTCAAGTCCTTGATCAAAATGTACAAGTTGCAAACTGTCCTCCAACGATTTTCTGTTACAGAGTTGAACAGTTTCTTCTTGCAGTTTCCTCACTTAAATGCACACAGTTCCCGTAACCGTTTCAAGTCTTTGGTCAAGATGTACAAGTTGCAAACTGTCCTTCAAAGATTTTCTGTTACAAAGTTGGACAGTTTCTTCTTGCAGTTTCCTCACTTAAATGCACACAGTTCCTGTAACTGTTTTCAAGTCCTTAGTCAAAATATACAAGTTGTAAACTGTCCTCCTAAGATTTTCTGTTACAGAGTTGAACAGTTTCTTCTTGCAGTTTCCTCACTTAAATGCACACAGTTCCCGTAACCGTTTCAAGTCCTTAGTCAAAATATACAAGTTGTAAACTGTCCTCCTAAGATTTTCTGTTACAGAGTTGAACAGTTTCTTCTTGTAGTTTTCTCACTTAAATGTACACAGTTCCTGTAACTTTTTTATTTCTTTAGTAAAATTTACAAGTTGTAAACTGTCCTCCAAAGATTTTCTGTTACAGAGTTAAACAGTTTCTTCTTGCAGTTTCCTCACTTAAATGCACACAGTTCCCGTAACTGTTTCAAGTCCTTGATCAAAATGTACAAGTTGCAAACTGTCCTCCAACGATTTTCTGTTACAGAGTTGAACAGTTTCTTCTTGCAGTTTCCTCACTTAAATGCACACAGTTCCCGTAACCGTTTCAAGTCCTTGATCAAAATGTACAAGTTGCAAACTGTCCTCCAACGATTTTCTGTTACAGAGTTGAACAGTTTCTTCTTGCAGTTTCCTCACTTAAATGCACACAGTTCCCGTAACCGTTTCAAGTCCTTAGTCAAAATATACAAGTTGTAAACTGTCCTCCTAAGATTTTCTGTTACAGAGTTGAACAGTTTCTTCTTGCAGTTTTCTCACTTAAATGTACACAGTTCCCGTAACCTTTTTTATTTCTTTAGTAAAAATTTACAAGTTGTAAACTGTCCTCCAAAGATTTTCTGTTACAGAGTTGAACAGTTTCTTCTTGCAGTTTCCTCACTTAAATGCACACAGTTCCTGTAACTGTTTCAAGTCCTTGATCAAAATGTACAAGTTGCAAACTGTCCTCCAACGATTTTCTGTTACAGAGTTGAACAGTTTCTTCTTGCAGTTTCCTCACTTAAATGCACACAGTTCCTGTAACTGTTTCAAGTCCTTGATCAAAATGTACAAGTTGCAAACTGTCCTCCAACGATTTTCTGTTACAGAGTTGAACAGTTTCTTCTTGCAGTTTCCTCACTTAAATGCACACAGTTCCTGTAACCGTTTCAAGTCTTTGGTCAAGATGTACAAGTTGCAAACTGTCCTTCAAAGATTTTCTGTTACAAAGTTGGACAGTTTCTTCTTGCAGTTTCCTCACTTAAATGCACACAGTTCCTGTAACTGTTTCAAGTCCTTAGTCAAAATATACAAGTTGTAAACTGTCCTCCAAAGATTTTCTGTTACAGAGTTGTCAGATTCTTCTTGCAGTTTCCTCACTTAAATGCACACAGTTCCTGCAACTGTTTCAAGTCCTTAGTCAAAATATACAAGTTGTAAACTGTCCTCCTAAGATTTTCTGTTACAGAGTTGAACAGTTTCTTCTTGTAGTTTCTCACTTAAATGTACACAGTTCCCGTAACCTTTTATTTCTTTAGTAAAAATTTACAAGTTGTAAACTGTCCTCCAAAGATTTTCTGTTACAGAGTTGAACAGTTTCTTCTTGCAGTTTCCTCACTTAAATGCACACAGTTCCTGTAACTGTTTCAAGTCCTTAGTCAAAATGTACAAGTTGCAAACTGTCCTCCAACGATTTTCTGTTACAGAGTTTAACAGTTTCTTCTTGATGTTTCCTCACTTAAATGCACACAGTTCCTGTAACTGTTTCAAGTCCTTGATCAAAATGTACAAGTTGCAAACTGTCCTCCAACGATTTTCTGTTACAGAGTTGAACAGTTTCTTCTTGCAGTTTCCTCACTTAAATGCACACAGTTCCTGTAACTGTTTCAAGTCTTTGGTCAAAATGTACAAGTTGCAAACTGTCCTTCAAAGATTTTCTGTTACAAAGTTGGACAGTTTCTTCTTGCAGTTTCCTCACTTAAATGCACACAGTTCCTGTAACTGTTTCAAGTCCTTAGTCAAAATATACAAGTTGTAAACTGTCCTCCTAAGATTTTCTGTTACAAAGTTGAACAGTTTCTTCTTGCAGTTTCCTCACTTAAATGCACACAGTTCCTGTAACTGTTTCAAGTCCTTAGTCAAAATATACAAGTTGTAAACTGTCCTCCAAGATTTTCTGTTACAAAGTTGAACAGTTTCTTCTTGTAGTTTTCTCACTTAAATGTACACAGTTCCCGTAACTTTTTCAAGTTCTTTAGTCAAAATTTACAAGTTGTAAACTGTCCTCCAAAGATTTTCTGTTACAGAGTTAAACAGTTTCTTCTTGCAGTTTCCTCACTTAAATGCACACAGTTCCTGTAACTGTTTCAAGTCCTTTGTCAAAATGTACAAGTTGCAAACTGTCCTCCAAAGATTTTCTGTTACAAGTTGAACAGTTTCTTCTTGCAGTTTCCTCACTTAAATGCACACAGTTCCCGTAACCGTTTCAAGTCCTTAGTCAAAATGTACAAGTTGCAAACTTTCCTCCAACGATTTTCTGTTACAGAATTGAACAGTTTCTTCTTGCAGTTTCTCACTTAAATGCACACAGTTCCTGTAACTGTTTCAAGTCCTTAGTCAAAATATACAAGTTGTAAACTGTCCTCCAAAGATTTTCTGTTACAGAGTTGAACAGTTTCTTCTTGCAGTTTTCTCACTTAAATGTACACAGTTCCTGTAACCTGTTTCAAGTCTTTAGTCAAAATGTACAAGTTGTAAACTGTCCTCCAAAGATTTTCTGTTACAGAGTTGAACAGTTTCTTCTTGCAGTTTCCTCACTTAAATGCACACAGTTCCTGTAACTGTTTCAAGTCCTTGGTCAAAATGTACAAGTTGTAAACTGTCCTCCAAAGATTTTCTGTAACAGATTTGAGCTGTTTCTTCTTGCAGTTTCCTCACTTAAATGCACACAGTTCCCGTAACCGTTTCAAGTCCTTGGTCAAAATGTACAAGTTGCAAACTGTCCTCCAAAGATTTTCTGTAACAGATTTGAACAGTTTCTTCTTGCAGTTTCCTCACTTAAATGCACACAGTTCCAGTAACCGTTTCAAGTCCTTAGTCAAAATGTACAAGTTGCAAACTGTCCTCCAAAGATTTTCTGTTACAAAGTTGGACAGTTTCTTCTTGCAGTTTCCTCACTTAAATGCACACAGTTCCCGTAACCGTTTCAAGTCCTTAGTCAAAATGTACAAGTTGTAAACTGTCCTCCAAAGATTTTCTGTTACAGAGTTGAACAGTTTCTTCTTGCAGTTTCCTCACTTAAATGCACACAGTTCCCGTAACCGTTTCAAGTCCTTAGTCAAAATGTACAAGTTGTAAACTGTCCTCCAAAGATTTTCTGTAACAGTTTTGAACAGTTTCTTCTTGCAGTTTCCCGTAACACAGTTCCCGTAACCGTTTCAAGTCCTTAGTCAAAATGTACAAGTTGTAAACTGTCCTCCAACGATTTTCTGTTACAGAGTTGAACAGTTTCTTCTTCCAATTTCCTCACTTAAATGCACACAGTTCCCGTAGCTATCACTAGTCTTTAATATTTCCTCTATCAGATGTACAAACATTCATTCCTAAACAGATGTGAAACTGACCTCGTGACTTCATATATATTTACTCCATATATTATTACTTTAATTTACCGTTTTAATCACTGTTAAAATCACTATATTTTATTTATCAGGATGTTTGAATCGCTAATTTATTGAGTTTATTACGTTCCCGTAATAAATCATTAATTATTTGCTAGCTACAGAGGAGAAGGGATGTGGGCCATAAGTAATTTGTATCTTATTTCAATGAACCATTTGTTTAGCGCCACGTTGTCTTTAATTTTAATATAATTTATACACCATTGTTTAGGCCAAGACAACGAGAATGCCTGTGCGAGGTTACAATGCTCAGGGTGACCGAAGGAATCAAAGTTGTTGCTTTTCAAAAATTTATAATTGTCTTTTTTTTTTAATATGACACTTTAAAAGTTAAAAAAAGGTAAGTAGTGACAGGACAAAATTTTTAAATTAATTACTTCTGTTTTCGTATAAAATTGAAAGGGGAAAATAATAATTAAAATATAGCACACATATGTTGATAAATTAGTTCAACTTTCAGTAAGGCAAACAACAACAAAAAAATCAAAACTAAACTTTAAAATTGAACTTAAACTCAACAACCAAACTTAAATCTTTACCAACTTTTTGGAATATAACATCTTACACAATAAATGCCAGTTAGCCACCAAAACAAACTTTAACAAAACAAAACTAACTCTTGAACTAAACTATATTCTTCTGGAAGATATAAGGTTCGCTAAAAGTAACACATATTATTATTAGTGACGTCACTATGACTAACTAAAATAATAATAAACCAGGGCCCTTTACAAAAATATATTAGTGAAAAAAAATGAATTAAAGATACAGACTTTAATGGTATTAAACAGCTTGATTGTTTATTTTTCCGCTAATCAGAGTTTAGTGGTTTTCCCCTAGTGTAGCCGATATTTCTTTTCTTAACAACGGAGCTACAAAATCGGTGAAAACACCCAAGTTCGCACTGTCAAATTTTAAAAATCCTCTTCTTACTGACAAGAAAAAGGCCTTACGCATGACATTTATGATGTTCGCGAGAATGTTCTATATCCAAAATCACGATGCACAATTTCCTATCTAAGCGCAGTAGCCTTGCGCGAACTAGCCTTAGCCTCACTCCAGAACAGACTGGTCGGTCGTCTCAATCGTTCCTTCCGAACAGCTGTTTATTTAGCGTATCATCTTATTGATATTACATAATTCAACTTATATATATTTAACTTATATATACCTTAGATAATAATTCAACTTATATATACCTTATATATTTAATTGAGGATCTGAGATGTCTTAAGTTTTAACGCTGACTACGGTGGTAAAATAAACTTACAAAATATGTAACCTATAAATATAATATTTTTTGGGGTGTTTAACGTCCGACTATTGTGCACACTTGGGCTAATGCAGACGATGGGATGATTTATAGCGTATGAAAATGCCAAGTCCTGGCCGGGAATCGAACCCGGGTCCTCGGGGTGAAAGCCCAGTACGCTATCAACTAGGCCACCGAGGCGGCTAAATCTAATATTAAACCTATATATTGTAATATAAACGTAATAGTGGTTATTATTATGGGGACATTACTTAAAATATATTACGTCATAATAAACGTAATGCATGCAATACTTTCAGATATTTCTGGAAACGGAAGTGAAGTTTATTAAAAATAAATACTTCTGTAGATTATCATCCTAAGCTAAGATGTTCCGTGTTTTTTTTAGAGTAGATCAAATTTAAAATAACACGCTGGACGCAACACGAAAGAAAATGCTTTTTTTTCTCTAAACGACATCTACGTTTAAGTATCCAAAGTTCCCGCCGCACATTTTCCTTTCTGGCGGTTAATCCGGCGCCGGTTATCTCCGAGGGGAACAATAAAACCCACCTTTATAAATATTTCCGAAGATCGGAACTCGAGTAGTGTAATTTTCGGTTTGCACTGCTTTCTTTTTATGGAGAACTTTTATAAAAGTATTTCTTTTCAAACGGATAGAGTATATTTTAAATTTCACAAGAATATAAATGAAAAATTATATAAACGTTATGAATTTTATAACACTATCCTGGTGTCAAGTAGGATAAAACTAGAGAGAACTCGGATTTTTCAAAATTTAATCATTCCTTTTCTGTATTACTGTATATCTTGAATGCAATTCCTAAGAAAGGAATGAAAGCTTCAATAGCAATTTAACAACAGCGATTTAAAATTTACCGACCAATAAACAGCATTCGTCAAACTGGACTGATATTTTATGGAATTTACTGGCACTAAGTTGTTAAAGTTTAGTAACTAAAGGGATTTGAAGAACAAGAAATTTAAGTATTAAAAAGTATAAAAATTTTATATACGACTTTAGTCAATTATCAGTAACTTCCCCGTAAATGTTTTTTTTAAAATAATTATAAATTATTAAAAACATTTCTGTCATTGAACTAAAAATAAAAGTTACGCATCATGTTTGCTCCGCCTTTTTTATATTAATTACGGTAATTTTTTCGAAAACACCACAAATTAACGTATCCAGTTCTTAAAAACATAACCTGTATTACAGCCTGTCAGCTGTTCAGTGAAATCAGCTGATCTTTACGAATAATTATAAAACAATTGATCTTTTAATATAACTACAAAAATTTAATCAAC
>CM040191.1:64156097-64158597 GCA_022606455.1 Callitettix versicolor
GAAAAATAGATAACTGATCCTATTACGAAATATTTATTAATTTTTATATATTTTATTTTGAGCGTATCAAAATGGTAATCTTTTATATTGTTTGATGCTTGATTTATTCAAAGAGAAAATGCTATTAAAAAAAGGTTTAAAATAAAATACTAAAGAGAACAAATAATTAGCCTTGATAGCATTGCGCAGAAGTTAGGCTTAAGAATATCATATGAAAAAACAGAGATCATGGCCATGGACCCGCTATGCGTAAATAAAGTGAACATTAACGGAAACACCATAAAGCTCGTGGAATGTTTCAAATATCTAGGAGAAACCATAACATACAATCTGGACGAAAAACCCGCACTACTCAATAGGGTAGCAAAAATTAAAAAAGCCCAGTTAGTAACTGGGCCAAAGTACAAGAAAAAATGCCTGTCAATAAAAACAGTGGTACTTTCAGAAACATTATATGCCAGTGAAACTCTCTTCCAAATCAAAAACAATAACAAGACGGACCCGCTGCTTAAGACAGAGAGAAGTATCATCAGAACGTGTTTCAACAAAAGCTACCGGAAAGACGGGACCTGGAGAATAGCCACCAATGAAACAGTATACAAATATATCGACCCAGTTCTCAGTGTAATGAAAAAAACGAAGAATTTCCCACTTCTTTCACATATTAAGAATACCGGAGGACAGAATCCTGAGACAACTGGTAATGAGAAGCATCTACAGGAAAACACAGGGAATATACATCACACAAGTCCTCAGAGACCGCAGTGAAATAGGACTGAAAATGGATGATGCAACAGACAAATGTAAAATAACACGCATTCTTAAGACTAATAAATTTAAAGTGGATAAACCGAAGAGACACAAGAAGGTAGTGATCACAGATGCCGTCAGGAAGCAACGGTGTGATCGAATGAGGGATTATTGGAGAAAACAATTACAGCCCAATGTTAGGAAGAACTGAAATTTAGACTAAAGTGGTCCCATGAGGCAAAAAATTAAAAAAGCCCAGCTACTAACTTGGTCAACGTACAAGAAAAAATGCCTGTCAATAAAAACAAAAATACGCCACTACAACAGTGGTACTCCCGGAAACATTATATGCCAGTGAAACTCTCTTCCAAATCAAAAACAATAACAAGACGGACCCGCTGCTTAAGACAGAGAGAAGGATCATCAGAACGTGTCTCAACAAAAGCTACCGGAAAGACGGGACCTGGAGAATAGCCACCAATGAAACAGTATTCAAATATATCGACCCAGTTCTCAGTGTAGTGAAAAAACGAAGAATTTCACACTTCTTTCACATATTAAGAATGCCGGAGGACAGAATCCTGAGACAACTGGTAATGAGAAGCATCTACAGGAAAACACAGGGAATATACATCACACAAGTCCTCAGAGACTGCAGTGAAATAGGACTGAAAATGGATGATGCAACAGACAAATGTAAAATAACACGCATTCTTAAGACTAATAAATTTAAAGTGGATAAACCGGAGACACAAGAAGGTAGTGATCACAGATGCAGTCAGGAAGCAACGGTGTGATCGAATGAGGGATTATTGGAGAAAAAAATTACAGCCCAATGTTAGGAAGAACTGTAATTTAGACTAAAGTGGTCCCATGAGGCAAAAAAAACTAATTTATGCAAATATTTAAAAGCGGTAAAATATGATTTTGAAAACAGTGCAGAGTTCATTTATTGACCAGCATTTTGAAACGTTATAATGTATTTTCCCACCAACAAAACTATCTCGCCTAAAAACAATTCGTACGTAAAGTTTATTTTTTCAATGTCATTTTGCACGATATTATTAAACACGATTTTTTAAAAACGTAAGTTTCTATCATTTCGATATTACCATTCCACCGCTAGAAAGTTACGATCTGTTATGATTCTAATTTCAGGAAACATTTTATACAAAAAACGTTTCAAGCAAAACGTTCCGGTCCAGAGATTCAGCTAAGTTGCAAAGTTATGCTAAGAATCATACACTGGAAAATAATTCAGTGAAATAACAAATTTCCTGACTTGAATAACTTAGGGGTAATGGCACGGATACTGGATCAGCAAAAAATATCCGCCGAACGGAGGGAGCACTCTAGCGGTGAAAGTTGCAACCACGTTTTGTTTCTCAGGCAATTCGAGAAACGTTTTGAATAGCCTAATCATATAGGCCGTGGAGTTGTGGAAGAGTCGAAAATAAAACGAAGGTTTTGTTGTGGAGTTAGGTATTCTAGTTAGGGTTATTTACAATTCCGAAAATTAAACATTTGTAATTTAATATTTTTTTATTAGTAGGTCTATACACTACAGCCTACTAGTGGTCCTTCTTCTTGTAAGGACCTCTTTACAGTTCTGCAACAATTTGTTAGCTTTTCGTTACTTATTTATTTTAAAAGTTGACTATCGTCCCTCCTTCAACGGTTATGGGAGGGACGACCGTTGAAGAGAAAGTTTGAAAGGAGCCAATCAGAAGCGAGCACGTCAGGTTTAATG
>CM040191.1:64168597-64186097 GCA_022606455.1 Callitettix versicolor
CAAATTTAATGTAATTATCATACTCGTTTATGAAAATAAGATTCTATTAGTGTAATGAGCGTTAAAACTGAATAAAATATTTCCTTAAAATACGAACATCGATTTCAAATATGGCAATAAAAGTCGAAAATCTCTTAGAGTTAGTTAAAATTTGAATTCAAATTGTATTGATTTTAAAGCTATCTTGGTTAATCTAAACGTGTAATTCCGAGTATCGAAAATTTAGACAAGCTTGGAAATTCCCTTCCATCACGTCAGAGAGGTAAATTGTATTCTGCGTTTTTAACGAATCGCCATTGGAAAATGAGTTTTTGGAATGACCACTATACTAAAGCCTGTATCAGAGACTATGAAAAGAGCAATGATCCTTACGTCTAGAACACGTTTTTTGGTAGAGGCAGTTACTAATTTTTGTTTTTGTTTTAGCATGATCACGCTCGCAATTTTAGTCCAGTTTGATTCAAACTTGGCACGAAAAGCGATTTTGGTAGAAGCTTCAAAATGTTCGTTAATCAGGAAAATTCTTTCAACAGTTTCAAAAGAGCGGCCGTTTTAACCGAAACCTTAAATATTCGTAAAATATTGTCTTAAAAAACTTTTTTGAAAATATAATTTTACAATTGTAATCTGTGTTAAAAACTGTATAAATTCGCGTTTTAAATTCTACAAATTTATTACGAGGGTGGTTGAAATATAAACTGGAATTTTGCTATAAAAAATTTTATTATTAAGTTACAAAGCTGACATTTTTTACAGTTTTTCTAGATAGTCTCCGTCACACTCTACACACTTTTGCCACCTCTCCAGAAGCTTTCGGATGACTTTTTCGTAAAAATCTCTCGGCTTGTCACGTAACCATTCTACCTCCGCATTGCTTTCGAATCGCAGTCCGCCAAGTGCCTCTTTCAATGGACCAAATAAATAGTAGTCGCATGGCGACAAATCGGGACTATAAGGAGGGTGTTCCAGTATTTCCCAACCCAATTTGTTCAATGTTTCCATCGTAAGCCGAGCTGTATGCGGTCTGGCGTTGTCTTGGCACCCATCTGGCTGAAATTGTGCGGTAACCGAGCCTTTCATGAATTATTTGCTGATGAATACTGCCTACGCTGATGCCCAATTTTTCAGCCATATCGCGTACAGTACTGCGTCGGTCTTCCAAAATGAGTTTTTCTACAGCGCTGACGTTCTCATCGGTAACACTTGTTTTGGGGCGCCGCGCATGTTGCAAGTTTGCCACCACTTCTCTGCCTTTTCGGAAAGCGGAACACCATTCATACACTTGAGCCTTAAAGAAGCACTCATCCCCGAACTGCTCGAGTAATTTTCGATAAATTTCCGCGGATTTTACATTATCTTTGACCAAAAAACGTATAATGATGCGTTGCGCAACAGACACTGGTACATCCTTCTCTCATGGCTATAACTACACTAACAAGCGAGATTACGCGCTCCCGGCTGTTCGCTACGCTTCGTAACAGACCAGTCTAACATCCAGTGCAGCCACTTTTACGACACTAAATTTTTCGCACGTTTATTCAAAAATTCCGGTTTATATTTGAACCACCCTCGTAATTAAGTTGTTTATCGGTAGCTGTCAAGGTTAATTTTAGTATATTCAATGCGATTTTAAAGTTTAAACAGCTAATGTGTGCAGATTTTATGGTTGATCAGAATTTCTAAAAGGGTAAGGTAAAGAAAAAACACTTATCTAAATTTTGCTTCTATCATGTAAGCCATAACCGTTGCGTGCCAAGACTATTGAAATGTTTTTTCGAAGTAATGTGCCCAGGAATCACTAATGATGAAAATTTATTTGAATATCAATAATAACATTACTTTTTTTTGTCGGTTCTTATTAGTGAAATTATTTTGCACTTGATTTTGTTATATACTAGGCTACTGCAGTGTTCTACATATCATACTTTAATTTATTATACAAAGCAAAATATTAAATTTGCCCATCTTTCGCGTATGCAAATGATTTACAAAAAACGTGGGAGCGAGGCAATTTAAATGCAAATAAATAGCACATACTCGAGGGAGCCTATAAGCAACTATATTTTCCCCACTTGTTTATTTCTGTTTTGTATGCAAAATTTAAATGAACGAAAATTTTCAACAATATGCAATGATTTATTTTACGTAGATGCTTATTGAAAATTAATTGAAATGTCTTTACCATTATTGTGTAGAATGCCAGCATGCACGTTAGCATCTTTAATGGAATTTTACGCTAGGGGTTCAGGTCGGTTTTGTATACTGAAACTACATTTATGGGGTACTTATTCATAAATACCCTTCAGATTCGTCCGATTCATCATTTATGGGTGCCTACAGATTCGTCCGATTCGTCATTACGGGTACTACAGATTCGTCATTATGGGTGCATACAGATTTGTCTGATCCGTCATTATGGGTGCATACAGATTCGTCCAATTCGTCATTTATGGGTGCCTACAGATTCGTCCGATTCGTCATTTATGGATGCCTACAGATTCGTCCGATTCGTCATTATGGGTGCATACAGATTCGTCCGATTCGTCATTATGGGTGCATACAGATTCGTCAAATTCGTCATTTATGGGTGCCTACAGATTCATCCGATTCGTCATTTATGGATGCCTACAGATTCGTCCGATTTGTCATTTATGGGTGCCTATAGATTCGTCCGCTTCATCACTTATGGGATGCTTAGAGATTCGTCCGATTCGTCATTTATGGGTGCGTACAGATTCGTCCGTTCAATCACTTATGGGGTGCCTACAGATTCTTCCGTTGTTTGTTTTTCGTCCGATTCATCATTTATGGGGTGCCTAGAGATTCGTCTGTTTCATCACTTATCGGGTGCCTACAGATTCGTCCGATTCGTCATTTATGGGGTGCCTACAGATTCGTCCGATTCGTCATTTATGCGTGCCTACAGATTCGTCTGTTGTTTGTTTTTCATCCGATTCATCATTTTTGGGGTGCCTACAGATTCGTCCGTTGTTTGTTTTTCGTCCGATTCATCATTTATGGGGTGCCTACAGTTTCGTCCGTTGTTTGTTTTTCATCCGATTCATCATTTTTGGGGTGCCTACAGATTCGTCCGTTGTTTGTTTTTCGTCCGATTCATCATTTATGGGGTGCCTACAGATTCGTCCGTTGTTTGTTTTTCATCCGATTCATCATTTTTGGGGTGCCTACAGATTCGTCCGTTGTTTGTTTTTCGTCCGATTCATCATTTATGCGTGCCTACAGATTCGTCCGTTGTTTGTTTTTCGTCCGATTCATCATTTATGGGGTGCCTACAGATTCGTCCGGTTCGTCATTTATGGGTGCCTACAGATTCGTCATTTATAGGGTGCTAGATTCGTCAAAATACCAGGGACCTCTCAAGCTTCATACGTTACAATTTTAAGGATTTAAAATAAAATAAAACCGCTTTAAAATCGACAATATGTCTGTAAACGAAATTACGGGAGCTGTATAAAATTGCCTCGCAAGATTGCAGCACAATGCAGGCATAGGTGACAGAAATAATTAAATGTGTGACTACAAAAACAGCTGATTGCTAAAAAAGCATTATTTAATGTAATATTTAAATTATTACCGTACCTGAGACTTAAATAACTTTTGAACTAGTCAGTTTTGAAAGTAGAATCGGTAAGACAATCTGGGCCAGTTCTAATATGTGAATGTTATTAACTAAAATATTCTGCTTTTAGTAAATATAATTACTGTAGCCTAATTTAGGTATGTAATGTAAAATCCGGTTTAGTAAAATAGGACTAGTATAAAAAATTGTTAAAATGTTTAACGACCAATCAGAAAGTAATGTTCAAGAAACACGGTCCATTTAAAAGTCACGGGTCTTACTATAATGACCGTTTCAATAGCTCATTTTTCAACGGAAATCCGCTATAAATATTCCGTTCAAATATGCGATCAAAATGAGCAATTTATTTATTTTTATTTTTACCATTTAAGTTTTATTAAAATAATTACGCACAATGTACTGCTTTTAACGACATAAATTATCAAAAATCTGTTTTAAAACCGAATAAATGTTCACAAGTTAAATTCAGCAGGCAGACATCAAACACGTTCAGCCTAACCCTCGTCTTTTATCGCAATTAAAAGAGTCATTTCCGTTAATTAAAAGAGTAATTATATTTTCAGAACCCTTCAAAGGTACACTTTTAATTTCAATTTGTGTTTTTTAAATCTGTTAATACCATTTAAAAAAAAATTCTTAATTCTCTAACTTAAAACGTGCTGTTTATTTTTTAATAATATTATTTTTTTCTGTAAAAAAAATCCAGGCTTGATTGTTAGATAAATTGTTTTCCTAATTTTATTGCTGTTTACTATGGTGGAAGGAGATTTTAATTACAGTGTAGAACATTTAATTTTCTTAATATTACGTGCAAACGCCATCTTAAAATGTATGAACAGATTTTACTGAGTAAAAAGTCGACGATTTACATTTTCTTGAAGATATGATTACTATTTATACAAAATTTCTATAAATAACATTTAAAAACTTTAAAATACATTGAAATAATTAGCGTGAATTTAACGGCAGAGTCAGTTTTATATTTTTAATTTAATTTTAAATTTAGAATGCCAATTTGCCCATAATTTTAATGAGATCATGATATGAGATTTTCTAATTATTGTAAACCTGTGTTCAGTTTTTCTCGTATTAGGTCAGCGAGACAGCTGCGTGCCGCGCTAGATAACGAATTTCAATTGGAAAAATTGAGCTTTTCAAGAGGATGGCTCACACTTACACCCACACACACTAATACATATATTCTCTCTCTCTCTCTCTCTCTCTCTCTCTCTCTCTCTCTCATACACACACACACACACACACACACACACACACAAACACACACTAACACACACACACACGCACGCACACACACACACACACACACAACCACACAAACACACACATACACAACCACACACACACACACACACACACACACACACACATACACACACGCACACACAAACACACACTAACATCACACACACTAACACCACACACACGCACGCACGCACACATACACACACACACACAACCACACAAACACACACATACACAACCACACAAACACACACACACAAACACACACACATACACACTTACACACAGACCCAGACACACACTAACGCGCGTGCGCGAACACACACACAAACACAATAAAACACACACACACACACACTAACACACACATACACACACATATACAAACACACCCACACTAACACACACACAAACACACATCCACACACACGCACACACTAACACACACACACACACACACACACACACACACACACACTCGTGCACTCGCTCTCGGAAATTCGCCAAAAAGTGATTTTCATCATGTTTTATATTTCATTGTTTCCATGCTAAGACTCAGTTCTTGTAATGAGCACCGATTCTAATCTCCAAATCACTTTTTTAAAAAGTCGTTAAACATTTTAATGATTTCTTAGTATAAAAAATATATTCACTCTCACAGTTTTGGTATGATTTCACTTAAACTTCGCACGAAAATCGAGTATATTAATAGCTAAGACATGTACGTTAAATAGAAAAAATAGCTTAACTCTTTCAAAATGACGGCCATTTTAAATGTTAAAATATACGACTCTAAAAAAGTGATATAGAGATCAGGATCGGTTCTCATTACAAAGTCTGGGTCTTAGCATGATGTAATTAGCGTTAAAAACTGTATAATATAGCATTTAGTATTTTCAAAATCGGATTATATTAAGGTATATTTTTGACGGAGGTCAGGGTTTATTTTTGTATTTTTATTGTAAATAGGAAGTTTAAAACACTGATATATGCGAATGTTAATGCTGATTAGAATGGTGAAATCAGCGTTTAAAAACTGGTGGATTAAGGAGATACTTTTGTAAGTTGGTTTCTCTCACGTCATCCAGACATCCGCGTGGGCACGTTTATATTGATTCCCTATCGGGATATATTGTAGCAATATCCCGGTGCAGTATGCTGTCGGTAATTTATATTCAGCTGCTTTACAAACTACCCGTAACCTCTTCCCGGTCCCGTCCCTTGCAAAGTAAGCATACACGTGCTTCGGATTATAATCTACCTTCATAAAAGTAGTTCCTGCATTATTCAATGTATCTTAAACTTTCTTCCGCTGCAAGCATGGCGTTACTTGCATACGTGTTTCTTTCGGATGAATCCGCGCGCCTTATTGAAGTTTATTGCTTTTCTGTAACAATATTGCATTGCGGTACGTTTTACAAGGACTTTATTGATTATGCCGAGAGTTTTTTGTAAGCGCCAATATTAACGTTCTTCTGCAATACCTTGGTTATGTTTTCCTGGCATTGGGAAGTTAAGTGTGCTGTCTCAACTGCGCTTCTCAGTGTCGCAAGTTCCAGATTACAATAATCGTTCCAGATCTTCAACGCCGTTTACGCTGATAACTTTTCCTTATTGGTCTAAACTGGAATGTAGAAGTTAAAAAAAAAACTTGGAAACAATGAAATATAAAAAGATATGAAACATGATTAAAATCACTTTCTGGCGAATTGCCGAGAGCGAGTGCACGTGTGTGTGTGTGTGTGTGTGTGTGTGTGTGTGTGTGTGTGTGTGTGTGTGTGTGTGTGTGTGTGTGTGTGTGTGTGTGTGTGTGTGTGTGTGTGTGCGCGCGCGTGTGTGTGTGCGTGCGTGCGTGCGTGTGCGTGCGTGCGTGTGTGTGTGTGTGTGTGTTTGTTTGTTAGTGTGTGTGTTTGTTAGTGTGTGTGTGTGTGTGTGTGTGTGTGTGTGTGTGCGCGCGCGAGTGTGTGTGTGTGTGTGTGTGTGTGTGTGTGTGTGTGTGTGTTTGTTTGTTAGTGTGTGTGTTTGTTTTGTGTGTGTGTGTGTGTGTGTGTGTGTGTGCGCGCGCGTGTGTGTGTGTGTGCGCGTGCGTGCATGAGCGTACGTTCGTGCGTGCATGAGCGTACGTGCATGCGTGAGCGTGCGTGTGTGTTATTACGATCACGTTCGCAATTTTGTACACACACACACACACACACACACACACACACACACACTCACTCACTCACACACTACTCCTTTATAACGTGGCTAACTCTAAATTGTAAAGCGACCAGTGCTGATGGAATGAATAATATCGGCCTAATGGTGTATCAAAATGAGCTTTTGGAGACGTGTTGACCTCCCAGTATACCATAGTCTTACCCATGCATGCAGGGTCCTGTAAAGGGCGGATATCAAAGGTATCAGTTCCTTAGCTTTTTGTAGCCGTTCCCTTAAGTAACAGTGTAGAAAAAAAGTTTGCCAAATTGAGCAAAACCTGAGCAATAAAAGTCAAAAAAAAAAAAAAATTTGTAATTTAGCAGAACGATCACTTTAATATTAAATTTGTAAATCACCAATTATAGGGGGTATTTATTTTGAATCTTCTCCAAACCATAGACTTATGAAGAGACCAGGACTGAAGAAGGCGCTGTAACTGAGCATCTCATAATTAATCCACAATAGATCCATAAAGGTCGCTCTGCAATAGTAACTATACAAATTCATTCATTCATTGAACTAGCGGTCAAAGTTATGTTTTTTATTCAAAGAAAAATATTTACGCGCGAAAGTTAAAAAATACTGCTTTCCTACATTTGTATTTAAAATACTGCTTTCCTACATTTGTATTTAAAAATACTGCTCTCCTACATTTGTATTTAAAAATACTGCCTTCCTACATTTGTATTTAAAATACTGCTTTCCTACATTTGTATTTAAAAATACTGCTTTCCTACATGTGTATTTACAAATACTGCTCTCCTACATTTGTATTTAAAAATACTGCTCTCCTACATTTGTATTTAAAAATACTGCTTTCTTACATTTGCATTTAAAAATACTGCTTTCCTACATTTGTATTTAAAAATACTGCTTTCCTACATTTGTATTTAAAAATACTGCTCTCCTACATTTGTATTTAAAAATACTGCTTTCCTACATTTGTATTTAAAAATACTGCCCTCCAACATTTTTAATTTAAAATACTGCTTTCCTACATTTGTATTTAAAATACTGCTTTCCTACATTTGTATTTAAAAATACTGCTCTCCTACATTTGTATTTAAAAATACTGCTTTCTTACATTTGTATTTAAAAATACTACTTTCCTACATTTGTATTTAAAAATACTGCTTTCCTACATTTGCATTTAAAAATACTGTTTTCTTACATTTGTATTTAAAAATACTGCTTTCCTACATTTATATTTAAAAATACTGCTTTCCTACATTTGTATTTAAAAATACTGCTTTCCTAAATTTGCATTTAAAAATACTGCTTTCCTACATTTGTATTTAAAAATACTGCTTTCCTACATTTGTATTTAAAAATACTGCTTTCCTGCATTTGTATTTAAAAATACTGCTTTCCTACATTTGCATTTAAAAATACTGCTCTCCTACATTTGTATTTAAAAATAATGCTATCCTACATTTGTATTTAAAAATACTGCTTTCCTACATTTGTTTTTAAAAATACTGCCTTCAACAATAAAAATGTATAGTTGAAGGATAGCTTGAAGCTGTCTTGTTAAAATTTTCGCTCAAAATATTTAAAAAGAAAAATTCTCCCATTTTGTCATCGAATTTTTTTAACCTAAATTTTTATTGAAACTCGAAAACCATGGTTTAAGACAAAAAAAATCTTACAGTTTTTAATGTTTATATTTAAACATTTTGCATGCGTGCGTAACCGTTTTGCATGCGTGTTTTAAACAAACAATAATACAATTCATTCGGAATGTTATTTAAATTTAAAATACTACGTAATAATATGCTTTACGTTACAGTAAACTTGTGCAAATAAGTCTTGTTGTTAAAACTTCAATTTTATTTAGTTTTATCTGTGGAATGATACAAAAATAAAAAACGATAAGCAAAATTAAATTTCGCTTTTTTTGGTGTTTAACGTCCGACTATTGTGCACACTTGGGCTAATGCAGACGATGGGATGATTTATAGCGTATGAAAATGCCAAGCCCTGGCCGGGAATCGAACCCGGGTTCTCGGGGTGAAAGCCCATTACGCTATCAAATGTACGCTAGAAATATGTTTTCCTGTAAAAATTTTTATATATTATTTGTACACCTTTAAAGGTTGAATTTTTGAAAAAAATTAGTAAGCCTCCTTAATACTGGGTTAAGTGTTCGAAGCGGCTAAACCATCGGCCAGTCTACTGTGTCTAACTGCGTACGGTTCTTAGTTCGAGCCGCAGTTGCTCGTGTTGCTTTTTTCCTTAACGTTAACGCTGATGCCTCGTCTAATTAGTCTAACTGCCATGAAGTACGGACTTTAAGCAAAAAAAAAAATTAAACAAAACATATTTGGTTACAACAGGATAACACACTTACCTCAGTTTGTGCTCGCCTTAACTGAACGCTACAACAGCTGTATACATCCTGAAATCACAAAGTCATTTTGTACTTTAGCTGTTGGAGCTACTCCATTCTTCTTCTCACTTTCCTTGATGATGCCCCCAGAGTAACATCATTGTCGGCTGATTTAGAGCCGCGTTGAATTTCTCCTCCTTTGTTTTCATTAACTGTGCTGTTTACTTCGATAGATTTTCTGACAATGAAAGCCAGCTACATCAGCGCAATTAATGTTGGAATTACGTTTCTTCGTTATTACCTATTGCTGTAGTTTTTAGGGCTATTTATTTAATTTTGTTCCTATAAACGTTTTTTTGAAATTTCGATACAACCATCACAATCGGCATTATAATCTTCGCATCGTTGTGTTTTGAAATTTTAAATTACATTGAAATTACAAAAATGGAACATTTCTGCTGTCAAATCAAATTGACAAAAACGTTATGTAGTTTTAAATATGGGCGAAATTTTGAAATTGTTAAGCAATTTATTGTGGTTAACACTTGTCTAAGATTATTAACAAAGTCGTTTTTTTGTACCAAGTTTGAATCAAATCTGACTGAAATAGCGATCCGAAGAGTGTTAATACTTAATGACGTAGACTATAAGTTTAGTTCAATTTTAGTCCTTTTAAAAATTGGTGTAAAGGTCGGGATGAGCGCTAATTTTAAGATCTCGGATTTGGGTTCGACACCGATGGAAGTTTAAAAGTGCACATTTTCGAATGGAAATTCGCTATTAATTGTGCCACCTAAATGTCCCGCTTACGTATTGGAAGCATTCTTACGGTCAGAGAATTTAGTCTTTTTGATGGTGTTAAATCGAGGTGTAAGATTTTGGCCGTCACGGTTACGCAGTTTGTTTTCATGGAGATACAACAAACTGACAAGTAAGATTTTTGCCGTACAGTTTTTCTTAATGGTGATAAATCAAGCTGTAAGATTTTGGCCGTCACGGTTACGCTGTTTGTTTTTATGGAGGTAAAACGACCTGACATGTAGGCTTAAGGTTCTGGTCGTCACGGTTACGCTGTTGTGTTCATGGGGATAAATCAAGTTGACGTGTAAGTTTTTGGCCGTGACGGTTACGCTGTTTGTTTTTATGGAAGTAAAACGAGCTGACATGTATGGTTAAGGTTTTGATCGTCACGGTTAAACCTTTTGTTTTTACGGGGATAAATCGAGCTGACATGCAAGTGTTGGCCATCACGGTTACGCTGATGTGTTCATGGGGATAAAACAAGTTGACGTATAAGGTTTTGGCCGTCACGGTTAAACTGTTTGTTTTTACGGGGATAAATCGAGCTGACATGCAAGTGTTGGCCATCACGGTTACGCTGATGTGTTCATGGGGATAAATCAAGTTGACGTATAAGGTTTTGGCCGTCACGGTTACGCTGTTTGTTTTTATGGAGGTAAAACGAGCTGACATGTAGGGTTAAGGTTCTGATCGTCACGGTTACGCTGTTGTGTTCAAGGGGATAAATCAAGATGACGTGTAAGGTTTTGGCCGTCACGGTTACGCTGTTTGCTTTTATGGAGGTAAAACGTGATGACATGTATGGGCTTAAGGTTTTGGTCGTCACTGTTATGATGTTTTGTTTTTACGGGGATAAATCGAGCTGACATGCAAGGTGTTCGCCGTCACGGTTACGCTGTTGTGTTCAAGGGGATAAATCAAGATGACGTGTAAGGTTTTGGCCGTCACGGTTACGCTGTTTGCTTTTATGGAGGTAAAACGTGATGACATGTATGGGCTTAAGGTTTTGGTCGTCACTGTTATGATGTTTTGTTTTTAAGTGGATAAATCGAGCTGACATGCAAGGTGTTCGCCGTCACGGTTACGCTGTTGTGTTCAAGGGGATAAATCAAGGTAACGTGTAACGTTTTGGTCGTCAATATTTACGCACGGCCGTAATAGAATATTTTATATACTCCGTATTTATTTGTTTATAATTATTTATATGAGTAACTTGAATAATAAATTTATTAGCGATTATTAACATATTTATATAACATACCGAGCACAGCTTGCACACAATGTTAGAGCTGTAACAGTTAAATATATCTTGCACTTACTTTGTACTTAGTGTTATTTTAAATTATGCATTAGAAATATGTTCATTCATAATTCAAATTAATAATGAACGCCACTGAAATACAAGCCGCATTGAAGTACAGGTTTCAACATTGTTAGAGTACTAATAGTTGAGATATATATTATTACACTTGTTTACTGTCGGTCAATTACACGTGTGTTATACGAGGTGTGTTCAGAAAGTAACGAGAATTTTAATTTTTTGAACAAAATATTTATTTATTCTTCTACATTGATGTTGTCGCCTTCAAAATAGTCCCCATTGGAGATTATGCACTTGTGCCAGTGTTTCTTCTAATCCTCGAAACACTTCTCAAACTCGATCTTTGAGATAGCATTTAGTTCTTTCAGCGATGAGCTCTTAATGTCATCTACGGCTGTAAAATGACGGACCTTTAAGGTTCTCTTTATTTTTTGAAATAGAAAAAAGTCACACGGAGACATTTCTGGCGAATATGGAGGCTGGGGCATCGTTACAGTACTGTTTTTGGCCAAAAATTCACGAACAAGTGACGAAGTGTTAGCTGGTGCATTATCGTGGTGCAAAAAACATGAATTGTTTTTCCACAGATCCAGGCGTTTTTTCGGATTTCTTCAAGCAAACGGCGTTGAACTTGTAGGTAGTACTCCTTATTGACCGTTTTACGTGGTGGCAGGAATTCATGATGCACTATGCCATTAATATCGAAGCACACAGTGAGCATAACCTTCACGTTCGACCGCACTTGTCGAGCCTTTTTCGGTCTTGGCGAGCCACAATACCTCCGCTGGGATGATTGAGCCTTAGTTTCGACGTCATATCCGTAAACCCATGTTTCGTCACCATAGGCCTTTGTTACACTTTATTACATTTTTACGCAAAATTTTATACAAATTATTTGATACAATTTCTTTTAACAAACGAAAATCGCCGAGCTCATAAAAATACGTCTAACCTTAGTGGCTGTCACAGACAAAGTCAGCAATGAAAACAGCTGAAAGTTTTATCATACTTCAAGGGCATGTATACCAACTAAATAAAAAAAAATTGACAATCGGACTCTCCAAGGCCCGCGAAATTTAAAAATTCTCATTACTTTCTGAACACACCTCGTATTTTTTTTTTTTTTTTTTTTTTTTTGGTGTTTAACGTCCGACTATTGTGCACACTTGGGCTAATGCAGACGATGGGATGATGTATAGCGTATGAAAATGCCAAGCCTTCGCCGGGAATCGAACCCGGGTCCTCGGGGTGAAAGCCCAGTACGCTATCAACTAGGCCACCGAGGCGGCTCCCTCGTATTGTGTACACCTTTTTCCCCGTAGTAATTGAATTTTGGAACATCCCGTCTCAGTACGTTCCTGAACTATAAAATAAAATCCCTGATCAAAATTCATGTTCATAACTTCAGCGGATTAGACTCGCTGATAAAGACTCCCGCTAATAAGGACTTATTTATTAGACTTTATAAAGAGAGATAAATTATATAACTGTTTTGCGAAATTAAAGAATACGATCGATTTTATCAAGACCGACAATTACCGACAAGACAAACGCAGAGACGATCGTTACTTTGAAAAATTTACTTTTAACTTTTTGAACCCGAACTTCCAAATCAAAATTAATGTCGCCCTCAAACAGCCATTAATTTAGTCAGAATAATTAGCACGACGGCATGAAAGGGTGGGTGGATAATCCCTTCAAATTGTAATTAACTTGCAACCCTTGTCAATGTGATCGAAGGTCACTGTCAGGTAATTTTGTTCTCATTCTGGGCCCACTTTATGAAAAAATATCATCTCTGTCTTCCGCACAGTGAAAAGTTCTGTTCGCTGCGAGATTGATGCGATTTAGAACGTTTAACATTTCTTTACTACCTGTGATTATATTACCTTACAAAGTGTTTTCAAATGGAACGTAGCGCATTTCGTAAGCATAAAAATAAGTTTGTTTTTTTGTTGTAAACTTATTCTTATTCAAGTGAAATTTGGCAGCACTGTAAATAAAATTACAAAAATTTTTAAGTACAATTTAGTTTTCTATGTTTTTCATTTATATACATTTTTTCATTCAAGAAATCTCTTAAATGGATTATGTAATCGGATAAATTTCTCAGATCCTACTTCGCCAAGTTTTATAAATACATTTAAAGTTTTTAATCCACTCTACAATGGACATTGTGTATTATTTGTATAAACTTTTGAAGTTCGAAAGCGGCAGTGAGTGAAAAGCTCTATATTGGATTAAAACTGTCTTATTATTTGTAAATCTTCCGCAAGTTTAAAGCTTAAATTTCAAAATAATTGAACTCGTCGAATATATCAAAGTTTTTTGATATCGAATCCTTATTGATTTTTTAAGAAAACATTTTTTTTAGTAAAATAAAGAAATCACATGCATGTAAAACGTCCCTCTCCTGGAATACAAAGATAAGGCATTACCATGCGGTAATTAAACCAGAAGCCTTATATGCAGCTGAAACATTATCTCTCACAACCCGGAGCCCACTTGAAAGGCTGGAGATCAAAGAAAGAAAGATATTACGAAAAATCTTAGGTCCCAAATTCCGTAACAACCAATTACTCCACATCAGTAATGAAACTCTTTACAAAAACCTGAAACATTATCGGACACAATAAGAAAAAGGAGAATTGATTTTTATGGGCACATCCTCCGAATGGACAAAAATAGACTAACCGAAAAAATATTTGACTACTTTCACATTAAAAGAACCAAACCACAGAGAAAGACATAACAGAACTACAAATCACTGACATTATGTTCATGGACAGAACAGCCAAAACAATAACCAAGGACAGGAAACAAGGGTTCCAAGGCAAAGTCAAATCCAAGCGAACGATCCAAATCTCTGACGAAGAAAGAAAAGCAAGATCACAACGAATGAAGCAATACTGGGCTACGATGAAGGCACAGAACATTAAAAAGTGATTGATTTAGTGTACGCCAAAGTTGGGTGAAACGAATAAAGAGAAAGAAATCACACATGATTTTTCAAAAAAAAAAAAAATGATAAATGATAAAATAAATAAAAAAAGTAGGCAGTCGTGGGACTGGCCGACAGAAGTTATTACTTCTTTTGGCATGACTGACTGTATACTTCTTTCACTATGATGATATAAATAGCTGTTACCCGTTGCGGCTTCACCCGCAATTGCAATGTAGATAATGAAATGTATAGTCGATTTTAAAAATCACGATTACGTTTATTTCAGTTTAATATATTTCTAAATAAAATATTATATGATTTTATGTTTTTTTGCCAAGACATAGATTTTTGCTACTCGACACTAGAACAGGGTATAACTGACCATGGGAGAAGCACGGAGTCCCAAATGTATTTGGGATGTATTGGGAGTCCCAAATGTATGCACGGAGTCCCTGCTACACTTAATATACACAAGATACAAAGATACACTTGCCTCCTGAGAATCTTCGAGCTGTGGAATGCAAACGGTTTGTCCTGTACATTACGTATGCTGGTATATTGAAGGGACGCTGGTCGTAAAAGTAAGTTTCTAATATTAAAATTAGGTCAGCACCATGTTCGCTTGTGAACATGGCGAGTTCTTGTTTGCGATCTTTCAGACCGTTTGCAATCCAAGCTATGCCTTCTGGATCTTGGTCAGTGGCGGGAGAATTCTCCCCTGCAACAATCTTGTTTTTGTTAAACAACATTTACAATATGTGTAATGCAAGTGGCTTTATTGCGTTTTGTCTAGTTGAGAAATGAAGATGTGGGTTGGGCTTGGATTTTTGAAGGCATGTTTTTTTTTTTGAAGAGTGACTGCGATTTTCACATGAGCCACTTCATGGGGGTTCGTAGACTAGATACAGAGGCCTTTTTCTGTATCGTAGTGGGGGAGCGGGATCTGTCACAATGGCTGAGAGATGCGCATGTGTGGAGCCTTCTGCTCGCGATGCTAGTTTTCGTGATAGATTGAGGGAATATTCCCCGAGTGTTAGGACTTTAAGGCCATGACGTATGATTTCGTTCCTGACGAACAACGGAGATTCGGTCAGGAAACGTAGGGAGCGGTTTTGGAAGGATTCCAGCCGTTTCCTTCGAGAGTTAGAGATGAGTGAGTACCAAGCCGGAGCTGCATAAGTAAGAATGGGGGGCAGGTAAGTAGGGTTCGGGCCGGAGTAGGTTATCGGCTCAGCACGCCGGTATAACCCCAAGGAAGGAATGACTATCGGCTCAGCACGCCGGTATAGCCCACGGATGTACAGTCGGCTCATACACGCCGGTACCGCACTAGGATAGGTAGAGTTCGGGCCGGAGTAGGTTATCGGGTCAGCACGCCGGTATAGTCCACGGATGTACAGTCGGCTCATACACGCCGGTACCGCACTAGGATAGGTAGAGTTCAGGCCGGAGTAGGTTATCGGGTCAGCACGCCGGTATAACCCCAAGGAAGGAATGACTATCGGCTCAGCACGCCGGTATAGCCCACGGATGTACAGTCGGCTCATACACGCCGGTACCGCACTAGGATAGGTAGAGTTCGGGCCGGAGTAGGTTGTCGGCTCAGCACGCCAGTATAGTCCACCGATGTACAGTCGGCTCAACACGCCGGTACCGCGCCAGGATAGGAAGGTAGGGAGGGTTTGGGCCTGCCTTCTGGAGCGCTGTACAGCTGCTTATATATTCTGGTATTGCTGCTGACAGTGGGGTAATATGTTATCTTGTTTATTTAGTTCATATCTGTACATTAGTGATTATCGTTTTGTTTACTTAGCTTATCTCAACTTGAATAAACTAGGGTTTAAATCACTTCGTTACACCCTAAACATTTTTCAGGTCGTTTTCATTTAACTGCATCTCGTAGCCCTTTAATGATTTCTTTGTGCAATTCTTTGGTAACTGTTTTCCATTCAGGAGTGAATTCGTAGTGAATCGAGCCATGGTAATTAAAAAAAAAAAAACACCAACATCATTTTATCCCGGTTTCTCTCCTAGCAGAATTATTCATTTTTGCTTTCCGTTCAGCAGACCGGCGTTCCGTCTGAGGACCGTGAAGGGAGCATAGTGTTTCTTACCGCCGGATTTTTACCTGTTTCCACGAATAACGTTGAAGCGATATCGTTTGTCTGACTCTCAATAGATGATGGAAAATGCCACGAAGGTGTTAGAAAATCCGTTTTTAGGAGTTTTTTCCAGAAATTGTATGTACGCATGCAGGACGAAGAATACTTTAAAGGAAAATAAACATTTTATGAGAACTTTCAATAAATTTTTATTTACCAATGTTGGAACTTTACGACCTTTCTCGTAGTTGATGTTAAGACGTTAATATTATAGAAGAATCAACGTGGATTACACGTTTGTTTTTTTCTACAAATGAGTAAAAGACGAGAAAGCAGTTAAGGACTTGGCCCAAACCAACTAACCAACGTAACTACCCGCCCTTAAATTGGACCGCTAATAAATTACCCTTACGGGGGTTCATTACGAGAGAGGGTGAAATCAAGCGGGAATGCTGAAGTGTAATAATTGGTAAACTGTCGGCAGATTCGGAGGATTCCTTTCTCCCCGAAGAGGAAAATGTATAACTGTATGGAGTAATTTACTTCATAATGGAAGTATTTACAAATTTGTCAAACTTTTGCTAATAAAGTACCTAACCTCACTTATTCTATCACAACTTTACGAATACGGAGCTTAGTTAAATTTGTTATTTAACGTGTAATGAAAAATTCAGTGTAATTTCTATTGAAAAATTAAGTTATTGGAACACCACTATAGTCAGATCCAGAATCGAAATTTGAAATGAGCACCGATCCTGACCTCTAGATTACTTTTTAAAAGATTGTTAAATTTCTCTCTCTCTCTCTCTCTCCCTCTACACACACACACACACACACACACACACACACATATATATATATATATATATATATATATATATATAAATATATACATAGGGCATACACACACACACACACATATATATATATATATATATAT
>CM040191.1:64188597-64213597 GCA_022606455.1 Callitettix versicolor
TAGGATCCGAGACCCGAAATCATGAAATGCGCTTCGCTAGGACTTTAACGCTCGTTTTGAGACAGTGTAAAATGTTAAAATTTGTGTTTTGTTTTATATTTTGTGTATATAAATATTTTAAAATCAGTATTTATATAAATGATACACACACACACACAAACACTCACTCACTCACATATACATACTTTCTCTCTCTCTCTCTCTCTCTCTCTCTCTCTCTCTCTCTCTCACACACACACACACACACACACACACACACACACACACACACACACACACACACACACACACACACTCATCACACATACATACTCTCTCTTTCTCTCTCTCTCTCTCTCTCTCTCTCTCTCTCTCTCTCACACACACACACACACACACACACACACACACACACACACACACACACACACACACACACACACACAAACACACACTTTGTGGGTGTGTGTAAGTGAGTGAGTGGGTGAGTGAGTGGGTGAGTGAGTGAGTGAGTGAGTGAGTGAGTGAGTGAGTGAATGAGTAAGTGTGTATGTGTGTGTGAGAGAGAGAGAGAGTATGTGTGTGAGAGTAAGTGAGTGAGTGAGTCAGTGAGTGGGTGAGTGAGTGAGTGAGTGTGTGTGTTTGTGTGTGTGTGTGTTTATGTTTGTGTGTGTTTGTGTATTTGTGTGTGTGTGTGAGAGAGAGAGAGAGAGAGAGAGAGAGAGAGAAAAGAGAGAGAGAGAGAATATGTGTGTGTGAGAGAAAAATTTGTTAAAAATTTTGTGTATATATACCGTTTGTTTTATATTTCGACACAAAACTGATTTTGGTAATACAAAACCATAAATTCTGTACCTTACAAATATATTCAAAATATGATTTCACCATTGTAATTAGCTGTACACTCTTCATAAATGGCATTTTAATTTATCAAATTTCATTGAAACTTCCAAACGTCAAAAATGTGTTTTTCTACTGGAGAATCAATTAAAGCAATGTAGAAAGTTGAGATAAATAAAATGTTTTTTTTTTATTTGTGTATTTTCTGTGTTTACAGCTGTTTTTGATATGTAAATGTACGAATTAACGTTCTTCCAGGGTTACTATTGCTCTGCGAGTTTTGTGGATCTTGTTCCCCTTTCTTAGTTTTCCTTAGATGCTCAGTTACAGCGCCTTCTTCAGTCCAGGTCTCTTTACAAAGTCTAGGATTTGGATAGGCAAAACTTCCATTTGCTTTAAGTGTTTTCCCTATTTATTATTGTGGTATTTCCAGCGACCCTTTATTTCTCTTGTCCGTTATCACGAAGATTATGCTCTATCTGGCAAGCTTTTCGTTGTGCAGCGAGATCCCGTTCATTACTATTCATGTAGACACCCGCAAGTATGTAAAGAATTAAGCTCCGCCCATACAGAGCCCCCACGCATGAGTACTGCTAAGGTACCCAGGGCTCCGTTTGATACACCGTTAGACCGGGCAATAATAAGAAGAAACTGTGTAATTTTCAGCGAAACTGAGTAATGCGAAAACTTTTCTCTTTCTTATATATATATATATATATATATATATATATATATATATATATATATATATATATATATATAGAGAGAGAGAGAGAGAGAGAGAGAGAGAGAGAGAGAGAGAGAGAGAGAGAGAGAGAGAGAGAGAGTGTGTGTGTGTGTGTGTGTGTGTGTGTGTGTGTGTGTGTGTGTGTGTGTGTGTGTGTGTGTGAGAGAGAGAGAGAGAGAGAGAGAGAGAGAGAGAGAGAGAGAGAGAGAGAGAGAGAGAGGAAGAGGTAGAAAAGAAAGAGATAGAGAGAAGCATGCACGTTGTATGTACATACAGGCACAAAAAATACATACGCTCGCGACCAACTCAGTCGGAACCGGCAAATGAAAGAAAGGAGAAGAGCAGAGAACTGGAGGGGTCTATGTAATCCCCTACTCGCGTTACTTACACTTTGTAAGCCTACTCGATGATACCGAATCACTCCATGGAGACCAATACAAAGTGCAAAACGCGATATAAGAAGCTGACTATTAAATAAAAATTGAAAACATATTGAAAAGTTTTTGCTTCCAAAGAGATAGGCTATAGGAACACAAACGTATATGCTGGAACGTTGCTGTAAAGTGTGACGGGAGGGATGAATTGAAAGAGATATTGTAGTGATATCACTCTCTGGTCACTCCGGGCACTAATAAGAACAAACAGTAAAATTTTTCAGCGAAACCGGTTCAGTAGTTTTTGCTGTATTGAGCACACACGTACGGTCAAACATTGCCTTTTATGTAAATAGAAAATAATATTTACTTAACTAAAATATCAAAAAACATTACCGTCTTGTTTGTGCATATATATATATATTATTATTATTTGCGCATAGACCCTGTTGGATCACGCAAAGCACTCCGACTCATGTCTTGTTCCTTCTAATCCTCCACACCTCCCTCATCCTGTCCCCATGGATCCTCTTCCGCTCCTCCGTCCATTTTACCCCTGCTCTCTTTTGGGATTTCATTCTCTGGGACCTTCCAACCGAGCATCTTTCTCCTGTATGCGCGCCTGTCTTCAACATCTGTTGAGTCTATTCCTGCGTCATGTAGGTCTATTCTGACTTGTGCGATCCACGACGTTGTTGATTTGACACCTTGTATATACTTAAGGATTCTGTTGGCAAGTCTCGTTGTTGGGAGTCTACTGATGTGTCCATAGAACCGAAGCCTCCTTCTTCTGATATCTGCTGCCAGGTTCGATATCTTCTCTGTGGTCTTCCGGGAGTTGCAACCTGTATCCATCTTCTGTTAATCTCGGACCTAGGATCTTCCTCAAGATTTTGCGTTCTTCCTTCAAAATACCCTCCATGGTAGCTTTTGTGTGGAGTGCTAGCGTCTCGCTTGCATATAATACCTCTGGTTTTATGACTGTGTTGTAGTGTCTGATTTTTGTGTGCGTCGACATGCATATATATGAATACTGACTAATAGCGTGTATAAGGATAGCATAACCTGTTTTACGTGTTGTCCTAAAGACGCTGTCATGAGCACTAACTAAGTGTTATGGGTGTTGACTAATTCATGTAAAACTTATAGTTAACCAATTGTTAAAAACATGTCATTAGAGAACTGAAGTATTTTAATGAGCTCAAATAAAATCGAAATATGAAGTACATTCATTGTTCCTATTGTATTTTAAAACCACATTATAGGTTATGTGTTTAATTATTTTATTCCCGAAAAAATACGTTATGCGCCTCGTTTACGGCAGTAAAATAAAATGAAAATAAAATTGTAGGCCAAAAATATTGTCAACGTTATCACTTAAAACAACAAACAGGCTGGCTCACTCTCGCGGGAGCCATTATCTGTCGTACGGCGCCGTTATTTTAGTTGCGTTGTAAAAATACACAGGCGCTGTGAAAATATTACGCTGTAACAACGATTAAATTTACGCGGGTAAAAAAGTTTAAGGCACGTTTTCTGACTGTGAAATTGTAGAAATAGAACGTAATTTTTTTAATTCAACACTACAACTAAGCACAACTTAACCAGTAGTTACAATTGCAAATATGTCGGTCACAGTATGAGTTAGAAAACATCCCTGTGAATGACTCCGAACACTCTCATATGGTAACATATAATCACTGCCCCATGTCTTCTGGTCTTGTCCTCTTCAGTCTCCGCTCCACATTCCTGCCCGTAAACATTTCCCGCACTTTTTTTTTAACGTCCGACTATTGTGCACACTTGGATTAATGCAGACGATGGGATGATTTATAGCGTATGAAAATGCCAAGCCCTGGCCGGGAATCGAACCCGGGACCTCGGGGTGAAAGCCCAGTATGTTATCAACTAGGCCAACGAGGCAGCCATTTCCCGCATTGCTGTGTTAACATGATTGTGAAGGCTACGTTCATCACAGCTATGGATCTTAGTACTTTCTTACTGTGTCCATCTTAAGGTCTTTATGGATAATATCATTCTCAAAATATCATGGTGCACCAACAATCCCGCGCAGTACCTTATTTTGAAAGGATTGTGTAGATTTCTTGGTGAAACCCCAAGGTTGCAACCCGTACATCCACTCTGGTCTGAAAACCTGCTTATAAGAGCAGTTTGTTTGACAAATCTAGTTCAGACTGACGCGCTAGTAGTTTAGACTGACGCGCTAGTAGTTTATACTGACTCACTATTAGTTTAGATTGACGCGCTAATATTTATACTGACTCACTATTAGTTTAGACTGACGCGCTATTAGTTTATACTGACTCACTATTAGTTTAGACTGACGCGCTAGTAGTTTATACTGACTCACTATTAGTTTAGACTGACGCGCTAGTAGTTTATACTGACTCACTATTAGTTTAGCCTGACGCGCTAGTAGTTTATACTGACTCACTATTAGTTTAGACTGACGCGCTAGTAGTTTATACTGACTCACTATTAGTTTAGACTGACGCGCTAGTAGTTTATACTGACTCACTATTAGTTTAGACTGACGCGCTAGTAGTTTATACTGACTCACTATTAGTTTAGACTGACGCGCTAGTAGTTTATACTGACTCACTATTAGTTTAGACTGACGCGCTAGTAGTTTATACTGACTCACTATTAGTTTAGACTGACGCGCTAGTAGTTTATACTGACTCACTATTAGTTTAGACTGACGCGCTAGTAGTTCAGACTGACGCGCTAGTAGTTTATACTGACTCACTATTAGTTTAGCCTGACGCGCTAGTAGTTTATACTGACTCACTATTAGTTTAGCCTGACGCGCTAGTAGTTTATACTGACTCACTATTAGTTTAGACTGACGCGCTAGTAGTTTATACTGACTCACTATTAGTTTAGACTGACGCGCTAGTAGTTTATACTGACTCACTATTAGTTTAGACTGACGCGCTAGTAGTTTATACTGACTCACTATTAGTTTAGACTGACGCGCTAGTAGTTCAGACTGACGCGCTAGTAGTTTAGGCGGACGCGATAGTAGTTTAGACTGACTCACTATTAGTTTAGGCTGACGCGCTAGTAGTTTATACTGACTCACTATTAGTTTAGACTGACGCGCTAGTAGTTTAGGCGGACGCGCTAGTAGTTTATACTGACTCACTATTAGTTTAGGCTGACGCGCTAGTAGTTTATACTGACTCACTATTAGTTTAGACTGACGCGCTAGTAGTTCAGACTGACGCGCTAGTAGTTTAGACTGACGCGCTAGTAGTTCAGACTGACGCGCTAGTAGTTTAGGCGGACGCGATAGTAGTTTAGACTGACTCACTATTAGTTTAGGCTGACGCGCTAGTAGTTTATACTGACTCACTATTAGTTTAGACTGACGCGCTAGTAGTTTAGGCGGACGCGCTAGTAGTTTATACTGACTCACTATTAGTTTAGGCTGACGCGCTAGTAGTTTATACTGACTCACTATTAGTTTAGACTGACGCGCTAGTAGTTTAGGCGGACGCGCTAGTAGTTTATACTGACTCACTATTAGTTTAGGCTGACGCGCTAGTAGTTTATACTGACTCACTATTAGTTTAGACTGACGCGCTAGTAGTTCAGACTGACGCGCTAGTAGTTTAGGCGGACGCGATAGTAGTTTAGACTGACTCACTATTAGTTTAGGCTGACGCGCTAGTAGTTTATACTGACTCACTATTAGTTTAGACTGACGCGCTAGTAGTTTAGGCGGACGCGCTAGTAGTTTATACTGACTCACTATTAGTTTAGGCTGACGCGCTAGTAGTTTATACTGACTCACTATTAGTTTAGACTGACGCGCTAGTAGTTCAGACTGACGCGCTAGTAGTTTAGACTGACGCGCTAGTAGTTCAGACTGACGCGCTAGTAGTTTAGGCGGACGCGATAGTAGTTTAGACTGTCGCGCTAGCAGTTTAGGCTGACGCGCTAGTAATTTAGATTGACGTCTTTATTTCAAATCTAGTTGACTTTTTCTTTCATTTTGACGGGTACTCTCCAATTCAACTCGACTTCTAAAGTCATTCCCAACAATTTTCACCCAGAACATAAATTGAAACAATTGTCTCATACTTCATTTGGAATATGTCGTAGTTTCGTATTAACTGCTAGTTTCATCAAAAACTATACTTCTACAGATTGAATTAGGTATTTATAACTATTTTTCTTGTTTATACTGTACTGCGATTATAGTGACCTCGGTAACGTCTGGCCACCCTCCAAAGGATCTGGCCTTTCGGTCCTCAGCAGCACTGTTGAGTGCTGACTACTGGTCCTTGCTGTACAAAAATCTATTATCATAACAGCATTGACAAGTTCGCTTTGTAGTAGAAAAATTCGTTTAATAATTAAGAAATGACATTCATTTAAATTCTTTGAAATTCATAATTCTTTTGTTTATTATTATTTATTTTCTTTAAGTCTGATTTCACCGTCAGTATTAGAGTAAAAAAACTTCAAAAAGTAGTATTTCAAAATCCTTTAATATTAAAAACATTTTTTTCATGTCGATCAGGGTTCATTTTCGTATTGTCCTACATTACATATGTAAACCTTAACGCCGATTGAAATTGTGAAACGTGAGCTACAAAATGAGGATAAGTTAGAAAATTACTTTTCGAAATTCGCCTCGATCACGTCAGTTTCCACGCTGCGTATGAATTTTTCAATTTATTATTGAATCCTTAATAAACTGCCTGCTTTCCTTGAAGACGCTGACGCACGATATATGCACGAAAGGTCGTCACATGCGAAAGTGGAAGGATAAATTCAGGATAATGTTTTTGGGTCGGCACTTATTTTCCCCGAGTCTATCGCAAAACCTTATCAAATTCCCTTTAACCTGTGTTCAACCTACAGCTGTTACAAAAGCCGTTCAACCAAGTAACTTCACCTTCTCATAACTTATTCCTTAGATATCGTTTTGTTCTCAGGTACTGAATTATGTGCACCCTGTATTGTAGCTACTGCAAGTAAACGTGTCCTTTTAAAATTTCATTTTTAGAATATTTAAAATATTTTGAAAACACACGACGCAATTACGAGGGTTGTCCGTAAAATAAGGTTTCCAATAATTTTTCACAATGAAAAACATGTTTATTTGCATTTAATATTACATTTTTAGAAAGCTTACACTTTTTTCTATTTTTCGACATAATCGCCGTTGAGATCGATGCATTTTTGCATACGGTGAGCCATTTTTGTATGCCTGAGTCGAAAAACTCTCCCGCCGCGCCGCGAAGGTAACTTAAACGTTTTTTTTCAGCTCCTCTCCGGTACTGAAATGCGTCCCACCTACGTGTTTCTTCAAATTAGGGAAGAGATGGTAGTCACTTGGGGCTAAGTCCGGGTTGTAGGGCGGATGTGTGACAGTATCCCATCCAAATTGGTTGATGAGATCGGTTGTTATACGGGCGGTGTGCGGATGAGCGTTGTCTTAATGGAAACAAACTCCCTTCTTGAGCATGTCTCTCCTCTTGTTTTGAATCGCGCGGCGAACATTCCTTAACGTCTCACAGTAACGATCAGCATTGATTGTTGTGCCGGTATCCATGAATTCGCACAGCAATAACCCCTTCCTGTCCAAAAACACGCTCGCCACGACTTTGCCAGCAGACAGTGTTTGTTTGAATTTCCGCAGCTTCGGCGACTCTGAATGTTTCCACTGACGTGAATTGTTCTTTCGTTTCCGGTGTCGTATAGTGCACGCAGGTCTCGTCTCCAGTGACAATGGAGTCCAAGAATTTCTGGCCATCGGTTTCGTAGGCCTGAAGAAATTCGCGGGCCGCATCAATCCGTTACCGTTTGTGGTCTGCTTGGGACCCATTTTCCACAAATATTGCTATACACTAAATGGTCTGTAAATATTTTATCAATGCAAGTCTTGCTGACATCAGGGATCATATCGGAAAGCTCCCGAACAGTCACTCTTCGATCGTTCAGCATTGCTTCTTCCACTTTCACAATCGTTTCTTCCGAAACAGCTGGCCGTCCGGAACGCTGTTCGTCATGAACGTCCGTCTTTGAATTATTTGCACCATTTGCGCATTTGTTGTATGCTCATAGACATACAATTGGATATGAATGCCCACCGGCGCAGTGTTTTTTGCAAACAAAAAACGAATCACACAGCGTAATTCGCACCTGGCGGGAGACAGAAGAGGCAATAGCATTATTATAGGCTACCTAGCCAAGACTGAGCGTCGCAGACCGCTCGCGGAGTGGGGATTGGCAGTGGAGGAACCAAGCTGCAAACCAAGGTCTCCGGATCTCGCATTACAACGTTCGCAGCGACTATAGCCCCTTGGGAATATTTCTTTACAAACAATTCTAGTATATATCCATAGTGTATGCCAGTCAGATTAATGAGGACGAGGGATCAGCGTTAACGGTAAGGGTAATACGACTAGAGTAACTGTGGTTCGAAATAAGAGCATTGAGGTGAGCAGTTCCGAGACGCAGCAGACTGAGTGATGCTTTAGCCACATCGACCACAGAGTCACTAAAGTATTTAATATCAGTTCTGTTACTAAATAATTTATAATTGTTTCCTTTACTGTTAGCGCATCGGGTACTAGAGGAGAATAGCGTAAATACTATGTTCCGTATAATGATCTGCCTTCCCTAGCTTCGTCAATTCTATTTTCGTTGACGCGTTTCGGAGAACCTCCATCTTCAAATACTACATCTATACTCCATACAGTCTATCTATAGTTTTTGAAGATGGAGGTCCTCCGAAACGCGTCAACCATAGTAGAATTGACGAAGCTAGGGAAGGCGGATCATTATACTGAACATAGTGACATTAATCCTTGCAGAAAAGAAGAATATAAAAAAAATTTTAGCGTGAATAACGTTATCCAAGATCTTCTAATTTATTTATTTATTTTGAACAAATACGTTAATCTTAATATTTCGGTGAACAAATTTATGTTATTGAACCAAAAATAAGAATTAATTATCATGTTTTCTCTTTCCTTTTTATTTTAATTACGGTAATTTGTTTGAAAACACGATAAATTAACATAGTTTTTAACAATATAACCTGAAACTTATTATAGTCTATCAGCTGTTCAATGAAATCAGCTGATCTTTACGAATTATTATAAAATAACTGATCCTTTAATATAATTACAAAAATTAAATTATCGAATGTCGCCTCGGTGGTCTGGTTGATAGCGTACTGAGCTTTCACCCCTAGGACCCGGGTTCGATTCCCGACCAGGGCTAGGCATTTTCATACGCTATAAATCATCTCATCATCTGCATTAGCCCAAGTGTGCACAATAGTCGGACGTTAAAAAAAAAACAAATAAATAAAATAAAATAAATAAATAAATTATCGATTTATTGTATACACTTAAATCGGTAAAACTTCTTCAACGTTTCGGTAGTGTAGTTGTTATCACGCGCGCCTCACACGCGCCTTAAACTTATTATAGCCAATGAGCTATTCAATGATATTAGCTGATCGTTACGAATTATTAAAAATACAAATTAACATAGCTAGATTTTACAACATAGCCTAACCTAAAACGTATTATAGCCTATCAGCTGTTCAATGAAATCAGCTGATCTTTACGAATTATTAAAAATACAAATTAACATAGCTAGATTTTACAACATAGCCTAACCTAAAACGTATTATAGTCTATCAGCTGTTCAATGAAATCAGCTGATCTTTACGAATTATTATAAAATAACTGATACTTTAATATAATTACAAATATTAAATTATCGATTTATTTTGTATACTTAAATCGGTAAAACTTCTTCGACGTTTCGGTAGTGTAGTGGTTATCTCGTGCGCCTCACACGCGCAAGGTCCCCGGGACAATAATTTTTAATTATAATTAATTCAATGACACTTGTGACGGGCCAAATATGCTGTTGTATCTACATAAACACGCTTCTCGCATCACGCGTCTTGCGAAATAAATCACAGCATGACACATGTTAAAATTTTTTGGGGACTGAAAAATTGCAGCCGTCGGTTTTTTTTGGAAAATCATTGGTTGTATGGCGATTTTGAAAATTGTATTCTTTTCGTAAAATATTAGTTTTCTATCAGATAAAAGTAAGAGTGATTACTGACATAGTACTACACTTGTGAAATAAGTAACACAGTTAAAAATAACACAGAAATTATATTTTAGCATTTATATTGTCACGGTTTATAATGCTTTAACAATAATTTTATTACAAAAAAATATTTTAAACAGTTATCCTTAATAAACAATAATGCTCACATGTATTTTGATGCTATAAAAACAGATTTTTTATTTTTTTTTATTTTATATTAATTACAACTGAGGCGTGCCCCATCTAGTAATTTTTCTTTATCATTGTGTTCACTGTGTGCTGGGGTGCAGCCCGACGGCTGGTCCCAATGTGTTTACGGCCTGGAGAGGTCAATTGGCTTGGTCCTTCAGCCTTCTTGTGATGTTGTCACTGCGGCATAGTAGTTGGACAATATCTGTATTATTATGCTGTTCTAACCTGCAATAATGCTTAACCGAGAGCTTTTTAATGACTTCCTGAACAGATTCAACACCTAGGTCCTTATGTATGTTTTCATTTCTCACATACCAAGCGTTGACAATCGTTCTCAATACTTTATTTTGAGAAAACTTGAATAATTTTACTATTGCTTTTTCTTGTACATCCCCAGAGTGGTGCACCATAGGTCCATATTGGTCTTAGAACTTGCTTGTATAGCAGTATCTTGTTGGCTATCGAAAGTTCTGAATTTCTTCCAATAAGCCAAAACATTTTATTGAATTTTAGCTGTAGCTCCTCTTTTTTCTTTTTTACATGCACCTTCTACCGGAGCTTTGCATCGAGTGTCATTCCTAGATATTTAGCACTGTTTGCATAAAAACAGATAATGCTATTGGATAAACAGGTATTTTAACCGCTCGGTTAGTCGACGTGTTTCAGTCAGAATGAGCGGCTGCAATGAGTGCGATTGCTTAACGCGAGAGGTTGCGGTACACTGTATGCAAAGCAACGTTATTGTACGCCTTGCGCAAAAACACAACAGTTCCTGTGGGAGCTTTACAACACTGTACATTGTGTAGGTGGGCACTGTTTGAACTGGGTCAAATTTAACGTACTCACTTATATGCAGGGTAAAATAGCTCTTATAAACAGTAACATAGGCGCTGCTTATAGGCTGCCCACATTAACAATTTTTTTTAATTTTTCAAAAACAAATTGAAAAAATATTGACATATACTATTTTTATTTTACAACCATTTAAAATATACGAGATGTGTTAAGAAAGTAACGAGAATTTTTAAAAATCGGCTTGGAAAGTCCGATTGTCAAACATTTTTTTTTATATGTTGGTATACATGCCCTTGAAGTATGATAAAACTTTCAGCTGTTTTCATTGTTGACTTTGTCTGTAACAGCAACTAAGGTTAGACGTGTTTTTATGAGCTCAGCAAATTTGTATCAAATTTTGCGTAAAAAATGGAATAAAGTGTAACAAATTGTGTGAAATGTTAACAAAGGCATATAGTGAGTCTGCTATGAGTAAAGCAAGAGTTTACGAGTGGTATAAGCGTTTATAAGAAGCCAGTGAAGACGTTGAAGATGACGAACGCCCTGGACGCTCCAGCACATCAACAACCGATATAAACGTGGAAAAAGTGAAAGAACAATGAACAATCGCCGAATCACAATTAGAGAGGTCGCTGATGATGTTGGAATATCGATTGGATCATATCATGACATTGTTTGCAATGTTTTGTGTATGAAATGCGTGGCAGTAAAATTCGTTCCAAAATTGTTGAATTTTGAACAAAAACAGCGGCGAATGGAAGTTGCTCAGAAGTCACTAAATGAAGTCAACGACGATGCAGAATTACTAAAACGTATTATAACCGGTGACGAAATATTAGTTTAAGGATATGACCTCGAAACTAAGGCTCAATCATCCCAGTGGAGGCATTCTGGCTCACCAACACCGAAAAAGGCTCGACAAGTGAGGTCGAACTTCACGTTCTCGACACGTGAGGTCGAGCATAACGTTCAGTGAGGTTATGCTCACCGAGTTCTTCGATATTAATGGCATAGTGCATCATAAATTCCTGCAACCAGGTGAAACGGTCAATAAGGAGTACTATCTACAAGTTCAACGCCGTTTGCTTGTAGCAATCCGAAAAAAACGCCCGGATCTGTGGAAAAACAATTCATGGCTTTTGCACCACGATAATGCACCAGCTCACACTTCATCGCTTGTTCGTGAATTTTTTGCCAAAAACAGTACTATAACGATAACCCCAACCTCCACATTCGCCATACATGGCTCCGTGTGACTTTTTCCTATTTCCAAAAATAAAGAGAACCTTAAAGGGTCGTCGTTTAACAGCCGTAGATGACATTAAAAGCGCATCGCTGAAAGAACTAAAGGCTATCTCAAAGATCGAGTTTGAGAAATGTTTCGAGGATTGGAAGGAGCGCTGGCACAAGTGCATAATCTCCAATGGGGACTATTTTGAAGGCGACAATATCAATGTAGAAGAATAAATAAATATTTTGTTCAAAAAATTAACATACTCGTTACTCCCTGAACACACTTTGTATATGACAGGTGGGTAGAGAAAATGGTAAGTATTGAATCATTTATTTTCAATTGAAATATTGATTTGCAAATCGATTTAAATAGTATGGCGTCCGAGTAAGTTCGCTGTAAAACAATACACTCAAGCATTTGTATCGACTTGCATTAAACTTCATATAACAAGTATATATATCTATAGGCCATCCCGTTATGTAGGCACCCTCCAAGTCTGTTTTATAAATCCGGGACTGAAAAAAGGTAAATAAAGAACAGTTAATAAATATGGCCGTTAATAAAGAAGGTACTACATATGGCAGAAAAAGGAAGACGTATAAACATTTTAGAGAACTTGGAAATTTCGAAATCTAAATTAAAGGGAGAAAACATAATAAATAAACAGATATCGTCGCAAGCAGATATTACGTTTAAGAATATAAAAATTTTCAAAAATTAACAGGCGGGACGACCGTTGAAGAGACAGTTTGAAAGGAGCCAATCAGAAGCGAGCGAAAACGTATGATTTTGAAGAGCCAAGCAGAAGCGAGCACTTCAGGTTTAATGTACACGTGTTGAATAGAGATAGAAAATTATAAATAGGACGGGCCATAATATTCGTGACCAGTATAGATATAGTTTTTGAAGATGGAAATTCTTCGAAACGCGTCAACGATTGTAGAATTGACAAAGCTAGGAAAGGCAGATCATTATACTGAACACAGTGTTAATAAATGTGTTTTGAATATGTACAAAATTTTTTATCAGATTTGATTCATACTGACACGAAAATAGATTTTAGTAAATTCCCGGATAATTTCGTTAGCCAGCAAAATTTCTTTTAGTTTCAAAACGGCGGTCATCAAAATAAAAATAAATCACAATTTATAATCAGATTTTGCCATCTTAATCAGCCTTAATCAGCGATAAAACCTGCTCGTATTAGCATTTTAATCATAAATCTAAAAAAATCATACACTGACGAGATAGAAGCGAATTGCCTATAATATTTTGCTTTATCTTAACCTTTTGGAAAATCTGATTTCACACTGTAAACAACATTTTACACTTTTAAATTAAATCAAAAATTCTAAAACGAAAATATCTTAGTGGAATTTGAGCACTGAAAACGCTAATTTACGCAGTTTTTAACGCTGACTGCGATAGTGAAATTGCATTTTAAATGAAACTTTAAGGCAAAAACTAACGTTTTCTTAATGACTTGAATTGGTCGCCATTTTGAAGCTGGTTAACCAATTTCGCTGGTTAACTAAATTGTCAAAGCTATTAGTAGCTTCGTGCCAAGTTTTAAAGAAATCGGACTGGCATTGCGATCGTGAGCCTGATGATCACACGAACACGCGCGCACTCGCTCGCATGCACGCACGAACCTTCCATACACACTTGGAACACGTGTCAATATACGCGCGCGCGCGCGTGTGTGTGTGTGTGTGTGTGTGTGTGTGTGCGCGCGCGCGTGCGTGTGCGCGTTCGTGTATGTGCGCGAGCGTTTTTTTTTGTCGTTTAACGTCCGAATATTGTGCACACTTTGGATAATGCAGACGATGAGATGATTTATAGCGTATGAAAATGCCAAGCACTGGCCGGGAATCGAACCGGGGTCCTCGGGTTGAAAGCCCAGTACGCTATCAACTGGGCCACCGAGGCGGCTGTGTGTGTAACTCTTAAAGACGCCTTAAAAAGTGATGTATAGATCGGGATCGGGATCGGTGCTCATTTCATGGTACCAATTCTGTGTCTTACGACGTTGGCCGCTCCAATAGTTCATTTTTTCCCAATGGAATTTCACTAAAAGTCACTGTTATTTTATGTGTCACTTTTTTCGCGTGACTTCAATTAAGCAAGCGATTAGATGCGAATGGTTGTTAAGGCAAAACCAGTTTTCTTTTAATGTTGTATTTAACATTAAAAAAAAAAATATTATAGTGAAATACACCATCCTCGCCGACATATCGTAATATAAAAGGCAAGTTTTGTGTTTTAAAATTTCTGTAATAAAAAGTTATGGAATTCGCTATAAAGTTATGGAATTTGTTAGCGTTATGAAGCTACGGGTGACTGATCCACGGATGCACTGCGATGTTCTGAAACATTTGCGGCAAAGTTATTCAAGCAAAGTGGCACATTTTTCAATAACTTACGTAAGCGTAATGGATCGGAAGGAAAATAACTTTTACCGAAGTTATGGGACAATGGCAATTTGTAAGGACTTTGACAGCGTTTTCACTGACTTCAGGAAAAACGATTTTTAAACGAACGAAATTGTTGTAATTGTTTTTCTTTAGTATTCTAAAGAAAATACGATTAACTTACGAGGGAAATTTTATAGTTTGAACTATAGTTCGTAAAGCATGCTCGCAAAATAAGCTATTCTTAATTAATATACAAAATTCTCCGCGACAGCTCTCGTCACTTTCTCCGTCGATTTTTAGCGGTATCTTTAAAGCCTTGTCCACACCGGGCGAACGGTGTATGTCAAACAAGTTCTCCAAACAATAATATGTTTGAATACAAACATTTGGTGTTCGTTTGGTGTAGACGCGCCTCCGAACAAAACAATGTGATCGGGTTTCGTTTGGGGAGGGGAAAGCTCCGCCATGTTTGTTCGAGGGATTTGTTCGCTCTTATTGCGAACAAAGCACAAACAATTGCAGTATAGGTGGGCGTTTCTGCTATTTTTACAAAACGTCAACAAACTGTTTGTTGAGGAAAAAAGCTGCTTTTTAAAACAGTTGGAAAAAACAGGTTTAGAAAACTGAAACTCAAAGTTGTATTAGCAGCTAAAACATAAAGCACATACGTTCAGTTTTCTAAGACTACTTTTTCATTTCCACTGCCACCATGTCCTTAACTGTTTTTGGGTATAAAGCATTTAGAAAGGATAAAAATAATCCTTATAAGTGTAATAATAATTAAATTACATTCTCAAAACGTAATAATTATGTATGCCATTTTATATTTACAAAATGCAATGAATTTCTAATAGAAGCACTTTTTTTACTTAAAAATTAAACAGTCCTTTGCATATTTACCAAAATGCAAACGATTTAGAATATTTTTAGTTGATTAAACAATATTGATAATTGAAAATAAATATTAAAAAAATTTTAAATAAAATTAGGCTCTGTATCTACAAAATGTGAGAGGTTGTTATTACAACTCGCAACAAAATAGAGATAAATGTTGACATTGACCAAACAGTTCTTACAACAAGCAACAAGCAACTTTGAAATAAAGGGAAAAAGCATAAAAGCAGGTAGAAGATAAGCAGTTTGCAGGAAAGCAGTTTTAGCGCTTGCGGCAACGTTCGAATAGAACGTAGTTGTGGTAGTGTGGAAAGCCGTTCCTTGTTTAACAAATCATAAACCAGTCCAAATCCAACTGCTTGTTTTCGTTTGAAAAAGCAGTTTGTTTTTCGTTTATAGAAAAGCAGTTTTTTTAACAGTATGGTGTTTTATGCCCTACCACTAAATTGCAGTAGTTTTGATTAATCTGTCGATGGGAGAAGTCCGTATTGCCAGTTATTTTTAAGTGTTGTATGTTTATAGAGTGTATTGTGAGATTATTTTAAGTGGCAGTTCTGTTTTTGATGTACAGTAAAGATGAGCAAAAAATTTTTGGACCCAAGAACGACTTGTGCGGTTGACTCAGGCATACGAACTACGTCCGTTACTATGGAATACAAGTGACAAACTTTATAAAGACAAATATAAACGAAGAGATGCATATTCAAAAATTTCTAAAAAGTTAGACATTAATAATGTTGAAGAAGTGAAGTAAAATTGAATCTCTATTTTCCCAATACTGCAGAGAAAAAAAGATTATTATAATAAAATCAGGAATGGGTGCTAGTGAAGTGGAAAAACCTTGGTGGGGTTTGAAATATTTAGGTTTTTTGGCTGACAAAAATACACCCAGGGAAACATAAAACGTGTTTTGTTCATCACAACGTAAGCAGCTGCAATACACATAGTCGTAACAGCACTTCTCTATTCATTATTTAATAATACACTTCCACAAAAATATATTTCACGTGGAAGTGTTGAAGGAGACTGTTCAAATGCCGAACAAAAAGTTTGTCCAATTATGTTTGCCCTAACACTTTTTGGGGACAAACTGGAAATGTTCGTAGTTATTTATCTGCGCGAACGTGTTTGGCCAACATGTCTGACGGATGTTTGCTTGGTGTGGACGCAGCTTAATATTTACAAGAATTGTTACTGGACCAACATTATTTAACATCTTATGCTCATCTTATTGAAGCGAAGTGAGTGAGGAAAATCTAACACATGTTCGTTCGAGGTTTTGTACAGGGTATCTTCTTACCAAATTTCAAAACAGTAGGACAATGCGTTTGGCTAAAACAGCGTACACTCGTTATTATTACTCTGAGACAACTTTCTTGAAGCGAAGCGAGTGAGAAAAATCTAACAAATTCTCGTTCGAGATTTATGCAGGGTATTCCTTACCAAATTTCAAAACAGTAGGACAATGCGTTTGGCTAAAACAGCGTACACTCGTTATTATTACTCTGAGACAACTTTCTTGAAGCAAAGCGAGTGAGAACAATCTAGCAAATTCTCGTTAGAGATTTATGCAGGGTATTCCTTACCAAATTTCAAAACAGTAGGACAATGCGTTTGGCTAAAACAGCGTACACTCGTTATTATAAATCCGAGACGATTTTCTTGAAGCGAAGCGAGTGAGGAAAATCTAACACATACGTCGTTCGAGGTATGTACAGGGTACCTCCTTACCAAATTTTAAAATAATCGGTTCATTCCCTTTGTCAAAACAACGTAACAAAGACGAACCAAATGCCGAAAGGTCGATTTGAAACGGAAACCTCGCTGCGCCATTAAAAGAATTAATTATATTAAAAGGATTATAATTATCTGTTACATTAAATTAGAGAAGCTGTTATCACTACAATTCGTTTGTGGTGGGTAACACGAACAGGTTAGGTATGTACCATGGAGAAACCGTTTGTAGGTTGTGCAGGAAAGAGGATGAACTGCACAAAACAGAATTCGTGATTGTGAAGCTCTTGCTGGTAGGAGGCTAGGTGTTTTTGGTTTCCAGGACCCTGGGGATAACAGAATAACCTAGTCAGTGGAACTTACTAGCTTCAATCTGCTAAACTAGTACTCTAGGGGTTTAGTTGCACAATAGTCTTGACCGCGGTTCCTGGGGTTGTATTATCCCTTGCTCTAGTTTGAATCTAATTGACTACAATTTAATTAAAAAAATATTTGAATTCTTTAAAGTTTATTATATTCAAGCTTTTTATAAGGTTTGCTCTCAGTACCTTATAATCAACTGACTAATCAAAAACAAATAATTATGATGCCGAATAAATGATACAAATTATAATGAACAAGCTGGAAAGTACATCCTCGCTCTAGACTTATATTATTATAAGTCCCATAATACCATTAACTGCACGCAGCTCCTCGCTAACGTAAAAGCGGCTTACACGAAGCTAGTAACATCTACAAGTCACTCATCCGAGTACTGTACAGGGATAGCAGCGTATACACGCTAAAATTGGCTAAAAACGTGTACAGGCCACTCGGTTTAGCTGCAATTTCCAGTAGTCGAGTTTTTTGTCTTATTTGCTTGTAAAAATGAGCACTATATGCCAAACGTTTTTCAACAAATATTCGGATTTCTTAATTTGAACAAGCTCTTGACTATATGTTAATCTTAAATTCTTAATTATATTTTTTGCCTCAGCAACACCAAAATCAAATACATTAATATCTTTTACAATGCTTAATACAGCTGATTCACTGCCCGATTTGTTGTTACAATTATTCAGGCTCGTATTCCGTAAGCATTCTTCGTCTCTGTACAGTTCCAAAATTTTAATGTGGTATCTTCATGCACCCCGTTTAGCTATTTTAAAAAATAACATTTTTTTTTGTGTTTAACGTCCGACTATTGTGCACACTTGGGGTAATGCAGACGATGGGATGATTTATAGCGTATGAAAAATGCACAGCCCTGGTCGGGAATCGAACCCGGGTCGTCGGGTTACGCTATCTACTAGACCACCGAGGCGGCTAAAAAAAAAAAAATAACACACAACGATCAGTTATTTATTACAAAACACGTGGTACGCACTGTCAACGACTTCAGCAGCACTAAACTAACCACTGGTACTGTTGCCCGAATCGTGTCTCCAACGGTGCCAGTATAGTACGTCATACAGTCGGGTAGTGTGTGAGCGAACCAACTCGTTCCAGTATATATTATTGCTTTCTATTCACTCGACTGGCGTAAAAACTCTACTGGAATACAAAACACCAATTTACACGAGGCGAGTACTGAAGTGAAGTACTCGGTTTTAGTGACTCGTACGAGTTACCAGCGTCGTGTAAAGCCTCCTTAATAGCGTAGGCTCTGATATATTATTACATCTTGCCGCTTCTGAGAAAGTAACAAAAAAGCATACCAGTATTATAACAATATCCGTATTACCAAAGCAGCAAATTTTCAAATTGTTTTCACATTATTTCCGCCATCTTCTGAATTACGGGTTTACTATATGAGGTGTTCAGAAAGGAACGAGAATTTTAATTTTTCGAACAAAATTTTTTTATTTATTTTTCTACATTAATGTCATCGCCTTTAAAATAGTCCCCATTGGAGATTATGCACTTGTGCCAGCGCTTCTTCCAATCCTCGAAACTCTTCTCAAACTCGATCTTCGAGATAGCCTTTAGTTCTTTCAGCGATGCGCTTTTAATGTCATCTACGGCTATAAAACGACGGCCATTTAAGGGTCTCTTTATTTTTGGAAAAGGAAAAAGTCACACGGAGCCATGTTTGGCGAATATGAAGGCTGGGGCATCGTTACAGTACTGTTTTTGGCCAAAAATTCAGGAACAAGCAATGAAGTGTGAGCTGGTGCATTATCGTGGTGCGAAAGCCATCAATTGTTTTTCCACAGATCCTGGCGTTTTTTTCGGATTGCTTCACGCAAACGGCGTTGAACTTGTAGGTAGTACTCCTTATTGACCGTTTCACCTCGTGGCAAAAATTCATGATGCACTATGCCATTAATATCGAAGAACACAGTGACCTTCACGTTCGACCGCACTTGTCGAGCTAAAATGCCTCCACTGGGATGATTGATTCTTATTTTCGACGTCATATCCGTAAACCCTTGTTTCGTCACCTGTTATAATACTTTTCAGTGATTCTGCATCGTCGTTGACTTCATTTAGTGACCTATGTAAGTTAGACTAGTGCTATATTTGAAGTGAGTTTAAGTCTACCAGTGAGCCTAAGTTATGCATAGTTTTTAGTGCATTCTAAATTCTGTCATTATTTCTGCTTCTGAAATTTAAGGGACGTGAATTCAAAATTCATTAATGACCTTACATTTATTAATTACAATTATATATATATATATATATATATATATATATATATATATATATATATATTATTTGCGTATAGACCCTGTTGGATCACGCAAAGCACTCCGACTCATGTCTTGTTCCTTCTAATCCTCCACACCTCCCTCATCCTGTCCCCATGGATCCTCTTCCGCTCCTCCGTCCATTTTACCTCTGCTCTCTTTGGGATCTCATTCTCTGGGATCTTCCAACCGAGCATCTTTCTCCTGTATGCGTTGTTGTTTTCAATGTCTGTTGAGTCTATTTCTGCGTCATGCAGGTCTATTCTGACTTGTGCGATCCACGACGTTGTTGATTTGACACCTTGCATATACTTAAGGATTCTGTTGGCAAGTCTCGTTGTTGGGAGTTTACTGATGTGTCCATAATTGAAGTCTCCTTCTTCTGATATTTGCTGCCAGGTTCGATATCTTCTCTGTGGTCTTCCGGGAGTGCAATCTGTATCCGTCTTCTGTTAATCTCGGGCCAAGGATCTTCCTCAAGATTTTGTGTTCTTCCTTCAAAATACCCTCCATGGTAGCTTTTGTGTGGAGTGCTAGCGTCTCGCTTGCGTATAATACCTCCGATTTTATGACTGTGTTGTAGTGTCTGATTTTTGAGTTCGTCGACATACATCTCTTATTGTAGATATCTTATGTGATAGATATATATAAGCAGCTGTGCATGTGTGTGTGTGTGTGTGTGTGCGTGTGTGCGTGTGTGTGTGTGTTTTCGCGCGCGTGCGTGTACCATCTAGCCCGAAGTTGTTTAGAACTTTTAAAATTGAATAGATCATGGAAATTGTGTATAGTTAAGTTAATTAATACCTATTATTTATTAACTGTTATTTTAATACTTATTAGTAAGCTAATATATTAATAGGTATTTAGATTATCAATGAAAGCCGCTGTATTACACGTTGTAGTAGCGTGTACATTACAAGTGTTAGAGCAATAACAGTTTGATATGTTGTACAAGATTAATGTTTTACATTTGTACATGATGTAGCTGAGTCCATTTTATCAGCTGTGTGTAATTTAAATTCAGCAATAAGATCAGCGATATAATCGTGTCAATGCGCGCCAACAAATAAAACTGATTTTTTTGTAATATTCACTGTTTGTTAGTTCCTTAAACATTTAAAAAAATTCTTTACAAATTTCCTGTATAAAATCCAACAGGCGTAAATAAGAAAGAAAAACGTTTATACGAACGCAATGTTCAGCCAATTAAAGCCTCTCCAACTTTACGTTACTTTCCGCGTAACAAAGTTACTTTTCATTAAACCTTTTCGAGTGTTTTCCCTTTTTTTTATAATCCATTACTGCCGCCAGTGTCATTCACCCGATGTTCGGGTAATCCTTCAAGCTGTCTGCGTCCCGCGCACCAATCTGTCACCATCAAACTGTCGGAGAGAAGTGCCGACGTTATGTAACACATGTGTACTGCGTTATTTCCGGTATTGATAAAAGTTAATTTACTGCGTACAAAATTGTAAAGATAAGTAGGCAAATTGATTCTCTTAATAATTACTTTCAAAGCGACTCGCTTTAAAAAATACGATTTTACTTTAATATACGAGAACTCAATTGTGCATATATTGTATTTTAAATTATCAAATTACATTGAAAATACGAAAATAAGACCTTAAAACGACCAGGTTATTTTCGACTTTAAATTAAACACGAGAATTTAAAATGCAGATTTCAATTTTTATTATGATGGTCAAAACAAGTTTTTAAAAAAATTTTTAAAGCAATTGGATCGTTACAGTTTTGAAAATTTCAAACTTTCTTTGCTGGGTACCGAGTTACACACTATTGCGGTAAAAATTCAATTTTTGTATTGTTACATTTTTTGTGTGCTTAGCGTCCATACTTTCTGCTAGTAAGGTAAAAGCGACGGAAGCAACTGCGGCTAGAACTAAGTACTTAACGGTGAGCAGTTCATGGACGCAGCAAACAGACACATGATGTGCCAATGTGTGCTTTAGCCACATCGCCACCGAGTGCCTGAATAGTAAAGTTTGAATAAAATAGGTGCCCGTATGTGCGCGTCAGCGTGTGTGTGTGTGTGTGTGTGTGTGTGTGTGTGTCTGTTTTTAACACTCATACGTAAATTTTAACGACACAGGACTGGGTCTCAAACGCCTATCTAGGATGGTCACATGGTGGGGATTATCGGTATCGGAGGTCCTACACTGCAAATGTATCCAAACTTAAACGCAAAATGGCGAGTCTTAAAGCCTTCTGAGGGCAACGTTTTTCTTACGTTTTTCTTTTTTTTTAGGAAAACGTCTATAATTTGAGTCAGATTATCAGAATCGGGGGTCCTCGACTGGAAATGTATCCAAACTTAAACGCAAAATGGCGAGTCTTAAAGCCTTCTGAGGGCAACGTTTTTCTTACGTTTTTCTTTTTTTTTAGGAAAACGTCTATAATTTGAGTCAGATTATCAGAATCGGGGGTCCTCGACTGGAAATGCGAACTTAAACGCAAACTTAAACGCAAAATGGCGAGTTTTAAAGCCATCTGACTTACGTTTTTCTTTTTTTTAGGAAAACGTCTATAATTTGAGTCAAATTACCAGTATCGGGGGTCCTCGACTGGAAATGTATCCAAACATAAACGCAAAATGGCGAGTTTTAAAGCCTTCTGACTTACGTTTTTCTTTTTTTTAGGAAAACGTCTATAATTTGAGTCAGATTATCAGAATCGGGGGTCCTCGACTGGAAATGTATCCAAACTTAAACGCAAAATGGCGAGTCTTAAAGCCTTCTGAGGGCAACTTTTTTCTTACGTTTTTCTTTTTTTTTAGGAAAACGTCTATAATTTGAGTCAGATTACCAGTATCGGGGGTCCTCGACTGGAAATGTATCCAAACATAAACGCAAAATGGCGAGTTTTAAAGCCTTCTGACTTACGTTTTTCTTTTTTTTAGGAAAACGTCTATAATTTGAGTCAGATTATCAGAATCGGGGTCCTCGACTGGAAATGTATCCAAACTTAAACGCAAAATGGCGAGTCTTAAAGCCTTCTGAGGGCAACTTTTTTCTTACGTTTTTCTTTTTTTTTAGGAAAACGTCTATAATTTGAGTCAGATTATCAGAATCGGGGGTCCTCGACTGGAAATGTATCCAAACTTAAACGCAAAATGGCGAGTTTTAAGGCTTCTGAGGGCAACGTTTTTCTTACGTTTTTCTTTTTTTTTAGGAAAACGTCTATAATTTGAGTCAGATTATCAGAATCGGGGGTCCTCGACTGGAAATGTATCCAAACTTAAACGCAAAATGGCGAGTTTTAAGGCTTCTGAGGGCAACTTTTTTCTTACGTTTTTCTTTTTTTTTAGGAAAACGTCTATAATTTGAGTCAAATTACCAGTATCGGGGGTCCTCGACTGGAAATGTATGCAAACTTAAACGCAAAATTGCGAGTTTTAAATCCATCTGATGGCAACTTTTTTTTTTTTATGAAAACGTCTAAAATTTGATTAAGATGTTTTTTAAATACTTTTAGTTTATTCAAACAATCTTAAAAATTACTGTTTTTCAACTAGTGCAAAAATCATTTTACCAAGTACCTGTGTTTTTCTGTCCGACGTTATAATTGCATTGAAGACGTCTAGAATAAACAATGCAAACTTGTATAATATTTAGTAATGTAATAATGCAGTAATTCAGATGTCGCTTTATTGATAGGTTTTGGTTTTGCCGCGAGACAAACGATTTTGTAAAAACTTTGGGTTTTTAACCCAAATTTCTAATAAATATAATTAGAATATTTGAAAATGGGTTAAAAATTTTTAAATTAAGGATACAATTGGGTATTTAAAATCACCAAAACCCTCCCCGGATACGCCTATGCTTGGTCTTGCCGTGATATTTGTTCCAACAGTTCGATTTCCGATGGAAATTCGCAAAAAAAATTGCAAAATTTATTAGTCTATATATTCTAATTACGAACTAACGTCAATAGAATTGCAAAACAAATAGAGTTATAGAGCATATTGGTGCAGTATACCGTGGAGTTCGTTTTGTTCGCAAAATAGAGCACAATTTATCGAGTTCCAATTTTCTAGTTTCTGTTGTAAACACGATTGTAAACTCGTTAGTTCCATGCTGACCGCAAATTTGTTTATGATTAACGATCCGTCTTCGAAACATTGTTTTTTTTATTTGCAAACGTAATGAATCACCCCCCCACGGGAACGTTTATTTTTTAAATTTAAAACGTAATTTTCGTTAGTGCATAAAAGCATTACGAATTTGTTTCGGTGGGAATGTATTAAAAAAACGTGATTACCGAACGTTTGTACTTCACGTGATTTTAACGATTGTAAATTGCAAAATGTGTTGTTGGCAATATTTTACACTTTGCACGATTTCAAAGTTTTCCAAAATTTTTGAAAATATAATTACTTTCAAAAACACGACTGTTGAAACAGAAAATACAAAAACAAATTTGAAACAAAAATTATGTACTGTGTTCAGTACAATGATCTGCCTTCCCTAGCTTCGTTAATTCTACTTTCGTTGACGCGTTTCGGAGAACCTTCATCTTCAAAAACTATAACTATACCATATAGATATACACCATATAGATATAAATATAGTTAGTATAGAATATAGTATATAGTATATAGTATATAGTATATAGTATATAGTATATAGTATATAGTATATAGTATATAGTATATAGTATATAGTATATAGTATATAGTATATAGTATATAGTATATAGTATATAGTATATAGTATATAGTATATAAATATGGTATAGTTTTTGAAGATGGAGGTTCTCCGAAACGCGTCAACGAAAGTAGAATTGACGAAGCTAGGAAAGGCAGATCACTATACTGAACATAGTGACAATAATCCTAGCAGAAAAAAAGAAGAATATAAAAAGAAAAGTTATATATTTGATAAAAAAGAAATGAAAATGTGAAATGTAATTTATTTAAAAATATGAAAACAAGGTATTAGAATAAATGCTACAAAATATTTTTCGAGTATTTAGTTAATAAATTATAAATTTACATCTTACGTTTATACAAT
>CM040191.1:64228597-64243597 GCA_022606455.1 Callitettix versicolor
TGGGATAATTTACAGCGTATGACAATGCAAAGCCTTGGCCGGAAATCGAACCCGGGTCCTCGGGGTGAAAGCCTAGTACGCTATCCACTAAGCCATCTAGGCGGCGTGTCTGTGTTTGTGTGTGTGTGTGTGCGTGTATTGAGAGAGAGAGGAGAGAGAGTGAGAGTGGTGGGTGTGTGTGTTGAGAGAGAGAGAGAGAAAGAGGAGAGTGGTGTGTGAGTGTATGAGTGTGTGGTGTGTGTGTGTGTGTGTGTGTGTTTGTGTGTGTATGTTGAAAGACAGAGAGAGTGTGTGTGGTGTGTGTGTGTGTGTATGAGACAGAGAGAGAGAGAGAGAGAGAGAGAGAGAGAGAGAGAGAGAGAGAGAGAGAGAGAGAGAGATCGTGGTGTGTGTGTGTGTGTGAGAGAGAGTGGTGTGTGAGTGTATGTGTGTGTGTGTGTGTGTGTGTGTGTGTGTGTGTGTGTGTGTGTGTGTGTGTGTGTGTGTGTGTGTGTGTGTGTGTGTGTGTGTGTGTGTGAGAGAGAGAGAGAGAGAGAGAGAGAGAGAGAGAGAGAGAGAGAGTGATCGTAGTGTGTGTGTGTGTGTGTGAGAGAGAGAGAGAAAGGTGTGTGTGTGTGTGTGTGTGTGTGTGTGTGTGTATGGTTCTTACAGTAAAGGCCGTTCCAGTAACTCATTTTCCAATTGCAATTCGCTAAAAAAGGACAGAACATATTCTTACTACTAAAACACGAAATGCAAATATTTAAACCATGTAAAGAAAGAATACACATATTCGATGAGTATTGCATGCAGTAATACAGGGAATGAGTAGTGTTGGAAACATACAATACACACACACGGGTGAGGAACTTACGGGTATTGTTTAACTATACAACTAATCAACTATTTGGATTAGCAATAGGAAAGTGAAATAAGCTCTGACTATTTGAAAAGAAATATCACCGGAGGGAAGGAAATGTCATAACATCATCAAAACCTGAAATTGATAATTCCACAATCATGTATAGTGCAATCAGTACCCTTTAACATTCAGAAAATTTTAAAATATTTACTCAAAGCGCGCTCGCTGAATAAAGCTTCTATTCGTTACAACGTTGGCTTATAATAAAGGAAATGTAAGGCGTTTTGTCAGTAACATGTTCGCGGGTATTTCGTTATGCGGGGCTATTTATTTGCCGAAATTAGCCCTCTTGTTTTAGGAAACTGTGTCACCAACAACACAAGCCTATTGTGTTGTAAAATGGGCCTGTTTAACCTTACGCCGAGGCGAACGTTGCATTTATCTTCTCCGAATTCCCTCCTTTACTGTGTCGAAGGATTTTATTTTCTTCGCACAGCCGAGTTAGTTACATTTTTAGGCCTTCGTAAGCTGTTTTCGCGCGTTAATAAATTCGAAACATCTAAGTACCGGCTACATTTAGTCTTACTTAGTTATATTCAGTGCGAGCACTAAAAAAAAACAAGATTTTTAAGATTAAAAAAATCTTTATTATAGGAAACCTTGAACATTTTATTTAATTACACAATTTATTTTTTAAAAGTTGTACGAAAATGTGTTGTAGTAAAGTATAAAAGCACAGTTTCATGATTGATTAAGTTCGTCAAAACTACTTTTGATGATTGCATTAAGTTAGTACTATTCTCTTTACCTTTTCTTAGTCTTGATGGTCAATCCTAACAGATGGTGAAAAACTTCAACATTTTTTCATCAAACTACTTTTCTCTTAAACTCTTCTTAGTCTTGATAATTAATCCTAAAAGATGGTGCAAAACTTCAACATGTTTTCATCAAAATACTCTTCTCTTAACCTCTGTTTAGTCTTGATGGTCAGTCCTAAAAGATGGTGCAAAACTTCAACATTTTTTCATCAAACTACTTTTCTCTTAAACTCTTCTTAGTCTTGATAATCAATCCTAAAAGATGGTGCAAAACTTCAACATGTTTTCATCAAACTACTTTTCTCTTAACCTCTTCTTAGTCTTGATAGTCAGTCCTAAACGATGGTGAAAAACTTCAACATTTTTTCATCAAACTACTTTTCTCTTAACCTCTTCTTAGTCTTGATAGTCAGTCCTAAAAGATGGTGAAAAACTTCAACATGTTTTCATCAAACTACTCTTTAGTTGACCTCTGTTTAGTCTTGATGGTCAGTCCTAAACAATGGTGAAAAACTTCAACATGTTTTCATCAAACTACTCTTCTCTTAACCTCTTCTTAGTCTTGATGGTCAGTCTTAAAAGATGGTGCAAAACTTCAACATGTTTTCATCAAACTACTTTCCTCTTAACCTCTTCTTAGTCTTGATAGTCAATCCTCAAACATGGTGAATAAATTTAACATGTTTTCATCAAACTACTTTTTTCTTGACCTCTTCTTAGTCTTGATGGTCAATCGTAAAAGATAGTGAAAAACTTCAACATGTTTTCATCAAACTACTTTTCTCTTAACCTCTTCTTAGTCTTCATGGTCAATCGTAAAATATAGTGAAAAACGTCAACATGTTTTCATCAAACTACTTTTCTCTTAACCTCTTCTTAGTCTTCATGGTCAATCGTAAAATATAGTGAAAAACGTCAACATGTTTTCATCAAACTACTTTTCTCTTAACCTCTTCTTAGTCTTGATAGTCAGTCCTAAAAGATGGTGCAAAACTTTAACATGTTTTCATCAAACTACTTTTCTCTTAACCTCTTTTTTAGTCTTCATGGTCAATCGTAAAATATAGTGAAAAACGTCAACATGTTTTCATCAAAATACTTTTCTCTTAACCTCTTCTTAGTATTGATAGTCAGTCCTAAAAAATGTTGAAAAACTTCAACATGTTTTCATCAAAATACTTCTTTCTTAACCTTTTCTTAGTCCTGATAGTCAGTCCTAAAAGATGGTGCAAAACTTCAACATGTTTTCATCAAAATACTTCTTTCTTAACCTTTTCTTAGTCCTGATAGTCAGTCCTAAAAGATGGTGCAAAACTTCAACATGTTTTCATCAAAATACTTCTTTCTTAACCTTTTCTTAGTCCTGATAGTCAGTCCTAAAAGATGGTGCAAAACTTCAACATGTTTTCATCAAACTACTTTTCCCTTAAACTCTTCTTAGTCTTGATTGTCAATCCTAAAAGATGGTGCAAAACTTCAACATGTTTTCATCAAAATACTTCTTTCTTAACCTTTTCTTAGTATTGATAATCAGTCCTAAAAGATGGTGCAAAACTTCAACATGTTTTCATCAAACTACTTTTCCCTTAAACTCTTCTTATTCTTGATGGTCAATCCTAAAAGATGGTGCAAAACTTCAACATGTTTTCATCAAACTACTTTTCCCTTAAACTCTTCTTAGTCTTGATGGTCAATCCTAAAAGATGGTGCTAAACTTCAACATGTTTTCATCAAAGTACTTTTCCCTTAAACTCTTCTTATTCTTGATGGTCAATCCTAAAAGATGGTGCTAAACTTCAACATGTTTTCATCAAAGTACTTTTCCCTTAAACTCTTCTTATTGTTGATGGTCAATCCTAAAAGATGGTGCAAAACTTCAACATGTTTTCATCAAACTACTTTTCCCTTAAACTCTTCTTAGTCTTGATGGTCAATCCTAAAAGATGGTGCTAAACTTCAACATGTTTTCATCAAAGTACTTTTCCCTTAAACTCTTCTTATTCTTGATGGTCAATCCTAAAAGATGGTGCTAAACTTCAACATGTTTTCATCAAAGTACTTTTCCCTTAAACTCTTCTTAGTCTTGATGGTCAATCCTAAAAGATGGTGCAAAACTTCAACATGTTTTCATCAAAGTACTTTTCCCTTAAACTCTTCTTAGTCTTGATGGTCAATCCTAAAAGATGGTGCTAAACTTCAACATGTTTTCATCAAAGTACTTTTCCCTTAAACTCTTCTTAGTCTTGATGGTCAATCCTAAAAGATGGTGCAAAACTTCAACATGTTTTCATCAAACTACTTTTCCCTTAAACTCTTCTTAGTCTTGATGTTCAATCCTAAAAGATGGTACAAAACTTCAACATGCTTTCGTCAAACTACTTTTCTCTTAACCTCTTCTCAGTCTTGATGGTCAATCCTAAGAGAATGTGAAGAATCAACTAGCGGTGGTTCATTGGTACAATCCTCGCCTTTACTATCGGCACTATTAGTTAGGAATATTGCATCTCTTGTAACTAGGGTCCTTTAAAGAACCAACTATCTGTGGTTCAAAAAACTTTTTAAATACTTATAATCTTATTAAATTGTTTCGACTACAACCGCACTTGACAAAAACTTAAGAAAAAACATAAAACGTTATATACGATCCAAAAGGTTTCCTCGAAATAGTGTTTCAAAATCATCTCCGGTAACTTGTCCCCCACTTTTTTTAACCCAAAAAAGGAGAGGCCAAAGTGTACGCGAAAACTTGAACTTGCCCCCGTACACTGCCAACACGTTACTCCCCAGCACCGCTTGGTTTGACCGCCTTTTTGAAGCACATTTAGACGTAAATTTGGTCTACAAACAGCCTATCGGTCCTTCTCTCAGAATCGACTGACCACGACGACCTTCTTCCCCAAACTTTTATCTAAACAGCTGTCCTACATACCTTGTTTATAACTTCAGGCAGTATGTCAGCAGTTTCATAACTTTTCAGAATTTTTTTTAAATAATGTTACACTTTTACTTTACAATTTTTAAAAGTAATAATTAAAATTATAATTATAATAATTTTTAATCACTAACGGTAACGTAACAGAAAAATATTAGTATAAAAAAGTATTTCATTAAAATCGTGTTTTATAATTTTGATTCGTGTAATCGAAAAGCAGTACACTTCCGCAGTTTTTAGAAACAACGCACTTTGTCAGGGCACCCTGTATACAGATTAATAATAATAATAATATATGAAATAACTCGTTGAAGCAATCACAATACAAAGCTTATCCCCGCTGCACAAGTGTGGGTGACAGGTGCTAGGCTCTTACAGCTGCTTTCCTTTGTTGTACTTAATGACCTCTCGTTAAATACAAAATGTTATTTACATAAGCCCCGTCACGTGAATTTGTGAATTTGCCTTTGTCAGAGAATTTCAATTACAAATTGTGCCATTGGAGCGGTTGTCGTGGTAACACCCAGTTTGGGGACCTTTACATGAGCCGATCCTGACCTCATTTCAATTTCCGAGATGTTAAAATACACACGTGTGTGTGTGTGTGTGTGTGTGTGTGTGTGTGTGTGTGTGTGTGTGTGTGTGTGTGTGAGTGTATGTTTGTGTGTGTGTGTGTGTGTGTTTTTGTGTGTGTGTGTGTGTGTGTGTGTGTGTGTGTGTGTTTGTTTATGCGTGTGTTGGTTTTTGTGTGTTGGTTTATGAGCGTGCGTGCGTGCGTGTCCGCGTGCGTGTATGTTTGTGTGTGTGTGTGTGTGTGTGTGTGTTGTGTTTGTTTATGCGTGTGTTGGTTTTTGTGTGTTGGTTTATGAGCGTGAATGCGTGTCCGCGTGCGTGCGTGTTTTTGTGTATTTTTGTGTGTTTTTGTTTGTGCGTGTGTGTGTGTGCGCGCGCCAGCGTGTGTGCGTGCGTTCGTGCGTGCGTTCGTGCGTGTGTTTGTGTGTGTGTGTTTGTGAGTGTATGTTTGTGTGTGTGTGTGTGTGTGTGTGTGTGTGTGTGTGCGCGCGCGCGCATCAAAAATTTTTATTTTTTTTAATTTAAACGTTTTTGAAAATCATTTTTTTTTCGCCGACACAATCAGCGTTAAAAATACATAAATAAGTATTCCTAATTTTAAAAATCCTTTTAAATTAAGATACGTTTGGACGGCGATAAGTGTATATTCCGTTTTTTCAAAGCTTAAAGCATTTAAAAGCCGATTACGAATGTGAAATCAGAATTTAAAATAAAGTAGGATAAGGAAAGATACTTTGTTAAATTCGTTTCTATCACGTCAGCGAAATAGCTGCGTTTTTGCGATTTGTTTTAAAGATAACTATTTCGAAAACTGTTATGTTTTCCAATTCGAATGAAACAGATTTGAAATATTCAAAAATGCATTTTCATTATTGCATATATTACAAAAAATTTCTCTCATTCGTTATACAAACCAAAATATTGTTCGAGAGCTACGGATGAAAAACTGAATATTTGGATAATTTCTAAAAATCGGTTTATTTGATTTTGTTCAAATTATGATCACCTTTGAAGATTCATTGTTCATATCAGTGTAAAAAAAATTAAATTAAAATTAAAGTAATTCAAAGCTGGAAATAAAATTATAAAATTGACGGTGGCGATGTTTGTTTTTTAGTTTATTTGAATTACTTCTGTAAATATATATATATATATATATATATATATATATATATATATATATATATATATATATATATATATATATATATACATCCTGTCCCTATGGATCCTCTTCCGCTCCACCGTCCATTTTACCCCCGCTCTCTTTGGGATTTCATTCTCTGGGACCTTCCAACCGAGCATCTTTCTCCTGTACGCGTTCCTGTCTTCAACGTCTGTTGAGTCTATTTTTGCGTCATGTAGGTCTATTTTGACTTGTGCGATCCACGACGTTGTTGATTTGACTCCTTGTATATACTTAAGGGTTCTGTTGGCAAGTCTCGTTGTTGGGTCCATAGAACCGAAGCCTCCTTCTTCTGATATCTGCTGCCAGGTTCGATATCTTCTCTGTGGTCTTCCTGGAGTGCAACCTGTATCCATCTTCTGTTAATTTCGGGCCAAGGATCTTCCTCAAGATTTTGCGTTCTTCCTTCAAAATACCCTCCATGGTAGCTTTTGTGTGGAGTGCTAGCGTCTCGCTTGCATATAATACCTCCGGTTTTATGACTTTGTTGTAGTGTCTGATTTTTGTGTGCGTCGACATACATCTCTTATTGTAGATATCACGCGTTATACCAAGAGCCCTCTTCATTCTCAGTATATTATTATTATTAATTTTGTAGCCTCGTGGGACCATTTTAGTCTTAATTTCAGTTGTTCCCAACATCGGGCTGTAATTTTTTCCTCCAATAATCCCTCATTCAATCATATCGTTGCTTCCTGACGGCATCTGTGATCTCTACCTTTTTGTGTCTCTTCGGTTTATCCACTTTAAATTTATTAGTCTTAAGAATGCGTGTTATTTTACATTTGTCTGTTGCATCATCCATTTTCAGTCCTATTCATTCTCAGTATATATATATTGGTGTGTGTGTGTGTGTGTGTGTGTGTGTGTGTGTGTGTGTGTGTGTGTGTGTGTGTGTGTGTGTGTGTGTGGGTGGGTGGGCGTGGGTGGGTGGGCGTGTTTGTGTTTGCACTCAACTTTCTTAACATTGAGTTAGATTTGTTTAGAATGTAACACAATAATCAATTTTGATAATTGTTTGACACCCATTTATCTGTGTCAAAATGGCGACCATTTTAAAATTATTAAATAATACTTCACTACTTTTTTATTTTTTGAAAATCATATTTACCTTAGCGTTATAATCTGAGTAATTTATATTTTAAATAATGACATTAAGGTACTGTATTTATAATAGTTTTACCTCGCAGGGGGGTGCAGACTAGCTGCACCTATTGAGAGGATGTAGACGTCCCTCACGGTACCCGAGTCTAACACACACTTATACTTACAAACACTACACTTATGACTTTAACACTTTACACTCACTTACATTTAGGGAGGCGATAATAGCCTATATGTGCTTTCCGCTTTAAAATTAAAAAAAAAAATAAATAATATTGCTAGTGAATTATTCTGCTACTTTATCACCGGTGTTTAAAGGCGTTTAATAATTTTCACATGTGAAATAGCGTTTCCAATCTGAAGTTGTAAATATATTTTAAGGAAATCTCGCATTTTACGATAAACCAGTACGTTATTCAAGGTGGTTATTGAAAGGAATGCAGTATCTTGCACAACGGTTTCGGATAAAAATTTATCGTTTCCATTCTGCGCTTTCCGCTTAAAATTTATTTCGTCAACCTTTCGTATTATAAAACCGGTAACACGCTATAACTGCGTAATAAAGAACGAAACGCTTGAAACAGTTTGAAGGAACCAAAGTGCGACATGAAATATGTTTTGTTAAATCATAATTTAGCGGAAAAGTTTGGAAGCTAATATGTCAGGGCAACGTGTTTGTAACCTGCATACGGAATATTATGGCTTTGTTTACAAACCGAAAGTGGGACAAAGAATTTGCGAACTCGAGCTGTTTTTCGGTTCCGGCGATTCCGAAGTGCAAAAATTCTTTGATGCTGTTGTTTTACTGCGAGAAACAACGCTTTTATGTTTTTTGTTTGAAGTATTTCTTTTCTTTAGGCAAAGTGGTAAAAACGAATGTCTCGTAAAGAAAGTTGGTGAACATGAATATTAATGTGAGAACGCGATGTGTTGTAATCATCAAACACCGCACGCAGCTGTCTCGCTGATGTGATTGAAGCAATTTTTTAAAATAATTATATAATCACATTAAAGAACATTTTATTTTGCAAACTAAATTACACCTAAGAAGAATTTCTTATAGTAAAATGTTTATTGGGAAAAAATCTTTTGGAGATCCTGGATAGTGAGTTCTGAGGCGCAGTTCGGCAACGGAGCTCGATTCAGAAATGCTAAGTTTATACTTTATGCGGCATTGCGCCTAAACCGCCTAGGATATCGAAACGCCCGCTATTGCGCCTAAACCGCCTAGGATATCGAAACGCCCGCTATTGCGCCTAAACCGCCTAGGATATCGAAACGCCCGCTATTGCGCCTAAACCGCCTAGGATATCGAAACGCCCGCTATTGCGCCTAAACCGCCTAGGATATCGAAACGCCCGCTATTGCGCCTAAACCGCCCAGGATATCGAAACGCCCGCTATTGCGCATAAACCGCCTAGGATATCGAAACGCCCGCTATTGCGCCTAAACCGCCTAGGATATCGAAACGCCCGCTATTGCGCCTAAACCGCCCAGGATATCGAAACGCCCGCTATTGCGCCTAAACCGCCCAGGATATCGAAACGCCCGCTATTGCGCCTAAACCGCCTAGGATATCGAAACGCCCGCTATTGCGCCTAAACCGCCTAGGATATCGAAACGCCCGCTATTGCGCCTAAACCGCCTAGGATATCGAAACGCCCGCTATTGCGCCTAAACCGCCTAGGATATCGAAACGCCCGCTATTGCGCCTAAACCGCCTAGGATATCGAAACGCCCGCTATTGCGCCTAAACCGCCTAGGATATCGAAACGCCCGCTATTGCGCATAAACCGCCTAGGATATCGAAACGCCCGCTATTGCGCATAAACCGCCTAGGATATCGAAACGCCCGCTATTGCGCATAAACCGCCCAGGATATCGAAACGCCCGCTATTGCGCGTAAACAGCCTAGAATATCGAAACGCCCGCTATTGCTCATAAATCGCCTAGGATATCGAAACGCCCGCTATTGCGCCTAAACCGCCTAGGATATCGAAACGCCCGCTATTGCGCCTAAACCGCCCAGGATATCGAAACGCCCGCTATTGCGCATAAACAGCCTAGGATATCGAAACCCCGCTATTGCGCATAAACCGCCTAGGATATCGAAACGCCCGCTATTGCGCATAAACCGCCTAGGATATCGAAACGCCCGCTATTGCGCCTAAACCGCCTAGGATATCGAAACGCCCGCTATTGCGCCTAAACCGCCCAGGATATCGAAACGCCCGCTATTGCGCGTAAACCGCCTAGGATATCGAAACGCCCGCTATTGCGCATAAACCGCCTAGGATATCGAAACGCCCGCTATTGCGCCTAAACCGCCTAGGATATCGAAACGCCCGCTATTGCGCCTAAACCGCCCAGGATATCGAAACGCCCGCTATTGCGCATAAACCGCCTAGGATATCGAAACGCCCGCTATTGCGCATAGGATATCACCCCGCTATTAGGATATCGAAACGCCCGCTATTGCGCCTAAACCGCCCAGGATATCGAAACGCCCGCTATTGCGCATAAACAGCCTAGGATATCGAAACGCCCGCTATTGCGCATAAACCGCCTAGGATATCGAAACCCCCGCTATTGCGCCTAAACCGCCTAGGATATCGAAACGCCCGCTATTGCGCCTAAACCGCCTAGGATATCGAAACGCCCGCTATTGCGCCTAAACCGCCTAGGATATCGAAACGCCCGCTATTGCGCCTAAACCGCCTAGGATATCGAAACGCCCGCTATTGCGCCTAAACCGCCCGTCGCTTGCAGCTCCAGCTTGCCCCTCCACCACCCTACCGCACTGGCACCAGCTGATTAGCACCGTGTAAAACGATAACTGCCGTCGGCCAGCCGCTGGAAACATTCAACCACGTGGTTCTACGTTCAATTACGTTTACCAAGTACTGCTTAAGTAGTTAAAGGCAAATAAATGGCTATTCGTTGAAGTGAGGAAAATCTTCGACATTTGTACAGTTGTTCCGTGACCACGAAAACTTTTAGAACATGTATGGTAAAGATAACCGCAATCTGGAGGCTAAGAATACCTCGATGAAAGCCATAATTGATGACATGAATGTGCCAAATTTTACAATGAAGGACGCGCCAAAAAATTAAAGCTTACCATCTACGTATTATTCAAAAATACCGTCTGATGTTTCAGCCATTTTTAAAGAAATAAAACAAAACAACTACGTTTTACGCCTCAACAAACAAACAATCCCCGGCCAGTGAGCTGACGTTCTTGTCGCCGCATGCCAGTGACCATTAAGTCGTTTCTCAACTGGCATTCCAACCACTGGCAACGTGTAAATGGGCCTTAAGACGTGTAAATAGGGCAAGGTGCACGCGGGGTGGAATCGATGTATTTCGAAAAATTCTTTTTTCTTTTTTTATCGCTTCTTTTGTACTTGCATTGTAATTTTAGAGGTTCTTACAATAATTTATACACATTTTAATAATGATTATAATATTTAAATAGCATTTTCAAACGACTGTACGATAAGGGTTATTTTTTTTCTTAAACTGTAATTTTAGAAGTTATTATAACAATTCATACAGGTTTCATTGTTGATTATGATGTTTTAATCGGACTTACGGATTACTGTAAGATAAGAGTTCGTTTTACTATTAAAATTGTAATTTTAGACGTAATTCTATTTCAACGTAAGGGTTGGTTTTGTATTTGCATTGTAATTGTAGAAGTTATTATAACAATTTATACACATTTTAATACTGATTATAATGTTTAAATAGCATTTTAAAACGACTGTACGATAAGCGTTATTTTTTTCTTGAACTGTAATTTTAGAGGTTATTATAACAATTCATACAGATTTTATTATTGATTATGATGTTTTAATCTGACTTACGAATTACTGTACGATAAGGGTTCGTTTTTCTTTTGGAATTGTAATTTTAGACGTAATTTTACTGATTTGAATAGATTCCAATAACTATTATGATGTTTCAATCTTATTCTTAAATGACTGTACGATAAGGGTTCGTTTTTGTATTTGAATTGTAATTTTAGAGTTTATTGTAATAATTCGTACACATTTTAATGCAGGTTATGACTTTTAAAACTTACTTACAAATGACTGTACGATAAAGTTTTGTGTTCGATTAGAATTGTAATTTTAGAGGTAATTCTACTGATTTGAATATGTATTTTAATATTTATTATAATGTTTTTAATCGGATTTTAAAAATGACTGTACGATAAAGATTAATTTTTGTATTTCCGTTGCAATTTTCGATATTATGTACTGATTTGTTCAGATTTTAATACTGATTATAATGTTCAAATCGGATTTTCAATTATACGTTAAGAAAAATAAAGTCAGAAATTTGCTTTCATCACCGATACACAGACCGATTACGTGTACATGGAACTTCGTGTCATACGTTTATCAGGACGAGCGCACCCCGCAACACCCCCCCGCCACCCGCCACCCGCCATTCGAGAGTTAAACGCGACCAACGACAACGACAGGAACTGGATGTGTATAATTACCTTGGCAAACTGCTGTGAATAATTCCCCGCAGAGTTTCCGGCAGCAAAGTTTTAAACGCGGGTCTAGAGTTAATCAACGACGCTAACTTTGCTTTCTGTACGGTATTAATTTGTGCCAGATAACGGTTCGCGATAGCAACGTTTGTTTTGTGGCTGTACAACCAGTGTATTGATAGTGATCATATGTACGATTCATTTTTGTGTGCAAATCAGTTAATATTTTACATGTTAATTTAATACATACAGTAAAAGTCTTTTTTTTTGTGTTTAACGTAAGTTTGTATGTCTGTGGATCACAGAAATACATTATAAACAAATAATGTTTTAAAACGCAATGCAAGTGTTACACATTTCGTGGAAAATATGGAAGTTTTGATAGAATTCGACTTTGAAATTTGTTGTCGAATTTGTGAAGTTCAATCGTTGGTTAGTTGTTCATTATCGTCCGTTTAGATTTATCTCACTCATTGGCTTCAAGGTTGATACGCAGGAGATATAAGGGAAACTTTATGAAAGTCATCTAAGCCGTTTGAATATAAAATACTTTCAAAAATATGACTAAAAAGCATTGTACCCCTCGAACCCAGAATGTATAACGTGATCATAAGCCTAATGGTTTTTCGCCGAAAAAAGAAATACAACCAGATTTGGAGTTGTTTTTACATTTGCATTTTCATTTTAGAGTTAATTGTAATAATTTATAAAGACTTTAATACTTGTTATGATGGAGGTTCGTTTTTGTATTTGCATTGTAATTTTATAAGTTATTATAATACTTTATACAGATGGTAATCCTTGTTATGATTCTTAAATCACATTTTCTAACGATGGTACGATATAGGTTCATTTTTTTATTTGTATTGTAATTTTATAGGTTATTATAATACTTAATACAGATTTTAGTACTTATCATGATGCTTAAATCACATTTTCTAACGATTGTACTATAAAGGTTCTTTTTTATATTTGTATTGCAATTTTATAGGTTATTATAATACTTTATACCTATTTTCGTACTTATTATGATACTTAAATTACATTTTCAAACGACTCTAATATAAAGGTTCGTTTTTTTATTTGTAATGCAATTTTATAGGTTATTATAATATTTAATACAGATTTCAGTACTTATTATGATGCTTAAATCACATTTTCTAACGACTGTACTGTAAAGGTTCGTTTTTATATTTGTATTGTAATTTTATTGGTTATTATGATACTTAGTACAGACTTTAGTACTTATGATGCTTAAATCAGATTTTCAAACGACTGTACTATAAAGGTTCGTTTTTTATTTGTATTGTAATTTTATAGGTTATTATAATACTTAACAGATTTTAGTACTTATTATGATGCTTAAATCAGATTTTCTAACGACTGTACTATAAAGGTTCGTTTTTTATTTGTATTGTAATTTTATAGGTTATTATAATACTTAATACAGATTTTAGTACTTATTATGATGCTTAAATCACATTTTCTAACGACTGTACTATAAAGGTTCGTTTTTATATTTGTATTGTAATTTTATAGGCTATTATAATACTTAATACAGACTTTAGTACTTATGATGCTTAAAACAGATTTTCAAACGACTGTACTATAAAGGTTCTTTTTTATATTTGTATTGTAATTTTATAGGCTATTATAATACTTAATACAGACTTTAGTACTTATGATGCTTAAAACAGATTTTCAAACGACTGTACTATAAAGGTTCTTTTTTATATTTGTATTGTAATTTTAGGTTATTATAATACTTAATACAGACTTTAGTACTTATTATGATGCTTAAATTACATTTTCAAACGACTGTAATATAAAGGTTCGTTTTTGTATTTGCATTGTAATTTTATAGGTTATTATAGTACTTAATACAGATTTTAGTACTTATTATGATGCTTTAATCACATTCTCTAACGACTGTACTATAAAGGTTCTTTTTTATATTTGTATTGTAATTTTTAGGTTATTATAATACTTAATAAAGACTTTAAGACTTATAATGATGCTTAAATCAGATTTTCTAACGACTGTACTATAAAGGTTCGTTTTAGTATTTGTATTGTAATTTTATAGGTTATTATAATACTTTATACCCATTTTAGTTCTTATTACGATGCTTAAATTACATTATCAAACGACTGTACTATAAAGGTTCGTTTTTGTATTTATATTGTAATTTTATAGGTTATTATAATACTTAATACAGATTTTAGTACTTATTATGATGCTTAAATCAGATTTTCTAACGACTGTACTATAAAGGTTCGTTTTTTATTTGTATTGTAATTTTATAGGTTATTATAATACTTAATACAGATTTTAGTACTTATTATGATGCTTAAATCACATTTTCTAACGACTGTACTATAAAGGTTCGTTTTTATATTTGTATTGTAATTTTATAGGCTATTATAATACTTAATACAGACTTTAGTACTTATGATGCTTAAAACAGATTTTCAAACGACTGTACTATAAAGGTTCTTTTTTATATTTGTATTGTAATTTTATAGGCTATTATAATACTTAATACAGACTTTAGTACTTATGATGCTTAAAACAGATTTTCAAACGACTGTACTATAAAGGTTCTTTTTTATATTTGTATTGTAATTTTTAGGTTATTATAATACTTAATACAGACTTTAGTACTTATTATGATGCTTAAATTACATTTTCAAACGACTGTAATATAAAGGTTCGTTTTTATATTTGTATTGTAATTTTATAGGTTATTATAATACTTAATACAGATTTTAGTACTTATTATGATGCTTAAATCACATTTTCTAACGACTGTACTATAAAGGTTCTTTTTTATATTTGTATTGTAATTTTTAGGTTATTATAATACTTAATACAGACTTTAGTACTTATAATGATGCTTAAATCAGATTTTCTAACGACTGTACTATAAAGGTTCGTTTTAGTATTTGTATTGTAATTTTATAGGTTATTATAATACTTTATACCCATTTTAGTTCTTATTACGATGCTTAAATTACATTATCAAACGACTGTACTATA
>CM040191.1:64251097-64258597 GCA_022606455.1 Callitettix versicolor
ACCGTGAAATGAGCACCGATTCTGAGCTCTAGATCTCTTTTTGACGGGTCGTTAAAATTGTTTTATACAGATGCGTCAATGAAACGGGACGATTGTAGGTGGCCTTGAGACAAAAGTGGCAGGTAGTGGGGAGGTGGTTACTGTCTTACCAATATTTTTACTAAGTCATAATTTATTTCTAAAACTTGAAAAAGTATTGTTTTTTAGTGCACCCTTACAGGTGGTGGTAACCCCCAAAATTGCAAATCTTTATCTGTTATAATCTCAGCTATACGTTGATTGTTACAGTTGGACTGGGTAAGTAGTTTAATGGAGGTAAAATCATTTTTTTGCAAAATTATTTCTCAGTGTATCGCGACATTGTTGTAAGAAGGTACCCTGAAAATTTCAAGTCTCTAGCTGTAATAGTCTTGGCTGTACGTTGATTATTAAATTTGGACTGGGTAAGTAGTTTAATAACATCAGAATCAAATGTTTGCAAAATTCTTTCTTAATACACTCCTATATGGCAACATAAATGTTCCCTGAAAATTTCAAGTCGCTAGCTATAATAGTATTGGCTGTACGTTGATTATTAAATGTGGACTGGGTAAGTAGTTTAATGACGTTAATTTTTTTCAAAAGCCTTTTTCAGTGCACTCGACTTTGTTGTAAGAAGGTATCCTGAAAATTTCAAGTCTCTAGCTGTAATAGTCTCGGCTGTACGTTGATTATTAAATGTGGACTAGGTAAGTAGTTTAATGGAGTTAAAATCATTTTTTTGCAAAATTATTTCTCAGTGTATCGCGACTTTGTTGTAAGAAGGTACCCTGAAAATTTCAAGTCGCTAGCTATACGTTGATTATTAAATGTGGACTGGGTAAGTAGTTTAATAGCATCAGAATCAAATGTTTGCAAAATTCTTTCTTATGGTAACATTCTATGGTAAAATTCTATATGGTAACATAAATGTACCCTGAAAATTTCAAGTCGCTAGCTGTAATAGTCTTGGCTGTACGTTCGTTATTAAATGTGGACTGGGTAAGTAGTTTAATGGCGTTAGAATCAAATTTTTGCAAAATCCTTTTTCAGTGCATCTCGACATTGTTTTAACAAGGTACCCTGAAAATTTCAAGTCTCTAGCTATAATAGTATTGGCTGTACGTTGATTATTAAATTTGGACTGGGTAAGTAGTTTAATAGCATCAGAATCAAATGTTTGCAAAATTCTTTCTTAATACACGCCTATATGGTAACATAGATGTACCCTGAAAATTTCAATGTCGCTAGCTGAAATAGTTTTGGCTCTGTGTTGATTATGAATCAGTCAGTCAGTCAGTCAGGACTTCTTCTTTTATATATTAAGATATTTACTTTGTACGGTGTTTAATAGCTTCTTACACCATGACTAGAGGGTTTGTGCAATTTTCCAAATGGATATCCTCAGGTTCCTGGAAGGAAATACCTTCTCATCCAGCTGGCAAGATCCTCACAATCGTAAATTATGTTCCCTGATTACAGTATGGAACTGTAACAGTGCTTCCCGCTAGAACGAATAAATACACAATATGCAGTAATAAAACTGAATAAAATAACTTTAAAACTCTTGCAATAAATACAGAATTTAATCTTTGCCCAGAAGCCTTATAAAGAGGCTTGAAGAACAAACGCACCAGAAGTTAGGTTTACAATGTCCGGAGGAAATAGTTTATCTCCGATTATTTACCCAAGTCAAAAGAAATGCAGTTTTCAATTATTCCGAAGCTCTGTGTGACCCACTTCTCGATATTTACGTTCTGCAGGAATCGAATTTATTCCCCGATAAAAGGAAATTTAATAGCTTCGATTTACCGTTATCATTCCGGTAAGCCATTGTTCTCGGAAAGGTTTAGCAGCTATCAATATTTTATTTGAAACTTTAAAATATTTAAAACAGGGTGCCAACTTTTTTAAAGTATACATTTTACCTTACTTTAGAATGTTTAATGTATTTTAGCTTTTCTCTACTGTAAGTAATTCATTTATTATTCCTATTCTATTATAAATAATATAGTGTACGAGGGTTGTCCGTAAAATAAGGTTCCCAAGACGCTATAGTCGCTGCGAAAGTTGTTACGCGAGATTCGGTGACCTTGGCTTGCAGCTTGGTTCCTCCACTCCCAATCCCTACTACGCGAGCGGTCTGCGACGCTCACTCTTCGCTTGGCAGTCGTTAATAATACAGTTGTCTTTTCTGTCTCCTGTCAGGTGCGAATTACGCTCTGTGATTCGTTTTGTGTGTGCGAAAAACACTGCGCCGGTGGACATTCATATCCAACTGTGTGAAGTGTACGGAGAAAAATGTATGAGCATACAAAATGTGCGCAAATGTTGCAGACAATTCAAAGACGGAAGTTCATGTTGAACTGCGTTCTGGACGGCCGTCTGTTTCGTACGAAGCGATTGTGAAAGTAGTAGAAACAATTCTGAACGATCAAAGGGTGATTGTTCAAGAGCTCTCCGAGATGATTCATGATGTTAGCAAGACCAGCATTGATAAAATTTTAACAGACCATTTAGGGTATAGCAAGGTTTGTGCAAAATGAGTCTCAAGCAGACCACAAACGGCAACGGATTGATGCGGCCCGCGAATTTCTTCAGGCCTACGAAACAGATGGCAAGAAATACTTGGACTCCATTGTCACTGGGAACGAGACCTGGGTACACTATACGATACGGGAAACGAAAGAACAATCACGTCAGTGGAAACATCCAGAATCGCCTAAGTCGCGGAAGTTCAAACAAACATTGTCTGCCGGTAAAGTCATGGCGAGCGTATTTTGGGACAGGAAGGGGTTATTGTTGTGCGAATTCATGGATACCGGCACAACAATCAATGCTGATCGTTACTGTGAGACGTTAAGGATCCTTCGAAGCGCGATTCAAAACAAGAGAAGAGGCATGCTTACGAAGTAAGTTTGTTTCCATCAAGACACGCTCGTCCGCACACCGCCCGTGTAACAACCGGTCTGATCAACCAATTTGCATGGGATACTGTCACACATACGCCCTGTAGCCCCAAGTGACTACTATCTCTTCCCTAATTTGAAGAAACATGTAGGTGAGACGCATTTCAGTACCAGAGAGGTGCTGAAAGTAGAAGTTTTAAGCTACCTTCGCGGCGCGGCGGGAGAGTTTCCCGACTCAGGCACACAAAAGATTGTTCAGCATATGCAAAAATGAATCGATCTTAACGGCGATTATGTCGAAAAATATAAAAAAGTGGAAGCTTTCCAAAAATGTATTATTAAATGCAAATAAACATGTTTTTCATTGTGAAAAATTATTGGGAACCTTATTTTACGGACAACCCTCGTATTTCTGTTTTACTATTTTTATTTATTTGCGATTTCTAAGTTATAATTGTCCTTGTTAAGTTGTAAATATGTTTACTTTGAAATTTTATAAAATCACCTGCAATTTTTTCGCATTACTTTAATAGATAAAATTCTGTATTTCCGTTAGATTATATAGATAATTAGAGATTACAGGTTTTAATAGGCCATGGCAAAGTGGCGAAAAGATCAATTGTGCAATTTATTCTCTTAGGCAGTAGTTGGATAGACTAGTTCTCTCGGTGAGTGTAAGCCTTTAAACAAGGTCATCCATCTGGAAATAAAACAGCTGTGCTTCCATCTGGCAAAATCCTAACAATCGTACTTTGTGTGATCTGCAGTTTTCTTATCCGTGCTGTGTAACCCACGCGTGAATTTGTCGCGGTATAAAGTCCTACCCTGTTTTGATACACCTTCAAACTACACAACACCCTACTTTGGTTTTTACGAATTGTTAAAAATTTTCAACATGTCAGGATCACATCGAATTTCCAAATTTGGATGTTATCATGATGGTCACTCCAATACCTCATGAAGCCGAGGCGGTGGCTTAGTTGATTGCGTACTGGGCTTTCACCCGAGGACCCGAGTTCGATTCTCGGCCAGGGATTGGCATTTTTATACACTATAAATCATTCCATCGTCTGCATTAGCCCGTGTGCACAATAGTCGGACGTAAAAAAATTAAGTGAAAATTCTCTAAAATTTCAAATTTCAAACATTCTTGTTGAAAAACTATTTCATTAGAGTGAGTTATTATAAAACAGCCCTATCAGGATTGTATTACTCATAATTGAGGTCTTCTGCTTCTGACTTTATTAGAAGCCCTTTTGATACTGCTTCCTATTTTCTCAGCATTACTTTCCCCATAAACGACCGTCTGTTTTGAGATGTTCGATCCTACCTCTCACTTCGTCCACTGCAGGTCGGGTAGGTCCTTTCAATGTCCCTACAGTCCGCTGCGACTACTGCTTGTGGATTCTGGGAGTGTTGGAAAAACCTTGACGTTCCGTCCCGGGATAACCGGGTAATTCTTCACTGGGTTCTGGGGCATAGGGGAGTTGAGGGTAATGAGAAGGCAGACCGACTGGCTGGACTTGTATCTGCATATGAGTTTATCGGACCTGAGCCGGCTTTAGGGATTTCTCTATCTTTGGCCATGTCCGCTATTAATGGGTGGATTACATGTCAACACCAGGTAAGATGGGACAACCTTCATGGGCATTACCATAGTAAAAGTCTCTTCAGCAAAGTTCCTTCTGGAGGAATCAAAGGGGCAGCAGATGTCCTGGGAAGAGCACAACTCAGGAGAATCATTGGGCGCGTAACAGGACACTGTGGTCTGAGGGTGCACATGAACAGGATAGGTATGTACCACGGAGAAACCGTGTGTACGTTGTGCAGGAAGGAGGAGGAAACTGCAGGTCATATAATTTATGATTGTGAAGCTCTTGCTAGTAGGAGGCTAGAGGTTTTTGGTTTCCAGGACCCTAGGGATCTTCAGCGGTGTGAGTTAGTCAGTGGGTTGTTGGAACTTATTAGTGGTACCAATCTGCTGAACTAGGTATTTTAAGAGGTAAGTTGCACAATAGGTCAGTCGATCGCAGTGCCTGGGGTTGAATATCCCTTCTTCTAGTAATAATCTTAATCTTAATCTTACTGCTTGTCGATTCCATAGGCTTAGATACGAACCCAATTTTCACTATGCAGTTTTCTCTGCCCAGGTCCACTTTGGCAGTTACCATTAATCCATTAAAATCCTACCAATAGTTTTGAAAATATAATGTTTACCCGTACAGTGCTATTCGTGCTTAGATAAGGATGGGTGGCCTATAAATGCGGAGCGGAGCGTTAATCAGAAGCGGAATTCAGTCAGTTTAAAGAATGCGTTTATACCCTTTGAATCTAAATATTTAGGCTTATGGGAACTATTATGTTTAAAAACCGTAACCAAGGTAACGGTAAAGCAAAATAATAAGTTTGGAGATGTGGTCAGCGTGGTAGGGGAAGCGGAGTCGTCTTTAAAACCGAACTTAGATAAAGTCGAAGCATCGCGGAGCGGAGTCCAGCGGCGCAGCTTGATTCCGCTCAGTTCCGTTACGCTTTCAGTGGCCGTACTTACATTAAAAACAACAGGTTAGGTTTCGAATGCGTAGTCCGCTTCGCTCAGCGCAACTCTGCTGCGCATTTGGTGGCCTAACCCTCCTTATCCACGCGGGCTTCTTTGTTTCATCTTTTTGGGAAGAAAGATAGATCTAACCCAAAAGGAGATCGATAAAGAAGGTTAGATCATCGGAATATCTAAACCCGTAACTACAATGTATTATATTTATGGGGATCTTTTCTACCTATCTTCTACTCTACCTATCTTTTCTACGACTATCTTCTACCGGCTCCGGTACATGCAATTTCTTTACACTCCTATTTCACCTTTTTTTATTTCAATTTTTTTTGCTATGTCTTGTAACCCTGTAGTTTAGTTGATCACTTGTCAATGACCACTAACCGGTAAAGAATAACAAGCTTTTACAGTGTATCAAAACTGTGTTTTCATTCTATAAGTCTCACAACTTCCTGTTGTGCCCGGAAACGTGTTGTGCGAAGTCAAAGTTTATTTAAAAGCGGAGCGACAGTTTTAATAATTTCATTCCTCAACGTCACGACAATTTTACTAAATGTCAACGCTTCGTTTAAAAACTTAAATTGTCTGTTCTACATTTGGTAACAGACATTGTGATTATGTTTAATATTTTGTAGGTTAAGGAAAAAAATGTTTTAAAACAATATTTTGTATTCAGTGATTTGTTTCAGTTCCAATCATTTGTTATTGTTAGGGTACAATTTTGATTTACTGTGAATCTATTTAATTTAAATTTGCAGACATATTTGAAAGTGAGTTATTTTGTGTAATATTTATAACAAAAAATAACGATCTGTTAGTTATAACATATTTAAAGGAATTTCTTAAACATAGGCGATAAATAAATAATAAATATACTGTCACACTTTCAAATATCTCTGCTAATTGCTATATTTTAAAAATACGAGGTGTGTTCAGAAGGTAACGAAAATTTTAATTTTTTGAACAAAATATTTTTTTATACTTCCACATTAATGTAGTCGCCTTCAAAATGGTCCCAATTGGAGATTATGCACTTGTGCCAGCGCTTCTTCCAATCCTCGAGACACTTCTCAAACTCGATCTTTGAGATAGCCTTTAGTTCTTTCAGCTATGCTCTTTTAATGTCATCTACGGCTGTAAAACGACGGCCCTTTAAGGTTCTCTTTATTTTTGGAAATAGGAAAAAGTCTCACGGAGCCATGTCTGGCAAATATGGAGGCTGGGGCATCGTTACAGTACTGTTTTTGGCCAAAACTTCACGAACAAGCAATGAAGTGAGCTGGTGCATTATCGTGGTGCAAAAGCCATGAATTGTTTTGCCACAGATCCGGGCGATATTTCGGATTGCTTCACGCAAACGGCATTGAACTTGCCGTAGTACTCCTTATTGACCGTTTCACCTGGTGGCAGGAATTCATGATGCACTATGCCATTAATATCGAAGAACATAACCTTCACGTTCGACCGCATTTGTCGAGCCTTTTTCAGTCTTAGCGAGCCAGAATGCCTCCACTGGGATGATTGAGCCTTAGTTTCGACGTCATATCCGTAGACCCATGTTTCGTCACCTATTATAATACGTTTCAGTAATTCTGCATCGTCGTTGACTTCATTCAGTGACTCCTGAGCGACTTCCATTCGCCGCTCTTTTTGTTCAAAATTCAACAATTTTGGAACGAATTTTTCTGCCACGCGTTTCATACACAAAATATTGGAAAAAATGTTATGACAAGATCCAATCGATATGCCAACATCATCAACGACCTCTCTCATTGTGATTCGGCGATTGTTCATAACCATTTCTTTTTTCACGTTTTTGTCGGTTGTTGATGTGCTGGGGCGTCAAGGGCGTTCGTCATCTTCAACGTCTCCACCTTCTTGGAAACGCTTATACCACTCGTAAACTCTTGTTTTACTCATAGCAGACTCACCATAGGCCTTGTTAACATTCCACACACTTTTTTACACTTTATTCCATTTTTTACGCAAAATTTGATACAAATTCTTTGGTCCATTTTTTTTAAC
>CM040191.1:64263597-64321097 GCA_022606455.1 Callitettix versicolor
AAAATTTTAAAATTACTTTATCAACCACTAAAACAGCCCCGAATTATGCAGTAAAATAGGATTTTCATAAATGTTTAAGGTAAAGCAGTTTTAAAAATTTATTACTTTTTAAAATATTCGTCGTATTGAAAAGGTTAAATGATTTTGTTGGATAATAAACTTGTAATAAGAACACACAGACAGACACGCAGACACACGAGCGCGCACACACTCTCTCTCTCTCTCTCTCTCTCTCTCACACACACACAGAGAGAGAGAGAGAGAGAGAGAGAGAGAGAGAGAGAGAGAGAGAGAGAGAGAGAGAGAGAGAGAGAAATACAAACACAGACTCACTCAAGCGCGCGCACATACACACATATACAAACACGCGCGCGCGCACACACACCCACCCACCCACCCACCCACACACACACACACACTTTTTTATTATATAAATATACACATTTTAACGACCTCTTAAACTTGTAACAAGAACACACACACACACACACACACACACACACACACACACACACACACACACACACACACAACACACAAAACACACAGCGCGTACATACACACAGAGACACACAGACACACTCACACACACACACACACACACACACACACACACACACACACACACACACACACACACACACACACACACACACACACACACACATACACACACACACACACACACAAACTTGTAACAACACACACACACACACACACACACACACACACACACACACACACACACACACACACACACACACATACACACACACACACACACACAAACCCACACACACACACACACACACACACGCGCGCTCACATACATACACACACACATGCACACTTTTTTTTATTATATAAATATACACATTTTAACGACCTTTTAAACTTGTAACAAGAACACACACACACACACACACACACACACACACATACATACACACACATACATATTATATAAATATAGACACACACACACACACACACACACACACACACACACACACACACACACACACACACAATTATTTTTATTTTATAAATTTACACATTTTAACGAGCTCCGGAAAACTTCATGTAAATTTCAGGATCGTCTCTTATTTCAGGATCCCGAGTATGGATCTTACTATAACTGCCCCTGTAATAGCTGTTATTTTTCCAATAGGAATTCACTTGAAAGTGCAGACTTGTGTTGAGAGGGATTTAGTTTTTGTTTGTGTGTTGAACAAGTTTCCCAAATTGACGGTGCCCGCTGTACAGTGTGCGGGACGTGTCACAATGAATATGCATGATCTTGTGTTATTGCATTAACACAGTGCCCTTCAGGGAGCAGGCTAGTTCACAGTGGTGCACAGAAAACATCGGTCCACTGCCTTTTTAGGTTAATTCCGTACCATGTAATTGCATTCTGTTCACAACAAGAGCTAGGGACGTTTGGCTGTGACACGTTCTAACTAAAAAACTTCTGTCAAGTGTCCAAGGTCAAATTTATTTCAAATAAAACAATTGCAAACATTACTGTTAAAAAATAATGGCGTATGAAAGGAAAGGAATAACAATATCTATGAAGCTTGGCTATAAAGTATACACGTGTGGAACGCGGGAAATCACCGACAGAAGCGAAGCTTTTATTAATATCTTTTCTGAATATATAATGAGCTTTTTATATTTACAAATATCTTGTTTTTTTTTAAATAAATAAATATGTAAACCTAGCTTAGGTACTGTAGTTACAGTAAGATATCATTTTTAAAGTGAACACTTCTTAGGGCGGGGTATGGATGTATGTTTTGCACGGGGAAAAATTAAGTTTGTCGTTTCCGTCACGACATCTTATGATATGGTATGGATATATATTTATATATATATATATATTTATCACGCATATATATATATATATATATTTAATGTATTTTTGAAGTGAAAACTTGTATGTTCGTGCCATTATATTACTTACCCAGTCCAACTTAATTTAGTTTTGTGTCAAGTGTTAACTGTGTAACAGTGTTCGTTTTATACGTTTATTATATATTGGCAGGTGTAAATAATAAATATTTAAATTATTTTAAACGCCATTATACTACTTACCCAGTCCAACTTTATTTAGTATTCAGTTTTATGACAAGTGTTAACTGTGTAACAGTGTCGTTTTATACGTTTATTATATATTGGTAGGTGTAAATAATAAATATTTAAATTATTTTAAATGCCATTATACTACTTACCCAGTACAACTGAATTGTTTTTAGTATTCAGTTTTGTGATATGTGTTAACTGTATTTAAAGGCTATTAACAGTGACCCAGTGCAACTGAATTTTTAATAATATTTTACTACTTTTTAATATAATATTTTAAATTTGAAAGTTTATGTGTGTGTTTTTGTTTGTTATTCAATCACACATTAACTACTGGACCGATTGAGATGAAACTTAAAATGAACATGGTTTAGGTAGATGGACATAGATGTATTCCCTTTTTAAAAATCTGAATCCCTGTTATTATTTATTATAAAATTATTGTTTATAAGCTTACATTTGTAATGATTTTAATTGAAACAATCTTATAATTCCAAACAACCTACCTTTCCAAATTAAAATATTGCAATTTCCATTGAAGTTGGTATTTATAAGGACAATTAATAAATCACAGTCAGATATTAAGAGTAGCAGAAATACATTTGGGACTCCGTGCTTCTCCCATGGTCAGTTATAACCTATTCTAGTGTCGAGTAGCAAAAATCTGTCGCAAGAAACCATAAAATCATATAATATTGAACGTACTCATGATTTTGAAAACCGACTATAAATTTTATTTTGTGGTGTAAAATACATAGCCATAACCAGTGATAAGAAGTAGTAACTTCTGTTGGCATTCATGCCACTGCCACCTTTTTTTTATATTAATTTGTGCTGATTTCATTGAATAGCTGATAGGCTACAATAAGTTTTAGGTTATGTTGTTAAAAACTAACATATTTATTATAAACGTTTATGTTAATTTCGAATGTATTATAAACGGTTACAACGTGCACGTGTCTTTCAACTAAGGAAAAAATTGCTTGGTTCTACCGAAACCAAAGCAACACAACGTTTTCACGTAATACGCGTGTACTGTTATCGAAAATTAGGAGGAAATAGAAACAGAAATAGAGAGACGAAATTCGTTCCATATTTCCGTTACATTCTTCCCGTTCGGTAGACTTTTTTCTATTCACTTCTCCAGCCAAAACTAACATTGAAACTTAGCTTCAAAAAGTTTAAACTGGTCTTATGTAATTTGGAATGTAAATGGGGCACAAATGCGTGTAGTTTTATCAAAAAGGAGGAAGAAAAAGACAGAAATATAGAAGAAATTCGTCTGTTCGTTTCCGTTTCATATTTCCGTTCCATGTAAAAGGTTCGGGATACTTTTTTCCTATTCACGTCTCCCGCCAAATCTAACATTAAAAGCTTCTTTTTAAAAAAAATCTAAATGTACAATTTTTGATCAGATTTCGCTCTTGTTGTCTACAGATTGGAATTTATTGAGGTTACAATTTTTGTATGCACAGGCACTGCTATCAAATGATTGTGCAAATATTGCGCAACTATGCATTTCAAATTCTAGTTCATAAAACTAGTGTGATAAATCAGTTTTAGCAGATAATTTTTTTTTTGTGTTTAACGTCCGACTATTGTGCACACTTGGGCTAATGCAGGATGATTTATAGCGTATGAAAATGCCAAGCCCTGGCCGGGAATCGAACCCGGGTCCTCGGGGTGAAAGCCCAGTACGCTATCAACTAGGCCACCGAGGCGGCTTAGCAGACAAATGACTGTCTCATTGTGCTATAGGCCATCAGGGTCCTGGAAAACAAAACTTTTATCCTTGTGTTCGCCAAAACATCACAATCGTATTACATTATATGATTCGATTATTAATACACTACTTGTCCTTGGTCCCTTATTCTTTTCATTCCATTGTTAGACCAGTGTTCTGAAACGAGTCCTGTGGTTTCCCTGAGGTGTCCTTTGTCACAGAATTCGTATTAGAGCGATTTTTTAAAAATATATTTGCTACTGCAATATCAATTATGGTTGTCCCAACTTCCTTGGTGTCGGTTAACGGCACAACAGACACGGTAAAACTCCTTCAGCCAAAAAAATCTGAAATGTCCGCCATTTTGAAACTCTTCAACGTATTTGCTGTTGGATTGTTGCAAGCTATTGTCAAAACCGATTTTCGCCCCAAGTTGGTATCATATCGCACTACAAGAATTTATATTATTTTAATCAGAACCTACGCGCCTTTTACGATTCCCACTGTGGGTTGCACCATGATGACCTCTCCTATAGTAAATTCGCTAAAAATAGTAAACATTTTTTTAGAATAATATACAGTGTCTGACAAGTACATCATAAATTTACAATCGTTTTAAATTGAATCATAGCAAAACAAACAGAGAATGAAAAAAGAATTTATGACACAATTGTAAAAAGCATTATAACATATGGTAGTGAGGTATGGCCAATTAAGAGCAGAACAGAAAGAATGCTGTTGGTTACTGAGATGGACTTTTGGAGAAGAGAGGCAGGAAGATCAAGAAAAGAGAGTGAGAAATGAAAGTATACGGAGGATAATGGACGTAAGGCATACAATTGTAGAGGATATAAGAACAAAACAACTGGTTTGGTACGGGCATGTACAAAGAATGCCGGATGAGCGAATTCCCAAAAAAATCATGCAATGGCGAACACCTGGAAGAAGAAAACGAGGAAGGCTGGAGAGAGGGAGTCGAAAAGGAAATAAAAAAAAGGGATCTAACAGAAGACCTGTGGTGGAGTTTGGAGATCGGAAGACGTCGTAGAACGTTGTAGACCGAATTATAGAGAGCAAACCAAACAGGATAACACGTACTGTCAAAGGTGCCACAATAACTCGCTATGTACACGCTGTGTTTTAAATCTCGAAATAGTCACTCGCCGTAATTAGTATTAAGACTAAACAATCAACTCCCCAAGTACAACAAAACAGTGCTTTGCATAAATCAGCCGTAATGTTTTCAGAACTGACGTTTAAGCATTAATAACTGCTACCATAAAATTATGACCTTCAAGGAGCTTTTCCTTCTAGAACAAAGACTCTTTAACATAAGATTATTCTTCAAGTAATATATTTTCCGTTAACAGCATAGCGAAACATGCATTATTCAACGAAGACTTCAGCGAACGGGGCGAGATCTGCAGTAGAGGTATTTATATGGCGTAGTGTCGCTGGAACTTAAAAGCAAACAAATATTTATTCAAAACACTACTGAATTTAATTGCGCTACATACAGTGTTAGTAATGCGATACGCGAGTTGTAAAGAATAACCTTGAACAACAGCGGCACGCAACTGTCTCGCTCACGAATTTAAAAAAAAATATTTTATAACATTTTTCGACATTATGTTTTCACCTAATCACAATCAGCATTGAACATTGTTTGTTAAATTTTAAAATTTCATTGAAAATATGAATACAATCCCTGACAGTCGGCAAACTATTTTTTTCCCCAACTTATTTTGAATACTAAAAATTCTAATTTGTATTTTTTTAATGCTGACTGCGATGGTGAAATCAGATTTTCCCAAAGTTTTGCATAAAGAGTTACGACTTCTTTAAAATGTTGAATATCCACCATTTTGAAAGTTTTAAATGAATTTTATTAGTTACAAAACTTGTTCAAGCCATAACTATAATCGTTTCCTGTGCTAAGTTTGAATGACGTCGGACCAAATTTGCAAACATGAGTGTCTTTTTCTCTCTCTCAGAGCCGCCTCGGTGGCCTAGTTGATACCGTACTGGGATTTCACCCCGAGGACCCGGGTTCAATTCCCGGCCAGGGCTTGGCATTTTCATATGCTATAAATCATCCCATCGTCTGCATTAGCCCAAGTGTGCACAACAGTCGGACGTTAAAAACACACACAAAAATTCGCTCTCTCTCTCTCTCTCTCTCTCTCTCTCTCTCTCTCTCTCTCTCTCTCTCTCTCTCTCTCTCTCTCTCTCTCTCTCGAACTGAAATAAAGCAACCAAATTGCTCACACAAACAGACACACCCACACAACACACACACACACACACACACACGCACACACACACAAACACAGACACATTTATATACATACATGACGTATAGGAATCAACAACGTCGTGGATCACACAAGTCAGAATAGACCTACATGACGCAGAAATAGACTCAACAGACGTTGAAGACAGGAACGCATACAGGAGAAAGATGCTCTGTTGGAAGGTCCCAGAGAATGAAATCCCAAAGAGAGCAGGGGTAAAATGGACGGAGGAGCGGAAGGGGATCCATGGGGACAGGATGAGGGAGGTGTGGAGGATTAGAAGGAACAAGACATGAGTCAGAGTGCTTTGCGTGATCCAACTTGGTCTATACGCAAATAATATATATATATATATATATATATATATATATATATATATATATATATATATATATATATATATATATACTAGCTGTTACCCGTTGCGGCTTTGCCTGCAATTATAATGTAAGCAATAAAATTTATAGTCAATTTTCAAAATCAGAATAGGTCATTTCATTTTAATATATTGCTATATACAATATTATATGATTTATGGTTTTCGGCAAATACATATAAATTTTTGCTACTCGATAAGCTAAAACAGGGTCATGTCATATTTTAATAAAATACAGTATTATTAAAAAGTCATTATTATACAATTAAACTGGAATAGTATTGTGTTTATCTCAGATACCTAAAACGTGTTCACACCAAATGTAATCTCATTTGGTCCAGTAGTTAAAGTTTATTTGAATAACAAACAAATAAACAAAAACAAACTTCCAGAAATATAATATCATTAGCTGTTTCCCCGTCACGGCTTTGCCCGCAATCATAATATACATTAAAGATCATGCATTACCGTGTTAGGACCAACAACCGTGTTAGTTAAGTTTTGGAGTACTCTTTAAAAAAAATTAATTTTTTTCCTGCATCACCGTTTAACCCAACAACCGTGTCAATTAGGTTTGGAGTACTCTTTTAAAAAAAAAATAAATAAAGGTTTTTAATGCTTCACCGTGTTAGGCCTAACAACCATATTAGTTTGCTAATGAAGTATTCTGTAAAAAAATACAAAGATTGTTCACGCATCACTATGTTAGGCCTAACAACCGTGTCAGGATATGTAGCCTAGTATTTTTTAAAAAAATATAAAGGTTTTTTGACGCATCACCGTGATAGGTCCAACAACCGTTTCAGGATATGTAGTACTCTTTAAAAAAATATAAAGGTTTTTTCACGCATCACCGTGTTAGTTAAGTTATGGAGTACTCTTTAATAAAAATATAAAGTTTTTTCCATGCATAACAGTATTAGGCCCAAAAACCGTGTCAGTTAGGTTTTGGAGTACTCTTTTGAAAAAAATAAATAAAGGTTCTTTTAATGCATCACCGTGTTAGGCCTAACAACTATGTTAGTTAGCTTATGGAGTATTCTTTAAAAAAATATAAAGATTTATCACGCATCACTATGTTAGGCCTGACAACCGTGTCAGTTAAGGTTTGGATACTCTTTAAAAAATAAAGGTTTTTTCACACATCACAATGATAGGCCCAACAATCATATCAGTTAGGATATGTAGTATTCTTTAAAAAAATATAAAAGTTTTTTTACACATCACCGTGTTAGGCCTAATAACCGTGTCAGTTAATATACTTAGTATTCTTTTAAAAAATTTAAAGGTTTTTTCACACATCACCGTGATAGGCCTAACAACCGTGTCAGTTAGCATATGCAGTATTCTTTAAAAAAATATAAAGTTTTTTTCACGCATCACCCTGTTAGGCCTAACAACCGTGTCACTTAGATTATGCACTATTCTTTTAAAAAATGGGTTTCCTATCACCCAAACCCGTGTTAGACGTATTTTTATTATTTTACTGATCTGTAGATCAGTAAAACAATAAAAATACGTCTAAAATCAATACAACACGGTACCGATTTTCGCCTGTAGCAATTTTGAGGTTATGTTGGTCACTTTTATTTTCTATTTTTATCGTACTTCTCCTGCTTTCATATTTTGGATTTTTGCTTTTGGGCACATAATAAAGCATTTTAGTAAGAAAAATATCGAAAACTCCAATAGATGCTGCACTGCATATTTACCATTTTTTCATATAATGTAATTACACAAATATATATACTACCTTACAATTAAAGTATCCTAATAAAATTGTATATAATATATATATTCTGCACTCTGCTTTAAAAACATTGAATAGTCTTAAATGAAAAATACCATATTGTGATTATTAGATGAAAATGTAACATTAAAAACAACAATTTTGCAATAAATAAAACATAGATTAAGATTTGTAAAATGGGATTAGGTGTATGTCCATCTCAGATGCCTAAATCTCATGTTCAGTAAACAGTAATTAAACCTAACTATAGTTAACAGATGTTACAAAACTAAAAACTGATAATTATTTTGGGCTGGGTAAGTAGTATAATGACGTTTTGTAAAACGGGAATAGGCCTATATGTATCTCTGATACTTAAACCATATACGTATTATATTTCATCTCAATTGGTCCAGTGGTTAAAGCGTGATTGAATAACAAACAAACAAACAAACACACAAACTTTCAGAAATATAATATGAATATATATATATATATATATATATATATATATATATATATATATATATATATATATAAGCCAGTATTGTTGTTTATGTTATATCTGGGTTTTGACTGAATGTTTTTGCAGGGTTAGCATTGCACTGCGACTTTTCTAGATCTTTTCCCGAGACGCTCAGTTACAGCGCCTTCTCCAGTCCTTGTCTGTATGAAGTCTAGATTTTGGAGAGTATTTCAGGTGGGTGACTTCCCCACTTCTAATTGGTGACTTCTCAGTTCCCTTTCAATTTCTCTTTCTCTTCACCATTATTACGGATGTTCTGCTCCATTTGGCCAACCTTTGTACGGTGAGATCCCGTTCGTTCTTTATTTATTTATGGGAACATCCAGAAGTAGTTGAGGATACGGGGTCCGCCCATACACAGTCCCGCGCGTATGGCGTGTGATGGAACTTTCATTAAAAAAACAGCAAATGTGAATTTTAAAGTAAATGTACGTTGTGTGAAATATGAACTGTGACCAAAGGAAATACAGACGGAATAAAACATCGTGTGACATACAAACGTCAACAATACGAGACGCGATGCAAAGTGCAGCGGGGAGGGAGTGTGAGACAAGGAAGTAATTCCATGTCTGCATTACTATCTGCTAGTAGTTTGAAGAACTGTAAACATCGCAGTATTTTGTTAACACGTTTCTTGGCCACTGCTCTACGACAGCGCTCCTATTGAGAGGATTTAGACGTTCTTCGCGGTACCCGAGTCTAACACACCGTTACACTTACAACACTACAATTACGACTTTAACACTTTACACTCACACTTACATTTAGGGAGGCATTAATGTGCTTTTCGTCTTAAAATAACAAAAAAAAAAAAAGTTACAGTCGCATGACTGCCGACAGAAGTGACTACTTCTTAACACGGGTTATAACTATATATTTTACAACACAAAATAAAATTTATAGTAGATTTTCAAAATCATGAGTACGTTCAAGAGTGCCTGTGGATACAAAAAACGTAACCTCAAGAAATTCCAATCTGTAGACAACAAGAACGAAATCTGATTAAAAATTGTACATTTATATTTTTTTAAAAAGAAGCTTTTAATGTTAGATTTGGCGTGAGACGTGAATAGGAAAAAAGTATCCCGAAACTTTTTCATGCAACGGAAATATGAAACGGAAACGAGCAAACGAATTTCATCTCTATTTCTGTCTTTTTCTTCCTCCTTTTCGATAAAACTACACTCATTTGCACCCCATTTACATTCCAAATTATATAAGACCAGTTTAAACTTTTTGAAGCTAAGTTTTCAATGTTAGCTTTGGCTGGAGAAGTGAATAGAAAAAAGTCTACAGAACGGGAAGAATGTAACGGAAATATGGAACGAATTTCGTATCTCTATTTCTGTCTCTTTTTCTTCCTCATTTTCGATAACAGTACACGCGTATTACGTGAAAACGTTGTGTTGCTTTGGTTTCGGCATTTTTCCTTAGTTGTAAGAACACGTGCACGTTGTAACCGTTTATAATATATTCGAAATTAACATAAACGTTTATAATAAATATGTTAGTTTTTAACAACATAATCTAAAACTTATTGTAGCCTATCAGCTGTTCAATGAAATCAGCTGATCATTACAAAAATAATATAAAAAAAAGTGGCAGTAGCATGACTCCCGACAGAAGTGACTACTTCTTATCACGAGTTACGGCTATATATTTTACACCACAAAATAAACTTTATAGTCGATTTTCAAAATCACGAGAACGTTCATTTCAGTTTAATATATTTCTAAATACAATATTATATGATTTTATGGTTTTTGCCAAGACATAGGTTTTTGCTACTCGACACTAGAATAGGCTATAACTGACCATGGGAGAAGCACGGTGTCCCAAATGTATTCCTGCTACTCTTAATATCTGACCCTGTGACTTATTAATTGTCATTGTAAATGCCAACTTCAACGGAAACTGCAATATTTTAATTTGGAAAGACAGGTTGTTTGGAATTAAAAGATTGTTTCTATTGCATGTATATTGATGTATATCTATAAAGATATAAAATCATTGCAAATGTAAGCTTATAAACAAAATTTTGTAATAAATAATAACAGGGATTCAAATTTTTAAAACGGAAATACATCTGTGTCCTTCTCTCGTAACTAAACCGTGTTCATTTTAAATTTCATCTCAATCGGTCCAGTAGTTAATGTGTGATTGAATAACGAACAAAAACACACACACATAAACTAACAAATTAAAAATATTATATTAAGAAGTATAAAATATTATTAAAACGTCACTGTTGTAGCCTACAGTTAACACATATCACAAAACTGAATACTAAATAATTCAGTTGCACTGGGTAAGTAGTATAATGGCTTTTAAATATTTATTATTCACACCTACCAATATATAATAACGTATAAAACGTCACTGTTACACAGTTAACACTTATCATAACACTAAATACTAAATAAGGCTGGACTGGGTAAGTAGTATAATGGCGTTTAAAATAATTTAAATATTTATTATTCATACCTACCAATATATAATGAACGTATAAAACGTCACTGTTACACAGTTAACACTTGACACAAAACTAAATAATAAGTCGGACTGGGTAAGTAATATAATGACGCGAACATAAGTTTTATGTTCGCTTCAAAAATACATTTAAAAAAATATATATACTATATATAGTATAAGAGCGTGATGCGTGACGACAAACTGAATTTTTTCCCGTGCAAAACATACATCCATACCCCGACATAAGAAGTATTCAAAAAAAAAAAAATCTACGACAGCGCTCTGACGCGCTCGTACTGTTTTCAGTTGGGGGCTCGGTGTTCGATGTGGCTAAAGCACTGGTCAGTCTGATGCGCACCTTAAGGCTCTCAGTTCTAGCCGCAGTTACTACCGTTGCTTTTCTCTTGTTGTTAAAGGTAATCCCTCGTCCTCGTTAACTGGCATAAAGTATAAACGTTAAGGGGGAAAGTAGCCCATTTAACCGGTAACCGTAATAATTAGAACAAAATTTACTCGACCACCTTTATTGGAAATTTTATGCTCTTTTTCCATGAAGCGGTAAAGCTACGACAGGTCTTGCCGTTCAGCCAGTATTACAGGAAACAGCCTGCAACTACAGTCATTGTAAAAGCAGAGGCAGTTATCTTGAAACGGAAGCGAATGGAGGAAACTCCTACGCAAGTTTTTCGCGCTATCTACAAGGTACTTCCGTTCCAAATTTCAAAAATTGGGTAAATGAGTCCGGCGTACATTCTTCTTCGTTAAGTCACAGGCTGCCATTTTGAAACTGAAGTGAATTGGAAAATATCCTATACATGTGTCGTTTGGGTTTTATTTCAAGTATCTTTGTAACAATCGGTCGATGTGTTTGGCCAAAATTGCGTAACAAACAAACAAACCAAATGCCGAACAGTCGAGTTGAAAAGGAGACTCGCTTTGTTCTGTCAATTAGACAATGAGCTACTACATCTGCGTCATAAGTTCGTAATATCGATTCGATTTGATTCAAACTCGGTGCAAAAATCAATGGACAAGTTTGTTACGCTACGAAAACCTTTGAACATTTCAAAATGTCGGCCGCTTGGTTTTAACCACCGATTTAATTCATTCAAATCCGTAGCTACGTTTTCAATTTATTATTTTTTTTTTTTTGTTTAACGTCCGACTATTGTGCACACTTGGGCTAATGCAGACGATGGGATGATTTATAGCGTATGAAAATGCCAAGCCCTGGCCGGGAATCGAACCCGGGTCCTCGGGGTGAAAGCCTAGTACGCTATCCACTAGACAAACGAGGCGGCGCGCAAGCGCGCGTGTGTGTGTGTGTGTGTGTGTGTGTGTGTGTGTGTGCGTGCGTGTGTGTGTGTGTGTGTGTGTGTGTGTGTGTGTGTGTGTGTGTGTGTGTGTGTGTGTGTGTGTGTGTGTGTGTGTGTGTGTGTGTGTGTGTGTGTGAGATAGAGAGAGTGTGAGTGGTGTGTGTGTGTGTGTGTGTGTGATGAGAGATAGAATGATCATAGTGTATGTATAAGAGAGAGAGAGAGAGAGAGAGAGAGAGAGAGAGAGAGAGAGAGAGAGAGAGAGAGAGAGTGTGTGTGTGTGTGTGTTGAGAGAGAGAGAGAGAGAGAGAGAGAGAGAGAAAGTGTGAGAATGGTGTGTGTGTGTGTGTGTGTGTGTGTGTGTATGTGTGTGTATGGGTGTGTGTGTGTGTGTGTGTGTGTGTGTGTGTGAGAGAGAGAGAGAGAGAGATCGTGGTGGTGTGTGTGTGTGTGTGTGAGAGAGAGAGAGAGAGAGAGAGAGTGTGAGTGAGAGTGAGAGTGGAGTGTGTGTGAGAGTGTGATGAGTGTGTGTGTGTGTGTGTGTGTGTGTGTGTGTGTGTGTGTGTGTGTGTGTGTGTGTGTGTGTGTGTGAGAGAGAGAGTGTGTGTGTGTGTGTGTGATGTGGTGTGTGTGTGTGTGTGAGAGAGTGTGTGTGTGTGTGTGTGTGTGTGTGTGTGTGTGTGTGTGTGTGTGTGTGTGTGTGTGTGTGTGTGTGTGTGTGTGTGTGTGTGTGTGTGTGTGTTGAGAGGTGTGAGTGTGTAAAAAAAACAACGAGGCAGCTTTAATTTAATTTGAAAATGTTAAACGTTAATAAGGCGAATAGTGATCATGGTGGTGAACTTCGATTTTGAAAAAAGTATTAGATGAAAAAATATCGTTTAATATCCGCTTCCCTCGAATCAAATTGTGTGCCGTGATTACGCTGACCTTGGAGGATTCTTTTGTTAAATTTATTAAAATAAAGAAGGAAGCGGTAAAAGAAACCTTAAGATGAAGTTTGAATTTAAATCATACGTGAAAGCAATCACAGTTTGATTTTATTTCATTGGCGAATTTCTGTATGAAAAATGAACTTTTTTGAAGTGACCCACATTCGTGACCTTCAAATGACCTTCACAATAGTTTGAGTGTAATAGTTAAACATGTGTACGTACGTTGTACATACGTTGGCGTTCACGATTTCTATGCATTACATTGTAAAATCCGTCCAAACGTTTTAAAAATTCTGTATGAAAATGAACTTTTTTGAAGTGCCCCACACTCGTGACCTTGAAATGACCTTCAGAATACTTTGATTGTAATAGTTAAACATGTGTACGTACGTTGGCGTTCACGATTTCTATGCATTACATTGTAAAATCCGTCCAAACGTTTCAAAAATTCTGTATGAAAAATGAACTTTTTTGAAGTGACCCACATTCGTGACCTTCAAATGACCTTCACAATAGTTTGAGTGTAATAGTTAAACATGTGTACGTACGTTGGCGTTCACGATTTCTATGCATTACATTGTAAAATCCGTCCAAACGTTTCAAAAATTCTGTACGAAAAATGAACTTTTTTGAAGTGACCTACACTCGTGACCTTGAAATGACCTTCAGAACACTGAGTGCAATAGCTAAACATGTGTACATACGTTGGCGTTCCTAATTTCTAGGCATTACATTGTAAAATCCGTCCAAACTTTTCAAAATTGCGCCTATTCCAAATCCTAACCTTGACATATAACAATTTTTTTTTAATATGGTTCCATAGCAAAAAACATTGTGAAAATGTGCATAATTTTGTAATTGTAATTCCTTTACGTTAATGAACTTAAAGGTGGTCACAGTTACTCTAACAGTTTTTAATGGGGGAACAGATATTAAAAAAAACTTATACAAAAAATATTCTTTAAAATTCATTTAACACTTCAGCAATACCTCTGCTTGTGTTAATCATATCACAGTTTTGTGTGGATTTTAAGCAGTTTTATTTGGCTTTCTTGTAGGGCATCTGAATCTAGATTGTCAAGTAATGGACACCTTAATCCATAATAAAATTATAATACATTCCGTTTAAAATATACTCAACCGATTTTGATCAAATCTCACAACTCAACCGTCCAATAAACAACGTGATGCGATGTGCCCAGCAGCATTGGTGTCTAGGGGAAGGGTGATAAAGAAATCGTAAAGGGTAGGTGAGGGATGTAAAATGTAAATGCCCCTCTTACAACCCAGGTTATAGCTGTGTTCACACTTTAAACCCACCCCTATTTATAGTCAGCAAGATTAACTGAATAAAGAAATACACTAATTCGAGGTTTGTGTAACAACAAGTAAATTCGTTTGTTTTAGTCTCGATTCGTTGGGGAATGAGCTATTAGAGCGGTCATCGTTTCATGCCCAGACCCGCAATTTTCGAATGAGCGCCGATCCGAATTTCTGAATCACTTTTTGATAGGTCGATAAAGATTGTATATTTCAATAATTGGGGCAACCATTTCATATTATAAAAGAATCATTATTTTTATATTTTCGATATTTTGAAAATCTCAAGTCCTCGATGAAATGAATTTTCATGCCAAGATTTAAACAAAACGTCATACATTAGTACACCAAACTTTCAAAATACGTTCAGAATATTGAGCAGTGACAGAAATATTTTGTGTTTTAAAAAAATTAAAAATGCTAATGTACATATAATTTTAACGCTCATTATGATCTGAAAGAAACGATCTGATATGCCTTTCAGAATGAAATGGAGTTTTTTGATTAACAAGTTTTGAAAAGTAATATCAAAACCGATTTTTGTGCAAAGTTTGAATTTAATCGGAACGAAATTGCGAATGTCCCCATCCCACTACCCTTACTTCACACACACACACACACACACGCGTGCGCGCGCACACACACACACACACACACACACACACACACACACACACGCGCACGCACACGCACACACACACAAATACACACTCACACACACACACACACACACACACACATGCGCACATTAACACACACACACGCAAGCACACACACACACACACTCACACGCTCACACACACGCACGCAAACACGCACACGCACGCACGCGCACGCACGCGCACACACACACACACACACACATATATATATATATATATATATATATATATATATATATATATATATATATATATATATATATTTATATATATATATATATATATATATATATATATATATATATATGTATGTGTGTGTGTGTGTGTGTGTGTGTGTGTGTGTGTGTGTGTGTGTGTGTGTGTGTGTGTGTGTTTAAAAACGTGGAAACATTTTTTATAGACTACCTGGAGTAGGGTACGCAGTACCCCAGAGAGTGGGACTCAAATTAAGTTCAAACGCAAGTTAAGATATATTTTTACCCACTAAAAAAACCACCAAAAGAATTCATCCGCCCCCACGGAACCGCCGCCAGGCATTACTTCGTGGGAAGGTGGACTGGCTGACAGCCTACTCTTCTACAGCGTTGGCTCTACTTCCTCGATCCTCAGCCCTCAACCTCTTCATGACCACTGCAGCGAATCCCACAATGGCCGTCCAGTTGGCCTCTGAAGCCATCATTGTCGCAACCAAACTTTCCTGTGCAATGCTGCCTCGCAGATGTGTTTGCAGCTTCATGCTTTCCTTGTCGAATCTCTGACACCGGAAAAACACGCGCTCGCGCGTGTGTGTGTGTGTGTGTGTGAGAGAGAGAGAGAGTGTGTGTGTGGGTGCGTGTGCGTGCGCGCGCGCGTGTGTGTGAGAGAGAGAGAGAGTGCGTGTGCGTGCGTGTGCGTGCGTGCGTGCGTGTGTGTGTGTGTGTGTGTGTGTAAGGATAGCTAACTTATCACACTAACAGCTCCAGTAGCTCATTTTCAATAACAATAACAATTTCATAGCTAATAACATTAACAGCAATGTATTAAACTAATTAATCCTAATATTTTATTGCAATACGGATATACTTCATACTATTATGCGTCAACATTTTTAATTTTACATAGTGGTAACTGCACAAAACCGGCTCTCACAGCCTCCAGGAGAGATTGACACTATCCTGTTGAAGTTAAGTCGATTATAGCGAAAGACACATAGCTCGGCTGAAATTACTCGGCTCAAACTAATTACGTAATACATCTTGATGACGTGGCAAGAAGTTAGGTCTTTACTTAGGCGAGGGTGTAAGTTGGTTGCCGAAACAAAAACTTAATGTAATAGCACTGAACTGGTGAATTTGACACGTTTCAGCATGATAGTTTATGCGTACTTTAACGCTGATTATGATGTGAAATTTCATTTTAAATTGGAATTGTAAAACCACTATTGCAAAGACAAGAATAACTTTTCTCTCTCTCTCTCTCTCTCTCTCTCTCTCTCTCTCTCTCTCTCTCTCTCTAACACACTCAAACACACATACGCACTCATGCACACACAACACACGCACGCATGCACACACACACACACACACACACACATATATATATATATATATATATATATATATATATATATATATATATATATATATATATATATATATATATATATTTATTTATTATTATTATTTTCGTATAGACCCTGTTAGATCACGCAAAGCACTCCGACTTATGTCGCGTTCCTTCTAATCCTCCACACCTCCCTCATCCTGTCCTCATGGATCCTCTCCTCCGCCCATTTTACCCCTGCTCTCTTTGGGATTTCATTATTTGGGATCTCCCACCCGAGCATCTTTCTCCTGTACGCGTTCCTGTCTTCAATGTCTGTTGAGTCTATTTCTGCGTCATGTAGGTTTATTCTGACTTGTGTTCCACGACGTTGTTGATTTGACACCTTGTATAGGCTATACTTAAGTATTCTGTTGGCAAGTCTCGTTGTTGGGAGTCTACTGATGTGTCCGTAGAATTTAAGCCTCCTTCTTCTGATATCTGCTGCCAGGTTCGATATCTTCTCTGCGATCTTCCGGGAGTGCAACCTGTATCCATCTTCTGTTAAGGTCAAGGATCTTCCTCAAGATTTTGCATTCTTCCTTGAAAAAGTCTTCCATAGTACCTTTTGGTGTGGAGTGCCAGCGCCTCGCTGAGTATAATGCCTCCGATTTTATGACTGTGTTGTAGTGTCTGATTTTTGTGTGCGTCGACATACATTTCTTATTGTAGATATCACGCGTTATACCAAGAGCCCTCTTCATTCTCAGTAGCCGAACCCTTTGCGCAGCCTTCTCGCCACCTGTGGGTTCAAGAATTTCTCCCAAATATTTGAAGTGCAGATATTGCCATATTTTGTTTTTAGTTCTTGAACACACACACACAAACACACACACACACACACACACACACACACACACACACACACACACACACACACACACACACACACACACACACACACACACACACACACACACACACACACATACACACATACATACATACATACATACATACATACACACACACACACACACACACACACACACACACACACACACACACACACACACACACATATATATATATATACATATATATATACACACACACACACACACACACACATATATATATATATATATATATATATATATATATATATATATATGTAGTGTATATATAACTTTAAAATATACTTTAAAAAGTTAATAAGAAGTAAGTTTCTCGTTTAGTTAACGGCCTCGATTCTTAGTTTTTTTTTTTAACAAAATCGATTGAAAAATAAAATATGTATATGTGTTTTCAAATATACACCTTTTTGTTGGGTATTCGGTCTTGTTTTTGTTAGAATTTATTTAACTGAAAAATTTCATATAAAAATTATTTATGCACTAACACTACGTACCACTTTACGCAAATAATTTCCTGGCTTTATTAATATTTCCATTTAATAATAGGTGTTTGCTCATTAAAGTTACGGACTTCGAAATACGAGGACGCTTGCTTTACTGTTGGGAAAGTAATAAAAGTTTGAACAAGTTATGATCGTACACCGACATTGCAGGCACTTCTACGCGATGGCCAACTTTAAATGCTTCAAATTCAACAAACTGTTTTTACCTAAACTTCTACAGTTATTTTGGAAGAAAATACTTTCAAACGTTAACTTAACCTGAACTATCTTAAGCTACAGCAATCTTAACTAATTTAACCTAACAACCCAAACAAACCTCTCCGTTTCTAACCTACGAGGTGTGTTCAGAAAGTAACGAGAATTTTAATTTTTTGAACAAAATGTTTATTTATTCTTCTACATTGATGTTGTCGCCTTCAAAATAGTCCCCATTGGAGATTATGCACTTGTGCCAGCGCTTCTTCCAATCATCGAAACATTTCTCAAACTCGATCTTTGAGATAGCCTTTAGTTCTTTCAGCGATGCGCTTTTAATGTCATCTACGGCTGTAAAACGACGGTCCTTTAAGGTTCTATTTATTTTTGGAAATAGGAAAAAGTCACACGGAGCCATGTCTGGCGAATATGGAGGCTGGGGCATCGTTACAGTACTGTTTTTGGCCAGAAATTCACGAACAAGCAATGAAGTGTGATCTGGTGCATTATCGTGGTGCAAAAGCCATAAATTGTTTTTCCAGAGATCCGGGCGTTTTTTTCGGATTGCTTCACGCAAACGGCGTTGAACTTGTAGGTATTACTCCTTATTGACCGTTTCACCTGGTGGCAGGAATTCATGATGCACTGTCATTAATATCGAAGAACACAGTGAGCATAACCTTCACGTTCGACCGCACTTGTAGAGCCTTTTTCGGTCTTGGCGAGCCACAATGCCTCCAGTGGAATGATTGAGCCTTAGTTTAGACGTCATATCCGTAAACCTGTTATAATACGGATAGTTTCGTTGTAACCTGTTGTAATAGTTTCGTCACCTGTTATAATACGTTTCAGTAATTCTGCATCGTCGTTGACTTCATTTAGTGACTCCTGAGCTACTTCTATTCGCCGCTGTTTCTGTTCAAAATTCAATAATTTTGGAACGAATTTTGCTGCCACTCGTTTCATACACAAAACATTGGAAACAATGTCATTGCATGATGCCAATATCATTAGCTACCACTCCAATTGTGATTCGGCGATTGTTCATAACCATTTCGTTCACCTTTTCAACGTTTTCATCGGTTGTTGATGTGCTGGGGCGTCCAGGGCGTCCGTCATCTTCAACGTGTTCACGGCCTTCTTGAAACGCTTATACCACTCGTAAACTCTTGCTTTACTCATAGCAGACTCACCATTGGCTTTTGTTAACATTTCACACACTTTGTCACACTTTATTCCATTTTTACGCAAAATTTGATAGAAATTCTTTGAACCATTTCTTTTAACAAACGAAAATCGCCGAGCTCATAAAAACACGTCTAACCTTAGTGGCTGTCACAGAAAGTGTCAACAATGAAATAGCTGAAAATTTTATTATACTTGAAGGGTTTTTTATTTATACCAACATAATAAAAAAAATATTTGACAATCGGACTCTCCAAGCCCGCGAAATTTAAAAATTTTAGTTACTTTCTGACACACCTCGTATTATGAACACTTTTCAGTGTTTAAACTAGTTATAACTGTTTAACATTATAATCCTTCTAAATATCGCTAGAATTGCATTAGTACGTGATAAGTTTGAGCTTTTCCAAAATCGTCAATTGCGTTTTTGAAGAAACATTAAAGCCAGCAAAATCTACGGATATACATTAAATAAGTGAAAAAGGATTTAAAATTGACAAGGAATGTAGATGGATTTTAAAACGTACAAACAAAATATGGACAAACAAAATATGGATTTTAGAAACGTACAAACAAAATATGGTTTTTAAAAACGTACAAACAAAATATGGATTTTAGAAACATACAAACAAAATATGGATTTTAAAACGTACAAACAAAATATGGATTTTAGAAACGTACAAACAAAATATGGATTTTAAAAACGTACAAAAAAAAATATGGATTTAGAAACGTACAAACAAAATATGGATTTTAAAAACGTACAAACAAAATATGGATTTTAGAAACGTACAAACAAAATATGGATTTTAGAAACGTACAAACAAAATATGGATTTTAGAAACGTACAAACAAAATATGGATTTTAAAAACGTACAAACAAAATATGGATTTTAGAAACGTACAAACAAAATATGGATTTTAAAACGTACAAAAAAAAATATGGATTTTAGAAACGTACAAACAAAATATGGATTTTAAAAACGTACAAACAAAATATGGATTTTAGAAACGTACAAACAAAATATGGATTTTAGAAACGTACAAACAAAATATGGATTTTAGAAACGTACAAACAAAATATGGATTTTAAAAACGTACAAACAAAATATGGATTTTAGAAACGTACAAACAAAATATGGATTTTAAAAACGTACAAACAAAATATGGATTTTAGAAACGTACAAACAAAATATGGATTTTAAAAACGTACAAAAAAATATGGATTTTAGAAACGTACAAACAAAATATGGATTTTAGAAACGTACAAACAAAATATGGATTTTAGAAACGTACAAACAAACTATGGATTTTAGAAACGTACAAAAAAATATGGATTTTAGAAACGTACAAACAAAATATTGACTTTAGAAACGTACAAACAAAATATGGATTTTAGAAACGTACAAACAAAATATGGATTTTAGAAACGTACAAACAAAATATGGATTTTAGAAACGTACAAACAAAATATGGATTTTAGAAACGTACAAACAAAATATGGATTTTAGAAACGTACAAACAAAATATGGATTTTAAAAACGTACAAACAAAATATGGATTTTAGAAACGTACAAACAAAATATGGATTTTAGAAACGTACAAACAAAATATGGATTTTAGAAACGTACAAACAAAATATGGATTTTAGAAACGTACAAACAAAATATGGATTTTAGAAACGTACAAACAAAATATGGATTTTAGAAAACGTACAAACAAAATATGGATTTTAGAAACGTACAAACAAAATATGGATTTTAGAAACGTACAAACAAAATATGGATTTTAGAAACGTACAAACAAAATATGGATTTTAGAAACGTACAAACAAAATATGGATTTTAGAAACGTACAAACAAAATATGGATTTTAGAAACGTACAAACAAAATATGGATTTTAAAACGTACAAACAAAATATGGATTTTAGAAACGTACAAACAAAATATGGATTTTAAAAACGTACAAACAAAATATGGATTTTAGAAACGTACAAACAAAATATGGATTTTAAAAACGTACAAACAAAATATGGATTTTAGAAACGTACAAACAAAATATGGATTTTAAAACGTACAAAAAATATGGATTTTAGAAACGTACAAACAAAATATGGATTTTAGAAACGTACAAACAAAATATGGATTTTAAAAACGTACAAACAAAATATGGATTTTAGAAACGTACAAAAAAATATGGATTTTAGAAACGTACAAACAAAATATGGATTTTAGAAACGTACAAACAAAATATGGATTTTAGAAACGTACAAACAAAATATGGATTTTAGAAACGTACAAACAAAATATGGATTTTAGAAACGTACAAACAAAATATGGATTTTAAAAACGTACAAACAAAATATGGATTTTAGAAACGTACAAACAAAATATGGATTTTAAAAACGTACAAACAAAATATGGATTTTAGAAACGTACAAACAAAATATGGATTTTAGAAACGTTCAAACAAAATATGGATTTTAGAAACGTACAAACAAAATATGGATTTTAGAATCGTACAAACAAAATATGGATTTTAGAAACGTACAAACAAAATATGGATTTTAAAAACGTACAAACACAAATATGGATTTTTTCGAAAAATATGAATAAACATTCGATGAACAAGTAAGAATGGTCACATTGGTAAGAACGAAGTCGTAAGGAAAGGGAAAATAGAAGAGAAAAGAACGAGAAAGAAATATTTTGTGTAGTCCTTAAATGACATTTTAGCAGACAAATACGAGAGTTGTCCGTAAAATATAGTTCCCAATAATTTTTCACAATGAAAAACATGTTTATTTCCATGGAATAATACATTTTTGGAAAACTTACACTTTTTTCTATTTTTCGACATAATCGCCGTTGAGATCGATTCATATGGTTAGATGAAGCCCCAGTTTCCTCCAGCTACTCTTTTCTCTCCCTTTTAGTCTATTTTAGTCTATTTTTTCGATGGAGCTTTAAATTAAAACCATTTCTAGATCGGAAAACCACACATACTTGTACAATTAATGAAAATCAATTGGTAGTCTTTACCCTATATCAATGAAAATAATGGTATAGTCTATTAAATTATGATACTGATACATAAACACACATACACACACAAAACCACGCATCAATGTGAAAAATAAAATTTACAGTCGATTTTCAAAATCATGATTACGTTCATTTCAGTTTAATATATTTCTAAATACTTTATATGATATTATGGTTTTTGCCAAGACATAGATTTTTGCTACTCGACACTAGAATAGGCTATAACTGACCATGGGAGAAGCACGGAGTCCCAAATGTATTCCTGCTACACTTAATATCTGACCCTGTGACTTATTAATTGTCATTGTAAATGCCAACTTCAGTGGAAACTGCAATATTTTAATTCGGAAAGGCAGGTTGTTTGGAATTATAAGGTTGTTTCAATTAAAATCATTGCAAATGTAAGTTTATAAACAAAAATTTTATAATAAATAATAACAGGGATTCAGATTTTTAAAACGGAAATACATCTATGTCCATCTCAGGTACCTAAACCATGTTAATTTTAAATTTCATCTCAATCGGTGTAGTAGTTAATGTGTAATTGAATAATAAACAGAAACACACACATAAACTTTCAAATTTAAAATACTATATTAAGAAATATAAAATATTATTAAAACGTCACTGTTGTAGCCTACAGTTAACACAAATCACAAAACTGAATACTAAATAATTCCTTTGCACTGGGTAAGTAGTATAATGGCATTTATATATTTATTATTCACACCTACCAATATACAATAACGTATAAAACATCATTGTTACACAGTTAACACTTGTCATCAAACTAAATACTAAATAAAGTTGGACTGGGTAAGTAGTATAATGGCGTTTAAAATAATTTAAATATTTATTATTCACACCTACCAATATATAATAAACGTATATAACGTCACTGTTACACAGTTAACACTTGACACAAAACTAAATAATTAAGTTGGACTGGATAAGTAATATAATGGCTCGAACATACAAGTTTTCACTTCAAAAATACATTTTAAAACAAAAATATATATAAGAGCGTGTAGCGTGACGGCAAACTGAATTTTTTCCCGTGAAAAACATACATCCATACCCCGCCATAAGAAGTATTCACTTCAGTAATTAAGTTGACTGGGTTACTAATATAATGGCTCGAACATACAAGTTTGCACTTCAAAAATACATTTTAAAACAAAAATATATATAAGAGCGTGATGCGTGACGGCAAACTGAATTTTTTCCCGTGAAAAACATACATCCATACCCCGCCATAAGAAGTATTCACTTCAGTAATTAAGTTGGACTGGGTAAGTAATATAATGGCGCGAACATACAAGTTTGCACTTCAAAAATACATTTTAAAACAAAAATATATATAAGAGCGTGATGCGTGACGGCAAACTGAATTTTTTCCCGTGAAAAACATACATCCATACTCCCGCCATAAGAAGTATTCACTTCAGTAATTAAGTTGGACTGGGTAAGTAATATAATGGCGCGAACATACAAGTTTGCACTTAAAAATACATTTTAAAACAAAAATATATATAAGAGCGTGATGCGTGACGGCAAACTGAATTTTTTCCGTGAAAAACATACATCCATACCCCGCCATAAGAAGTATTCACTTCAGTAATTAAGTTGGACTGGGTAAGTAATATAATGGCGCGAACATACAAGTTTGCACTTCAAAAATACATTTTAAAACAAAAATATATATAAGAGCGTGATGCGTGACGGCAAACTGAATTTTTTCCCGTGAAAAACATACATCCATACCCCGCCATAAGAAGTATTCACTTCAGTAATTAAGTTGGACTGGGTAAGTAATATAATGGCGCGAACATACAAGTTTGCACCTAAAAAATACATTTTAAAACAAAAATATATATAAGAGCGTGATGCGTGACGGCAAACTGAATTTTTTCCCGTGAAAAACATACATCCATACCCCGCCATAAGAAGTATTCACTTCAGTAATTAAGTTGGACTGGGTAAGTAATATAATGGCGCGAACATACAAGTTTTCACTTCAAAAATACATTTTAAAACAAAAATATATATAAGAGCGTGATGCGTGACGGCAAACTGAATTTTTTTCCGGTCCAAACATACACCCATACCCCGCCATAAAAAGTATTCACTTCAAAAATCTTTGGACTCGAAGAACCTAGGAATTCATCAAAATTTTCTAGAGGGATATTTCTGACGATCGCCATACTTTGCTTATACATGCATTTGTTGATAGATGGAAAAACGTTTTTGACAAGTCTTAAACAATTTAGTTTGTTTGGCGCTAAGGGAAGATTTTAAGACAATTTTATAGCATGCGGAAACCTTTAGTCTATTCTTACAACAGTTTCCATCTCAACGTGAGATTAAATTATTAAGACATTCGCATAACTAAGCACAAAACACATAAAATCAGTGTTTGCATGCAACTTCAACTGACGTTATCACTACGTGTCTATGCATTCGCAAACAGGCTATTCTGCATTGCTTCGATGTAAATGCATTTTCTCCTGCACTTGTTAGTTAGGATTTGATTGGGTTTGATGGGGATTGATCAGATGATTAAACGGCACATAGTCTCTAGACGCTTTGATGTCAACTTGACTTTTGAGGGGAGAGATCGTGTGTTGGAAAAACCTGGAGGCATAGTATGGTATACAGATGGCGCCAAGACAAAATCAGGCACTGGTGCTGGGCTGTACGGTCTGAGACCGGGATTAAAGAAAGTAATTACCCTGGGACAGCATACAACAGTACTTCAGGCTGAAGTGATGGCCATTAATGACTGTGTTCGGGAGAACTTGGATCGGGGCTTCAAAAAGGCACGTATTCATATTCATACCGATAGTTAGGCGGCAATAAAAGCACTTGCGGGTCCTATAATACAGTTCAAGCTGGTCTAGGAATGTAGGAAGAACCTTGACATTCTGTCCCGGGATAACCGGGTAACTCTTCACTGGGTTCCGGGGCATAGGGGAGTTGAAGGTAATGAGGAGGCAGACCGACTGACTGGACTTGGATCTGCATCAGAGTTTATCGGACCTGAGCCGGCTTTAGGGCTTTGTCTATCGTTGGCCAGGTCCGCTATTAATGGGTGGATTACATGTCAACACCAGGTAAGATGGGACAACCTTCATGGGTATTTCCCATAGTAAACGTCTCTTAAGCAAAGTTCCTTCTGGAGGAATCAAAGATGTCCTGGGCAGAGCACAACTCAGGAGGATCATGTGACTCATAACAGGGCACTGTGGTGGATAGGTGTATACCACGGAGAAACCGTGTGTAGGTTGTGCAGGAAGGAGGAGGAAACTGCAGGTCACATAATTTATGATTGTGAGGCTCTTGCTAGTAGGAGGCTAGGGGTTTTTGGTTTCCAAGACCCTAGGGATCTTCAGCAGAGCGAGCTAGTCAGTGGATTGTTGGAACTTAGGGGCACCAATCTGCTGAACTAGGTATTTTAAGAGGTAAGTTGCACAATAGGTCAATCGATCGCCTGGGGTTGAACTATCCCTTCCTCTAGAATATAATCTAATCTAATCTAGGTTTTGATTGGAGCATTAATATAACAAACTAATTGCAATTCGTTTTTTTTTTCAACTCTGCGTATTCTTTGTTCGCCGTAATGCTTTCATTTCAACATAAACTAAAAACTAACTACTCAGTATCGGATTTACAAATACTTTTCGAGGGCTAATTAGCGATATTAATACAGTTTGCTAATTACGTAAACAATAGCCTAAACCTAATAACATTTCAAGGTTACGAACTGTTACATAATGGTTGCACCGGCGTTCTTACGTGCAATTAATTCCGTGAAAGGGTAAAAATTATTCAAGCACACAATTAGGACCTGCGTTTCTTTCCTTTGAAAAAAACTCTTGAAGCATTCCGTCAAGTTTTGCTCGAATATTCAACGTTAACGACGATATTCTGTTTTTTAAATTTGTTAATTAATTTGATTATTATTAGTTATGATCTTTAAATTCAAAGAATTAAGTCTTTTTAGAGGAATATGTTTCATGATTGCTAATCCACGATTGATTATACTTTATTTTTACTTGTATATCTCTGTCATTGAATTTATTTTCTTTATTCCTTAATTATTGGATTGATGTCAGGTCAAGGTGCAGTTTAGATTAAAGTGAACATGGATTACATTGTTTTTATTTTGGATTTTATTTTGTAATTTTATAATTGAAATTGGATTTAATAGTAATTTTGAATAGTAATTTTATTTTGATTGGTTAGCTCTTAATTATGTACATATCGCCCGTCACTCTCATTAATTTGAGATAAGTCGTAACAAAGTAATTTTACCGGAAGTCGTTAGAAAGAATTATTTTATTCAGACTATAGCTTAATTGGTTAAGTATATTGGAATATTTGAGTAATTAAGATCACAATCTAGAATAAAGGATAATAAAATCAAAGGCACTGTGATCGCGGACCTGTTGTTCAGTGAAACTACTTAAATTAGTTTATTAGTCGAGCAGATTGGTGTCCTTAATTAGTTCAAACAAATCACCGACTAGGTCACTCTGCTGAAGATCCCCGGGGTCCTGGAAACCATAAAACCCCTATAATTACAATCATGAATTATGTGTCCTGCAGTTTCCTTCTTTTTCCGTGGTACATACCTATCCTGTTCGTGTTACCCTCAGACCATATTGCGCTGTAACACCATGATCTTCCTGAGTTGCGGCCTGACCAGGACATCTGCCGCCCCTTTAATCTCTCCAAAAGGAACTTTGCTTAAGAGAAGCTTATTGTGAGTTCTCGTGAAGGTTATGTCTTGCCTACAGTTGTTTAGTAACCCAGCTATTAATAGCAGACCCGACCTTCGTTTTTAGACGTCCCTCGCGGTACACGAGTCTGACACGCACTTACACTTGTAACACTACACTTACGACTTTAACACTTTACTCTTACACTTACATTTAGGGAGGTGATAATAGCCTCAATGTGCATTGAGGTAAATTGTTTGGCTTCGGATGACATGGCCATACTAGCTGAGACATTGGAAGAAGCTAAGGAACAGACTCTTGAACTCCAGAAGCGAGCGTTAAAAATGGGTCTCAAAGTTTCATTTGAAAAGACTAAAATATTGACAAACATACAAAAACCACAAAAAAAGCTTCAAGTGGGAGAACAATACATTGAGATAGTCAAAGAATTCAAATATCTTGGGGAATGGATCAGCTGGAACGCTCTAGAGAAAAATGCTATGGAATCTAGGAGAAATAAAGTTGAATTAGCCTTCCAACTTACCAAAAACACATACAATAAGAAGTCTCTCTCCTGGAATACAAAGATAAAGCATTATCATACGGTAATTAAACCAGAAGCCTTATATGCGGCTGAAACATTATCTCTCACAACCAGGGCTCACTTGAAAGGCTAGAGAAAAGAAAGACATTATTACGAAAAATCTTAGGCCCCAAATTCCGTAATAACAAATTACTCCACATCAGTAATGAAACTCTTTACCAAAAAACTGAAACATTATCAGACACAATAAGAAAAAGGAGAATTTATTTTTATAGGCACATCCTCCGAATGGACAAAAATAGACTAACCAAAAAAATATTTGACTACTTTCGCAATAGAAGAGCCAAACCACTTTGGTTTAGAGAAACAGGGGAGTTTTTACCTTGTTGGCCGCTCCAAAATATTAGTTAATCCAGTGGGAATTCTCTAATAATCTATATATATATATATATATATATATATATATATATATATATATATATATATATATATATATGTAATTGTGTTTACATTCATTGATATTTTAACAGCAAGTTGTTTGTACTGGAATATCCAATAAAAATTATACGAACAAAATGCAGCAACGCTCTGGTTGACTTTGTACACAACTTGTATTACGAAGCCCGGTTATAACGACAGGGGATGGGAACATTACAAGGGAATGCTGCAGGCAACAGGAAACAGCAATCTTCCCTTACTGTTATTACCTGCCATTGGCGGGAATTGTTTCTTGAAAGTGCAGCAAAGCCATGTGTCAAGTGAATTGATTCTTGTGAATAATCCATTGTAGTTGTTTGAAGACTGCGTACAGGGTATTCGTTGTTTGCTGTGGCTTTATAAAAAACAGAACACGTCTTTAAAAAATACAACGCTTTTTAGAATTATGAGTTAAGATTGGCAATACATTTGTATACTCTTTATTTTTGTTTGTTTTCGAATAATTTCCATATTTATAAATATAAAAAAAATACACAATATTTCGGAAAGAAGGTATTACACACACACACACACACACACACACACACACACACACACACACACACACACACACACACACACACACACACACACACACACACACACACACACACACACACTCACACACACACACACACACACACACACACACACACACACACACACACACACACACACACACACACACACACACACACACACACACACACACACACACACACACACCACACACACACACATTATCTCTCTCTCTCTCTCTCTCTGTCTCTTTCTCTCACTGTTTCTCTCTCTCTCTATCTTTGTCTCTCTTTCTTTCTGTCTGTCTGTCTGTCTCTCTCTCTCTCTCTCTCTCCGTCTCTCTCTCTCTGTGTGTGTGTGTGTGTGTGTGTGTGTCCGTCTCTCTCTCTCTCTGTCTGTCTGTCTGTCTGTCTCTCTGTCTCTCTCTCTCTCTCTCTCTCTCTCTCTCTCTGTCTAGTGCTTAGATTACCCAATTTAAAATATAAATTACCCATAGTTTTAGAACTGCTAAGACTATAAAATTGTTTACCCATTTTGAAGTTGCACAAGAAATTTACAAAAATGTAAAGGAAAAAAGCTTCAGGCTTCGATGAAATCACTTCTAGAGCGCTTAGTTTTTCTTTCGGACATTTTTAATGCTTGTGTTATAACGGCGAAATTAGAGCTTCGAAAATAGGCTAGGATAAAAAAAGGAGGCAGTCGCATGACAGAAGTGACTACTTCTTATCACGGGTTATGGCTATATATTTTACACCACAAATTAAAATTTATAGTCGATTTTCAAAATCATACGTACGTTCAATATTATATGATTTTATGGTTTTTTGCCAAAACATAGATTTTTGCTAGTCGAAACTAGAATAGGCTATAATTGACCATGTGAGAAGCACGGAGTCCCAAATGTATTCCTGCTACTCTTAATATCTGACCCTGTGACTTATTAATTAATGTAAATGCCAACTTCAATGGAAACTACAATATTTTAATTTGGAAAGACAGGTTGTTTGGAATTATAAGACTATTTCAATTAAAATCATTGAAAATGTAAGCTTATAAACAATAATTTTATAATAAGTAATAACAGGGATTCAGATTTTTAAAACGGGAATACATCTATGTCCTTCTCAGGTACCTAAACCATATACATTTTAAAGTTCATCTCAATCGGTCCAGTAGTTAATGTGTGATTGAATAACAAACGAAAACACACACATAAACTTTCAAATTTAAAATATTACATTAAGAAGTATAAAATATTATTAAAACGTCACTGTTGTAGCCTACATATCACAAAACTGAATACTAAATAATTCATTTGCACTGGGTAAGTAGTATAACGGCGTTTAAATAATTATTATTCACACCTACCAATATATAATAACGTATAAAACGTCACTGTTACACAGTTAACACTTGTCATAAAACTAAATACTAAATAAAGTTGGACTGGGTAAGTAGTATAATGGCGTTTAAAATAATTTAAATATTTATTATTCACACCTACCAATATATAATAAACGTATAAAACGTCACTGTTACACAGTTAACACGACACAAAACTAAATTATTAAGTTGGACTGGGTAAGTAATATAATGGCGCGAACATACAAGTTTTCGGTTCAAAAATACATTTTAAAACAAAAATATATATAAGAGCGCGATGCGTGACGGCAAACTGAATTTTTTTCCCGTGCAAAACGTACATCCATGCCCCACCATAAGAAGTAGTCACTTCAATAAGAGCGTGATGCGTGATGCACGACGGCAAACTGAATTTTTTTCCCGTGCAAAACGTACATCCATACCCCTCCGTAAGAAGTATTCACTTCAAAAATACTTTTGGAAACACGCTTCTATTTCAATTTTTTTAAAATTATTGCGTAATTTTATCTAAATATCGGGCCGGAACCGTTGACTTTAGTCGATAAAGTGATTCATTTCACTCGATAACATGTTCTCCTGTTCCCAACCGCTCTCTGTTGCAGAACAAAGAGACAGCACCGAAACATTAACTAGATTCAAACAACGCGGTTCATAGTGATTCATTTCACTCGATAACATGTTCTCTGTTCCCAACCGCTCTCTGTTGCAGAACAAAGAGACAGCATGAAACATTAACTAGATTCAAACAACGCGGTTCTGTTGACTTTAGTCGATAAAGTGATTCATTTCACTGATAACATGTTCTCCTGTTCCCAACCGCTTCTGTTGCAGAACAAAGAGACAGCACCGAAACATTAACTAGATTCAAACAACGCGGTTCATAGAGCCGGAACCGTTGACTTTAGTCGATAAAGTGATTCATCATGTTCTCCTGTTTTGCAGAACAAAGAGAGACAGCAGACTAGATTCGACAACGCGGTGATTCAGCCACTGACTTTAGTCGATAACATGTTCTCCTGTTCCCAACCGCTCTCTGTTGCAGAACAAAGAAACAGCACCGAAACATTAACTAGATTCAAACAACGCGGTTCATAGAGCCGGACCGTTGACTTTAGTCGATAAAGTGATTCATTTCACTCGATAACATGTTCTCCTGTTCCCAACCGCTCTCTGTTGCAGAACAAAGAGACAGCACCGAAACATTAACTAGATTCAAACAACGCGGTTCATAGAGCCGGAACCGTTGACTTTAGTCGATAAAGTGATTCATTTCACTCGATAACATGTTCTCCTGTTCCCAACCGCTCTCTGTTGCAGAACAAGGAGACAGCACCGAAACATTAACTAGATTCAAACAACGCGGTTCATAGAATTCACCCTTATGAGTTTCTGTTCGGGAAATGTGAACTGCATTTACTCTAGTCGCCGCACAACGGACCGTCCTTTGTGCAACCCTGAATGTCAACAGAGTTATAGTCTTGCAAAAGAAAAGCAGAGCTACGAATAAAAGAAACTGTAAATAAACTCAATATGTAGTGATCTTATTACCTTATAAAAGGTCTTCAAAAGTCAAAGAAAACTATTTACCTTAAAATGCGAGCGCGCGTGTTTGTGTCGTTTGTATGTCGTAACCGAAGGTATTTCTTTTTTAAAAAAACGTTTTTAAACCATATAATTTGAAAAGTAATTTTCAAACGTGTTTTCTAAGAATCTACTTTATCAAAGTTTTCCTGAAATACGAGGTGTGTTTAGAAAGTAACGAGAATTTTTAAATTTCGCGGGCTTGGAGAGTCCGATTGTCAAACATTTTTTTTAATTATGTTGGTATACATGCCCTTTAAGTATGATAAAACTCTCAGCTGTTTTCATTTTTGACTTTGTCTGTGACAGCCGCTAAGGTTAGACATGTTTTTATTGCTCGGCGATTTTCGTTTATTAAAAGAAATGGATCAAAGAATTTGTATGAAATTGTGCGTATAAAATGGAATAAAGTGTTACAAAGTGTGCGAAATGTTAACAAAGGCCTATGGTGAGTCTGCTATGAGTAAAGCAAGAGTTTAAGAGTGGTATAAGCGTTCCCAAGAAGGCCGTGAAGACGTTGAAGATGACGAACGCCCTGGACGCCCCAGCACATCAACAACCGATGAAAACGTGGAAAAGTGAAAGAAATGGTCATGAACAATCGTCGAATCACAATTAGAGAGGTCGCTGATGATGTTGGCATATCGACTGGATCATAAACAGTAATGTAACGAATCCCCAGCCTCCATATTCGCCGAACATGGCTCCGTGTGACTTTTTCCTATTTCCAAAAATAAAGAGAACCTTAAAGGGCCGTCGTTTTTGAGTGATGCATCGCTGAAAGAACTAAAGGCTACCTCAAAGATCGAGTTGGAGAAGTGTTTGAGGATTGGAAGAAGCGCTGGCACAAGTGCATAATTTCCAATCGGGACTATTTTGAAATGCGTCAACGTTAATGTAGAAGAATAAATAAATATTTTGTAGAAAAAATTAAAATTCTAGTTACTTTCTGAACACACTTCGTATGCAGAAATTAGTAGGGACCGAATGAAATGTACCGATCAAACTGTACACCCCAAATATCTATTCAGTGTGTACTTTAAAGCTGTGCTATTTCCTTGTTCTTTTAACTAATCAGTTAACCTTTTTTTAATTAGGAAGCCAATAATAAGCTATATTTTAACATATAACTTGGTTTTCTTGTATTTTGAATATTGTAGATAAGTAAAGGTTATGTAAGGAAGCTAACAAGTTAAACAGAAACAATATATTTGAAACGGTTTCGAAAATTCTGTGGATAAAAGTGAATAATGATTTTGTTTATTGGTGAAAACTGAAGGTTTTCTTAAGTTAGTGTTTATTAAAAACTCGATTTTTGTGTTAATTTTGAATCTAATGAAGAACATTAGCGTACTATAATTTTTTTTTTTTTTTTTAAATAACAAAATGAGTTCTATACATTATTTTGGCCGCCATTTTGCTTTTACACACATCAGTCAAATGAAATATTCACATACGATTTCTGATACCTTCTTTAAAAGGTGTATGTACAGTTTCAAAATGATCAATGGAGGAATGAGAAAATAATGGAGGATCAAATGCGTAAATAATATAGGATCAATGTCCTTCATGGGACATTGATTGTACTAATTAACAATATTACCTTGCAGAATGGGTTTAAGAATCAAGTAAACAATTCACCTTAAAAAGTGTTTGTTGTAATAAACACAATGTTTTCAGTAACACAACAACACTAAAATTCAGCGTCACCCATCGTATATCGTAGAAATATTTTCATTAAATTCCACAAATTCTTGTCTCTAATTAGTCGTGCTTTTAACTCAGCCAGGTGGGAATATACGACATCAACGGGTTTAATGGATTTGTTAATAACAAACACATAATAGTGGCAAATTTCAATTTCAAAATACTCTTGTGTGTGTGTGTGTGTGTGTGTGTGTGTGTGTGTGTGTGTGTGTGAGAGAGAGAGAGAGAGAGAGAGAAAGAGTGTGAGAGAGAGTGTTTGTGTGTGTGAGAGAGAGTGTGTGTGAATGTGCGTGTGTGTGGTTGTGTGTTTGCGCGCGCGCGCGCGTGTGTGTGTGTGAGAGAGAGATTGTGTCAGTGTGTGTGTGTGTGTGTGTGAGAGAGAGAGAGTGTGTGTGTGAGAGAGAGTGTGTGTGTGAGAGAGAGAGAGTATCTATGTGTGTGAGTGTGAGTGTGTGTGTGTGTGAGAGAGAGAGAGAGTGTGTGTATGTGTGAGTGAGTGAGTGTGTGTGTGTGTGTGTGTGAGAGAGAGAGAGAGAGAGAATGTGTGTGAGTGTGTATGTATGAATGTGTGTGTGTGTGTGTGAGAGAGAGAGAGAGAGAGAGAGAGAGAGAGAGAGAGTGTGTTTTTATTGCGATGCCAAAGCAAGTTGGAAAAATCTTTTATAGACTACCTGGGGTAGGGTACGCACTACCCCAGAGTGTGGGACTCAAATTAAGTTCAAACCTAAGTTACGATTTATTGTTACCCACTAAAAAACCACCAAAAGCATTTCTCTTCTGTAACACGGAACCGCCGCCAGGCATTACTTCATGGGAAGGTGGACTGGCTGAACGCCTACTCTTCTAGAGCGTTGGCCCTCCTTTCTTGATCCTCAGCCTTCAACTTCTTCATGACCACTGCAGCGAATCCCGCAATGGCCCTCCAGTTGGCCTCTGAAGCCATCATAGTCGCAACGAGACTTTCCGGTGCAATGCTGCCTCGCAGATATGTTTGCATCCTTATCCTTTCCTCGTCGAATCTCCGACACCGGAAAACACATGCCCCTCATGTACCTCCACTGCTGTAAGACAGAGGATATATGTGTGTGTGTGTGTGTGTGTGTGTGTGTGTGTGTGTGTGTGTGTGTGTGTGTGTGTGTGTGTGTGTGTGTGTGTGTGTGTGTGAGTGCGTGCGCGCGTGCTTGTGTGAATCCGTTGAAACCAGAAAAAATAATTCCTTGTTTAAACTTCCAAAAAATTCAGATTTTAATGCTGCATATGAAGGTGAAAATTAGAGTTTCAAAAAGAGAGCATTATTGAGAAAAATAAATTCCGGTCCTTCACATTGACGAAACAGTTGCGTGCTGGTATTACTTCTAAAAAGTTTGGCGTAACAGCCCTCATATATGTTTTTTAACTTTATGTTACCACATCAATTTTAAAAATAACAATTTTAATATCAATTTTGTTATTTTATTAATGTAGTGACAACAATTACTCACCGAACCAAACTAGAAGTATAGAACATAGATTGACAAGTTTACATTCACTGTTTGATTCGTTTTGAAAATATCGTGTTTGCTTTTATTAACTCGGTATTAAGAAATAACAAAACACAAAACACAATCGATATAAAACAGGAATGATGTTATTGTTGTGAGTTAATGCTGTTTTAGTTGAAAGCGGAACGTCTTAAAAGCCTATTCAAGCCTTCACAATCGGCGTGCGTTATTATAGCAGAAGTCACTTATTGAATGGAACCTTTTTCCTGCTTGTTACGTCTTGGAACGTTAAGCCATTCACGATTTACAGATACATATTTGTTCTTTAACGGAAACAATGAGTATTCTCTTAACAATTTACCTTAAAGTACCTTAAAACTTCTCGAGCGGAAAAATTACCAATAAATAACATTGCAATTTGTTATTAAACTTAGGAAAATGATTTCACGATTAAACGAGCATGAGAATATTCATAAGTTATAAACTTTAAAAATGATAAAAATAAGAATAAATACATTGTATAACATTGCAATTTGTTATTAAACTTTAAAAAAAATGATTTCACGATTAAACGAGCATGAGAATATTCATAAGTTATAAACTTTAAAAATGATAAAAATAAGAATAAATACATTGTATAACATTGCAATTTGTTATTAAACTTTTTTAGAAATTTCATTTCACGATTATAAGGAAGCATGAGAATATTCATAAGTTATAAACTTTAAAAATGATCAAAATAAGAATAAATGCATTGTATAACATTGCAATTTGTTATTAAACTTTTTAGAAATTTCATTTCACGATTATAAGGAAGCATGAGAATATTCATAAGTTATAAACTTTAAAAATGATAAAAATAAGAATAAATACATTGTATAACATTGCAATTTGTTATTAAACTTTTTTAGAAATTTCATTTCACGATTATAAGGAAGCATGAGAATATTCATAAGTCATAAACTTTAAAAATAAGAAAAATAACAATAAATGCATTGTATAACATTGCCATTTGTTATTAAATGAGAATATTAATAAGTTATAAACTTTAAAAATAAGAAAAATAACAATAAATACATTGTATAACATTGCAATTTGTTATTAAACTTAAGAAAATGATTTCACGATTAAACGAGCATGAGATTATTCATAAGTTATAAACTTTAAAAATGAGAAAAATAAGAATAAATACATTGTATAACATTGCAATTTGTTATTAAACTTTTTTAGAAATTTCATTTCACGGTTGTAACGAGCATAAAAATATTCTCAGTTATAAACTTTAAAAATAAGGAAAATAACAATAAATACATTGTATAACATTGCAATTTGTTATTAAACTTTTTTAGAAATTTCATTTCACGATTATAAGGAAGCATGAGAATATTCACTAGTCATAAACTTTAAAAATAAGAATAAATACATTGTATAACTTTGCAATTTGTTATTAAACTTTTTTAGAAATTTCATTTCACGGTTGTAACGAGCATGAAAATATTTTCAGTTATAATCTTTAAAAATAAGAAAAATAACAATAAATACATTGTATAACATTGCAATTTGTTATTAAACTTTTTTAGAAATTTCATTTCACGATTGTAACGAGCATGAGAATATTCTCAGTTATAAACTTTAAAAATAAGAATAATAAATGCATTGTATAACATTGCAATTTGTTATTAAACTTTTTTAAAATTTGATGTCACGATTGTAACGAGCATGAGAATACTCATAACTTATAAACTTTTAAAATAAGAAAAATAACACCAAATGTTATTTTATTGTTGTTAAACTTATTTATTGTTTAATTAAATTTAAACGTAATTAACATTAAACATTAATAAAATTAAAATTGTTGTTATGAAACTTTTAAAAAAATGATTTAACGATTATAACAAGTAAGAGAATATTTTCAAGTTATAAACTTTAAAAACAAGAAAAATAACAATAAATACATTATATAACATTGCAATTTGTTATTCATTTTATATTCTTCTTCTTTTCTGCTAAATTATTATCACTATGTTGAATATACTGATCTGCCTTCCCTAGCTTCGTCAATTCTACTTTTGTTGACGCGTTTCGGAGAACCTCCATCTTCAAAAACTATATCTAAACTCAATAGATATAGTAAACTATTCTATACTGAGTATAAATATAGTTTTTGAAGATAGAGGTTCTCCGAAACGCGTCAACGAAAGTAGAAATGACGAAGCTAGGGAAGGCAGATCATTATACTCAACATAGTTGCAATTTGTTATCAAACTTTAAAAAAATTGATTTCAGTATTATAACGAGCATGAGAATATTCAAATTATTAACGTTAAAAATAAGAAAAATAGCATTGATTGACATCAAATTCGTTTTTCGTAGAGTTAACAAAATACTAATTTATGTAAATTTAAACGATGCAAATCAGATTTTGGTCGGGTGCCACAAAAATCGGAGCAGAGATACGTTGAACAAGCGGTGTACGCATTCAAAACCTCTGCTATTGTTTTAAATGTAAAACGATAGGAAATATTGAAGTAGCCATTGTTTATAAAATCATCAGAAGAAAAGGAACACCTGCCAGGAAACTTCATAAAGACCTAATCTTGCGGAAAAGCATTCTTATTCCGAAGGATTTAAACTTTGCAGAGAATAACGCCGGAAAAATATACTTTCATTAAATTTTCTTTTTCAAAGTTTTTGTATTGAACATTAAAACATGTAATTTAGAAAAAAGCAATTAGTAAATGTTGAAAGGATAATAAAAAATATCCTTATAATAAATGTGTACAAAAAGTCTGGTTCAGGAGCTACTAACAAAACAGATTCAAAAAAAATTACTAATTTTTTCAAAATCGATTCAACCGATTTTTCAAATTTGTAATCGCTGTGAAGATTTCCAATTTAAGCCAGTGGTTTAGCGAATTTCCGTCGGAAAATGTTCCGTCACGATAAAACCCAGACCCGGGACCTTAAAGTGCCAGACCTGTAGATCGCCTTTACAGCGGGTCGTTGATATCTGTTCGTAATTTTAGTTAAATTTTATTCAAACTGACGAAAAAACCGATTCTGACACACAAATCGGACAGCAAAATGAATTCGTTTGTTTCTAAATGCTGGCCGTTTAAAATTTTTAACAATTCATAACTTTTTCGCCATGAGTATATTTAAAAATCTGATCTAACTGTCCCAATCAGCGTTGAAAACTGCTTAAACTGGCATTTTGAATTTTCAAAGTTATTTAAAATTAATATAATTTGACAACGTTCAAGGTTATATATTTATATTATCAATTTTAATATTAGAAGCACATTGTAACGCTGTTTATGATAGTGAAACCAGGGTTTCATCCTTCCGACTCGGTGGTCGATATGGATAAAGCACCGGTCTCTGCTGCGTCTCTTAGCGTACCTTAGGTTTTTTGTTCTAGCCGCAGTTACTTCCGTTGCTTTTCCCTTACCGTTAACGCTGATCCCTCGTCCTAATTAGTCTTAACTGGTATCGAAAAAATGAAAATCTTAAAACGAAGTCAGAAAAATACTTTTGGAAATTCTTTTCGATTAGTCTGAATTTGTTAATTGATTTTATTAGAAATCCTACACATTGCTGTCTACTGTAAATCTTCATACGACAAAAGGTTTAAGCAACACACTACACACCGATTATGAAAAACCGATTCGATTTGTTTTATTTTAAGTCAGTTTTTTGTTAAAATTATGGACAGTAAAAACGTTTGCGTAAACTTTTTTAAAATTTATTTAGAGCTAATTTTAAGTGTCCTTGTTGAGACGTTCATTAATTTTAACCCTTTTTGTTTTCCAGGAAGTATTCCACGCAAGTTTCAGTAAGTACAAATTTAATATTATATAATCGAATATATATAGATTTATCGATATAATCGAATATGTATATATGTTTTAAAAATTAAAAATTAAAATAGTCAAGCATGTTATCTTAGCGTAATATTTTGGGACCTTGTTTGTTGTCACTCTAAATGATTTATCGACGTTGAAATTTATACACTATACTTAAATGTTTTGTTTTTGATTCAAGAATTATCGGTTTTCTTTCGAGTCGTCTGCACATCCGCGATCCGAACTAGACCGCATTCAATGCGCGGACTGCAGCGTTTGTACCGTACCGATCGATTGTTACTTTTGCAACTTGAGCTTTCTGATTCCAAAACATATGATTTTTGTTTAATCGTATTTTAGTTACATTCACTTATAGTCGGAAAATTCAAACAAAAAAGATAAACAAACAAGGTAAACAAACAAGGTAAAATTTCTAAAGTAGATGAACTTCTCAAAATTAGTTTTTTGTCGAAGTCCTACAAATATGTACGTACATAAAATATAAAATCTATGACATTTGTGTTGATTACAACTAGGTATATAATTAATTATTGAGGTTAATTTTCGAGAATTTTTTGAACTAAAATGTCGAAATAAGATCAGAAAAGAAAAACTCAAAAAACGTTTTGCGGCACTACATGAACTTTTTACGTGCAAAAGTATGTAATTTGTTTCATAATAATAGTCACTATTAGGTTTAAATTCTATGTCACACTTTGTGCATAAAAAATAAAAGAAATTATTACTCTAATTGTTTTACACCTTCACATAATTCTGAATACACTTACTTTTTTCGATAATCGATATTTTTCAGAGTTCGTGCCGCTTCAGAGACCATTTTCGTTAAAGTTTATAATTATCGGTGACTTCGTCTACAACTAACAAGTGCTTTATTCTATAGCGACAGCTGTAGTGAGCAGCTGAAGGCTTAGCAATCCCACCGTATCTCTAGCTCATACTACTCTAACATATCTACTCAAGACACACACGCGCGCACGTACACACGCGCGCACACACACGCACGCGCGCACTCACACACACCCAGACACACCCATACACACACATTCATACACACGCTCATATAACACTCATACTCTCTCTCTCTCTCTCTCTCTCTCTCTCTCTCTCACACACACACACACACACACACACTCATACACACGCCCATACAACACTTATATATATACACACACACACACAAAACTCACACACACACACACACACACAACTCACACTCACTCACACACACACACACACACACACACACACACACACACACACACTCACACACGCACTCATACACACAGTCACGCACGCACATACCTACACACACGCGCGCGCACACACACACACACACACACATACATACGCCCATACAACACTCATACACACACACACACACACACACACACACACACACACACACACACACACACACACACACACACACACACACACACAACACTCACACACACACACACACACAGAAACTTACACGCTCATACACACGCTCAAACAACTCATACACACACACACACACACACACACACACACACACACACACACACACACACACACACTCATACACACATTCATACACACGCTCATACAAGACTCATACTCACACACGCACGCACGCACACACCCACACACTACTTTATGTAACCTGGCTCAGTTTAAAGCGACACTTGCTCATGCCGCCTAATGACACAGGTCTAATGGAACATCAAACAAAGCCTTGGGATACCTGGTAAACTCCCAGTGTACTTTAGCCTTACCCTTTAGCGGGTGGGGCGGTGTGTAGGTGGACATCATTTTCCTAGCTATTCATAGCAGCAATATGAGTAGGAATGTAAATTGTGTTAGCGTGACCTAGCGGCACAAAAAAGGTAAAAGTTCGTTAAAAAAAATTAATCACGCGTGGCCTCCGTGATTAAGGAAAAAGAAGAGAAATTGGAAGGGAATCAGCAGAACAAGCATCCGCAAGTACAAGCGAATTGGGAAGTCACCAATAAGAAATGGGGGGTTACCCATCATGAATCTTCTCTAAATCCTACACTTTATGAAAACACTAGGATTGGGGAAGGCACTCTAACTGAACAACTCAGGAATATAGAGGGATCACAATAGATCTACACAGGTTATAGTGCAATAGTAACGCTAAAAAGCCGCCTCGGTGGCCTAGTGGATAGCGTACTAGGCTTTCACCCCGAGGACCCGGGTTCGACTCCCGGCGAGGGCTTGGCATTTTCATACGCTATAAAACATCCCATCGTCTGCATTAGCCCAAGTGTGCACAATAGTCGGACGTTAAACACCAAAAAAAAAAGTAACTCTAGAAAGGCATTTAGTCTGAAGAATTCCTTTACCGTAGGACAGACGGACAAGTTCGTTAACATGCCTTGGTTTCACTTGCCCAAAAAGTATTTACCTTAGTGCTAGTTGCAGTATTTAATTATTTTCTTTGAGAGTTGAACAAAATCATGCCTTTTGTAACTCTAAAATTCAAAGCTAAGCTTTTATAAATACTTAAAAGCGATTAATCGAAATTTTAAATTTTATAGTAGTATGTTTAATAATTTGCCTTGAAGTAGTTTATTTAATAATGTTATGTTATTATGTTCAGTATAATAATCTGCCTTCCCTAGCTTCGTCAATTCTTCTTTCGTTGACGCGTCTAGGAGAACCTCTATCTTCAAAAACTGTTTCTATACTGGCCACCAATATTATGACCCGTCCTATTTATAATTTTCTATCTCCACCTCAATTCATCACGTGTACATTAAACCTGACGTGCTCGCTTTCGATTGGCTCTTCAAAATCATACGTTTTCGCTCGATCCTTTCAAACTTTCTCTTCAACGGTCGTCCCTCCTGTTAATTTTTGAAGATCCTGTTAATTTACGTTTAAAAATCTAAAAATTTTCAAAAATTAACAGGAGGGACGACCGTTGAAGAGAAAGTTTGAAAGGAGCCAATCAGAAGCGAGCGAAAATGTATGATTTTGAAGAGCCAATAAGAAACGTGTTGAATAGAGGAGGGGTAAAAGGTGGAGAAAGAAAATTGTAAATAGGGCGGGCAATAATATTGGTGACCAGTATAGATATAGTTTTTGAAGATGGAGCTTCTCCGAAACGCGTCAACGAAAGTAGAATTGACGAAGCTAGGGAAGGGATATTATTACACTGAACATAATGACAATAATCCTAGCAGAAAAGAAGAAGAATACAAAAAGAATGTTATGTTATTTCTACCATTTACTTTTTAAAAAATCTGATTTTAACGAATGTTAATCATTGTTAAAACCTGCATAAGGTAAAATTGTACACCTCTATCAGAATAATTTTCTCATCCATGATGGAATAATAATAGAAGCCTTATATACAGCTGAAACATTATCTCTCACAACCCAGGGCCCACTTGAAAGGCTTGAGATCAAAGAAAGAAAGATATTACGAAAAATCTTAGGCCTTAATTCCGTAACAACCAATTACTCCACAACAGTAATGAAACTCTATACCAGAAACCTGAAACACTATCAGATACAATAATAAAAAGGAGAATTGATTTGTATGGGCACATCCTCCGAATGGATAAAAATAGACTAACCAAAAAAATATTTGACTACTTTCGCAGTAGAAGAGCCAGACCACTTTGGTTTAGAGAAACAGAGAAAGACATAACAGAACTGCAGATCACTGACACTATCTCATGGACAGAACAGCCAAAACAATAACCAAGGACAAGAAACAAGGGTTCCAAGGCAAAGTCAAATTCAAGCGAACGATCCAAATCTCTGACGAAGAAAGAAAAGCAAGATCACACCGAATGAAGCAATACTGGGCTACGAGGAAGGCACAGAATATTAAAAAGTGATTGATTTAGTGTACCCCAAAATTGGGTGAAACAAATAAAGAGAAATAGTAATATTTGAAATTACAGCAATTTCCAAACGGCAATTCTGCTAGATAACGAACTTAACATCGAATTTTGTGCCACCGAATTTGACAAAAATCGTTAGCGATGGAGTAAAATTGTTTAACGTCTCGACAAAAGTGATTTAGAAATCAGAATCGAAGCGATTGGTCTGGGATCTTAATAGATCATTTCTAATCCGAATTCGCTGAGATCAACGGCTACAGTAGGTAAGTAAATTAGATAAATAAATTCCAAAAACACAGCTCACGTTAAAGTCGGTTACTCTGGCAAGTTAACTGGCACTTGACAATATTTATCTGCGCCCAGTAATGACAGACTCTGTTTACACTGTTTATGACTTCAGATTCAGTGCGGCGTGTTGGTTTTGCAGTTATTCGGAATGGTTAGTCAACACAGCGCGATAATGTTTGTTTTAGATTCAAATTCCAGATTGAATTTCGCCTTATTTGCTCGAAGCAACGGATTCAAAGATATCCAAATACGGAGTCGGAAATTAAACGTTTTAGTGGCGCTTACGTTTCATAAAACCAGTGGAAATTTACTTTTCATGTGTTTTATTTTGTTTATCCGTTGAATAAACAATTATCGAAGGAGTTTGTAACCTTAGTTTGTTGATAAGTCAAATATTTCTTTTTTTCAGCCAACTCAACAATATTTCTTTAAAGGAACATTGTATTATTTTTGGTAAATGATTTATAATAAGCATTTAGTGATGGAATGGAATGATTTTCATTAATTTACCTTTGGGCAACCAGCGGTAGCAGCTGAAAAATGCTGCATAGCAACTACTATTCCCAATTATCTACTTAGATACGTATATGTGTACGAGGTGTGTTCAGAAAGTAACGAGAATTTTTAAATTTCGCAGGCTTGAAGAGTCCGATTGTCAAATATTTTTTTTATTATATTGGTATACATGCCCTTCAGGTATGATAAAACTTTCAGCTGTTTTCATTGTTGACTTTGTGACAGCCACTAAAGTTAGACGTGTTTTTATGAGCTCGGCGATTTTCGTTTGTTAAAAGAAATGGATCAAAGAATTTGTACCAAATTTTGCGTAAAAATGAAATAAAGTGTAACAAAGTGTGTGAAATGTTAACAAAGGCCTATGGTAAGTCTGCTATGAGTAAAGCAAGAGTTTACGAGTAGTATAAGCGTTTCCAAGAAGGCCGTGAAGACGTTGGAGATGACGAACGTCCTGGACGCCCCAGCACATCAACAACCGATGAAAACGTGGAAAAAGTGAAAGAAATGGTTACGAACAATCGCCGAATCACAATTAAAGTGGTCGCTGATGATGCTGGCATATCGATTGGATCATGTCACGACATTGTTTCCTGTGTTTTGTGTATGAAACGCGTGGTAGCAAAATTCGTTCAAAAATTGTTGAATTTTAAACTAAAACAGCGGTTAATTGAAGTTGCTCAGGAGTCACTAAATGAAGTCAACGACAGTGCAGAATTACTGAAACGTATTATAACAGGTGATGATACATGGGTTTACGGATATGACGTCGAAACTAAGGCTTAATCACCCCAGTGGAGGCAATGTGACTCGCCAAGACCAAAAAAGGCTCAAAGAGTGCGGTCGAACGTGAAGGTTATGCTCACTGTCTTCTTCGATATTAATGGCATAGCGCATCATGAATTCCTGCTATCAACGGTGAAACGGTCAATAAGGATTACTACCTACAAGTTCAACACCGTTTGCTGGAAGCAGTCCGAAAAAAAACACCCGGATCTGTGGAAAAAAAATCATGGCTTTTGCACCACGATAATGCACCCGCTTCATTGATTGATTGTGAATTTTTTGCCAAAAACAGTACTGTAACGATGCCCCAGCCTCCATATTCGCCGGACATGGCTCCGTGTGACTTTTAGCTATTTCCAAAAATAAAGATAACCTTAAAGGGCCATCGTTTTACAGCCGTAGATGACATTAAAAGCGCATCGCTGAAATAACTAAAGGCTATCTCAAAGATCGAATTTGAGAAGTGTTTCGAGGATTGGAAGAAGCGCCGGCACAAGCGCATAATCTCCAATGAGGACTATTTTGAAGGCGACAACATCAATGTAGAAGAATAAATAAATATTGTGTAAAAAAAATTAAAATTCTCATTACTTTCTGAACACATCTCGTATATGCATATACATTTACTATTCTACATAACATTACAATTTGATTTTGTAGTATAAATTATTTGTTTGCATTTTTCCATTTGGCTTTAAATAATATCGAATTGAATAAAATTATAATTATAAACTTTCTTTGAAAGTAATTTTATTTCCGGCTCTATTGTGTAACATTAATGTATTTTTCAATTGAATATCGTTTTTCAGTTCAAACTAACACTTCAGTTACTTGTTAATGAATTTCCGATGCTTTTGAAAATTAGCAGAGCGTTGTTGATTGCGAAGCTGAATTACACGAAGCTACGTGATATTTAAAGTAAAAAGTACAGCTGGTAAACAAAATATTTAAGGATAAAATGTTAATGGCAATTTTTTTTATTTATCTAGTGTGGGAAAATAAAACTCATAATAAATATTATTATGTACACACACACACACACACACACACACACACACACACACACACACACACACACACATGTTTGTGTATTTTGCGATGCCAAGAAAAGGTGGGAAAATCTTGTATATATAGACTACCTGGGGTAGGGTACCGTCACGCCACAGAGTGCGGGACTCAAGTTAAGTTCAAATTCAAGTTAAACTCATTTGCTGATTCGTCCCACCGTCGCTGCTAGGTATCAGAAGTCGTTTCCTTATCTCTTTAATTACCACTGCATGACTATACCGATGTTCTACAGCTCGCTTGCGTCGGTAGAGCCGTGATCCTTCATCGGCCTTGGGGTTTCGGCAGCTACTACGTTTGCAGCGTCATAGGAAACTGTTCGAGAACCACTTAAGACACGCAGCAACGTTCGGCGGTGCACCGCATTGACCTTGCGCGCATAGCTGGCGACCGTCATAGCCTGGCTCCAAATCGGCGTTCCGTAACACTGCCTTGGCCAGAAATCCGTGTGCCTGTCTTGGGCCTCCTAGTTTCCGCATGAGTCTGCAGAGGGCTCCTGCCACGTTCGCCGCAGTTTCGTTTGTTTGTGCACAACATTTTTATATAGACCCGCCGATTTCCAAAAGTTCATCATTATCTACACCAAGACGCGTGGTGTTGAAATAAGCTGCACCTAAGCTATTTACTTTATTGCAACTGATTAAAATGCATTTAAGTAAAAGTTCCAGTCCCGTTTGATAGATGGAATCCTGACATTTTTTATTAAAAAGTTACGCTCACGTATTGTTTAGCGATTCGTGGCGAACTTTGCAGAACGAAAATCGATCGTAATCTTTAAAACAGATTTTAAAAAGTTGTTTTGCAAACAAAAACTTTATAAATGATCTCGAATTAAGGCCAAACCAAACATCTAAATTTACCAATAGATTTAGTGTCCAGCGATAAACACAAACACACGACATTCTTCACAGAAAAATTATTTCACCTAAAATTCGTGTCATCCCTTTCAGGATCACAATATTATTTTTACATATTTTTAAGTAGGGAATTAATTATAAATGAGAAAAGATTATTTTTTACCTTTTTCTCATTAAAAATAAAACTTTTTAAATTCCAATAACATTGGTTCTTTTGCAATTAATTAAGTCTTCCTAACGACCCATCGTACAACAAACATGTTACTGGAGGCAAACTGCAAAACACAAAGTATGTCAAGTGTCACTTGATGTTAATGAATGTTCTCGTTATTGAATCGCAGCATCCTCAGGTTGTGCCTGTCTGCTTGACTGATTCAAATGCAACAAACCTTTTACAATCGTAACGTAATCGCCACTTGTTCGATACAGGCTGTTTTTCTGTCTTGTTTTACTTCAAACACGCAAAGGGAAAAACCAATTAGATAATATTTCTCAAGTTCATCACACATTTAATGTAATCAAACGTCACTTCTCCGACGAGGGGGTAGCTGATCCTACGTTATTTCTAGCTTATATTACTTTTATTCATCTACTCAACACACGCATACGTACGTTTGCGTGCGCGCACGCCACACACTCACTCTCACACGCACGCTCGCACACACACGCACGCACGCACGCGCGCGCACACACACACACTCATACATACACACTCACTCTCACACACGCACGCACGCGCGCACGTTTGCGCGCACACACACATACACACTCACTTTCACACAGAACGCACGCACGCGCGCGCGGACACACACACACGCACACGCACACGCACACGCACGCGCACACACACACACACACACTCATACACACATACACTCATACACACACGCGCACACACGCAAACTCGCACGCACGCACACACACACACACACTCATACACTCATACATACACACTCACTCTTACAAACGCACGCACGCGAGCACGTTTGCGCGCGCACACACACACACACACACACACACATACACACACTCACTCTCACACAGAACGCACGTGCGCGCGCGCGGACACACACACACGCACACTCACACGCGCGCACACATACACACGCACAGGCGCGCACACACACACACACACACACACACACACACACACACATACACACATACACTCATACACACACGCGCGCGCACACACACGCGCGCGCATGCACACACTCACTCACACGCACGCACGCATGCACGCGCGCGCGCACACACACACACACTCACACACGCACGCCCGTTTGCGCGCGTGCACACTTACATACACTCAATCTCACACGCACGCACGCACACACACACACACACACACACACACACCACTCTCACACAAGCACGCACACACGCGTGCGCACGCGCGCACACACACAAGTTTTAGGTTATGTTGTTAAAAACTAGCAATATTAACTATAATTATTAAACGCTTTCATTAATTCGAATGTATTATAAACGGTTACAACGTGTATTCTTCATCTAAAGAAAAATACCGAAACCAATGCAACACAACGTTTTTTCATGTAATACTCGTTTACTCTTACCGAAAAGGAGGAAGGAAAAAAAGGTAGAAAGAGAGACGAAATTCGTTTGCTCGTTCGTTCAAATATTTCCGTTACATTCTTCCGTTCGGCAGACTGTTTTTCTATTCACTCTTATCGTCCACGGTAACAATTAAAGCTTCGCTTCAATAATTTTAATGTGGTCACGTATAATCGGAGTACAGTATATAAAAAAGTAGATAAAACAAAAAAATGATCAAATTTAGAAAAGAACTTTTGAAATTTTTATATACTGAAGTCTGATTTTCTTACGAAATCTGATTTTTAATAATATAAACGTTTCTTTACACGATGCAAGTCAATCTTCGTCAAGTCAACGTAACTCAATCTTCGTTTTGATGGAAGTCGTTTCCGTTACGTCAAACAGACAGCTTCGTGACGCGATTATGTTGTGGACATTTTGTTCGTACGTGAGGAAAATTATCTACTTTACATCCGCTTAACGAAGCCATAAGATTTTTTTTTGTAAGTGTGTGTGTAAAATGTTAAAGTCGTAAGTGTAGTATTGTAAGTACGACTGTGTGTTAGACTCTGGAGCCGCCTCGCTGGCCAAGTTGATAGCGTACTGGGCTTCCACCCCGACGACCCGGGTTCGATTTCCGGCCAGAGCTTGGCATTTTCATACGCCTTTTTGGCATTTTAATTGTATACATCCTTCCATCGTCTGCAATTAGCCCAAGTGTGCACAATAGTCGGACGAACGTTAAAAAAATATGTGTTAAACTCGGTTACCGCGAGGGACGTCTAAACCCTCTCAATAGGTGCAGCTAGTCTGCCTTCATCTTGCGGGGACGAAGCCGTAGGCCGAGAACGAGAACAGATTGGCTCTGGATATGCTTTGTTAAATATTTAAATATCTACAAACAGCTGAATGTACATTCAGGATATTTTATGTTGTAATTAAAAATCGATGCCGTTTTGGTTTTGTGCTGACCGCGATTGATTTACAGTTTTCGAGGCAAATTGGTTACATCGAGCACGACCGCAGCTCTGGGCTGATTTATTGCGTTTAATGTTTGGCCACCGCTTAATCTGTTTAAGCAAAACATTATTAAAAGCTTGAATGCTGATTAATCGGGTGTAATTAAACAGTTCTTTTAAAAGTTCCAGGAAAAGTGCACACGCTTTATACAAGAGATATTTGTTGTAGTTTACCATGGACATAGGACTTTGCTTGTGCGTCCAAAATTGTACAGCGTTACTCCTCCGCGTGGTGTTTAAAAATGACGTTTTTACTGAAATAAAATTTTGTACGCTGCCGCTTCTCCGACGTGATAGAAGCGAATATTCAAAAAATAAGCAACGATTTATAATATCAAATCAATTAATATTTTTGTGAAACAATTAACTATATAGACTGTTGTATTATAAAAGAAATTTTAAATAAGTCGTTCATATTTAGGCAAGTACCGATTGTTCAAAAACTAGTGATAAGAAAAAAAATTATTCCTGTAAACAGCTGTTATTTTGACAAAATTAAAGTATCAAAATTACAGGAGTATTTTATCCGATTTTAACATCATAATTAGCATTTAAAACTACTGTAGGATTCATTGTCGTATTTTCAAAGTTCAAACGAAAATTAATGTTGATTTTAACTGTGATTACAAAGTCATATTAAAAATAAAACTTTTGACACAATAATTCGGAATATCACGTGCGTTATATTAAAAGATTCGGAATATTAGGTGCATTATATTAAAAGATTCGGAATATCACGTGCCTTATATTAAAATATTCGGAATATTAGGTGCATTATATTAAAAGATTCGGAATATTAGGTGCATTATATTAAAAGATTCGGAATATCACGTGCATAATATTAAAAGATTCGGAATATCACGTGCGTTATATTAAAAGATTCGGAATATTAGATGCATTATATTAAAAGATTCGGAATATTAGGTGCATTATATTAAAAGATTCGGAATATCACGTGCATAATATTAAAAGATTCGGAATATCACGTGCATTATATTAAAAGATTCGGAATATCACATGCCTTATATTAAAATATTCGGAATATCACGTGCGTTATATTAAAAGATTCGGAATATTAGGTGCATTATATTAAAAGATTCGGAATATTAGGTGCATTATATTAAAAGATTCGGAATATCACGTGCGTTATATTAAAAGATTCAGAATATTAGGTGCGTTATATTAAAAGATTCGGAATATCACGTGCGTTATATTAAAAGATTCGGAATATCACGTGCGTTATATTAAAAGATTCGGAATATCACGTGCGTTATATTAAAAGATTCGGAGTATCACATGCCTTATATTAAAATATTCGGAATATCACGTGCGTTATATTAAAAGATTCGGAATATTAGGTGCATTATATTAAAAGATTCGGAATATTAGGTGCATTATATTAAAAGATTCGGAATATCACGTGCATTATATTAAAAGATTCGGAATATCACGAGCGTTATATTAAAATATTCGGAATATCACGTGAGTTATATTAAAAGATTCGAAATATTAGGTGCGTTATATTAAAAGATTCGGAATATCACGTGCGTTATATTAAAAGATTTGGAATATTAGGTGCGTTATATTAAAAGATTCGGAATATCACGTGCGTTATATTAAAAGATTCAGAATATTAGGTGCGTTATATTAAAAGATTCGGAATATCACGTGCGTTATATTAAAAGATTCGGAATATCACGTGCGTTATATTAAAAGATTCGGAATATCACGTGCGTTATATTAAAAGATTCGGAATATCACATGCCTTATATTAAAATATTCGGAATATCACGTGCGTTATATTAAAAGATTCGGAATATCAGGTGCGTTATATTAAAATATTCGGAATATCACGTGCGTTATATTAAAAGATTCAGAATATTAGGTGCGTTATATTAAAAGATTCGGAATATCACGTGCGTTATATTAAAAGATTCGGAATATCACGTGCGTTATATTAAAAGATTCGGAATATCACGTGCGTTATATTAAAAGATTCGGAATATCACATGCCTTATATTAAAATATTCGGAATATCACGTGCGTTATATTAAAAGATTCGGAATATTAGGTGCGTTATATTAAAAGATTCGGAATATCACGTGCATAATAATAAAAGATTCGGAATATCACGTGCATTATATTAAAAGATTCGGAATATCACGTGCGTTATATTAAAATATTCGGAATATCACGTGCGTTATATTAAAAGATTCGAAATATTAGGTGCGTTATATTAAAAGATTCGGAATATCACGTGCGTTATATTAAAAGATTTGGAATATTAGGTGCGTTATATTAAAAGATTCGGAATATCACGTGCGTTATATTAAAAGATTCAGAATATTAGGTGCGTTATATTAAAAGATTCGGAATATCACGTGCGTTATATTAAAATATTCGGAATATCACGTGCGTTATATTAAAAGATTCGGAATATCACGTGCATTATATTAAAAGATTCGGAATATCACATGCCTTATATTAAAATATTCGGAATATCACGTGCGTTATATTAAAAGATTCGGAATATTAGGTGCATTATATTAAAAGATTCGGAATATTAGGTGCATTATATTAAAAGATTCGGAATATCACGTGCGTTATATTAAAAGATTCAGAATATTAAGTGCGTTATATTAAAAGATTCGGAATATCACGTGCGTTATATTAAAAGATTCGGAATATCACGTGCGTTATATTAAAAGATTCGGAATATCACGTGCGTTATATTAAAAGATTCGAGTATCACATGCCTTATATTAAAATATTCGGAATATCACGTGCGTTATATTAAAAGATTCGGAATATTAGGTGCATTATATTAAAAGATTCGGAATATTAGGTGCATTATATTAAAAGATTCGGAATATCACGTGCATTATATTAAAAGATTCGGAATATCACGAGCGTTATATTAAAATATTCGGAATATCACGTGAGTTATATTAAAAGATTCGAAATATTAGGTGCGTTATATTAAAAGATTCGGAATATCACGTGCGTTATATTAAAAGATTTGGAATATTAGGTGCGTTATATTAAAAGATTCGGAATATCACGTGCGTTATATTAAAAGATTCAGAATATTAGGTGCGTTATATTAAAAGATTCGGAATATCACGTGCGTTATATTAAAAGATTCGGAATATCACGTGCGTTATATTAAAAGATTCGAATATCACGTGCGTTATATTAAAAGATTCGGAATATCACATGCCTTATATTAAAATATTCGGAATATCACGTGCGTTATATTAAAAGATTCGGAATATCACGTGCGTTATATTAAAAGATTCGGAATATCACGTGCGTTATATTAAAAGATTCGGAATATCACGTGCGTTATATTAAAAGATTCGGAATATCACATGCCTTATATTAAAATATTCGGAATATCACGTGCGTTATATTAAAAGATTCGGAATATCACGTGCGTTATATTAAAAGATTCAGAATATTAGGTGCGTTATATTAAAAGATTCGGAATATCACGTGCGTTATATTAAAAGATTCGGAATATCACGTGCGTTATATTAAAAGATTCGGAATATCACGTGCGTTATATTAAAAGATTCGGAATATCACATGCCTTATATTAAAATATTCGGAATATCACGTGCGTTATATTAAAAGATTCGGAATATTAGGTGCGTTATATTAAAAGATTCGGAATATCACGTGCATAATAATAAAAGATTCGGAATATCACGTGCATTATATTAAAAGATTCGGAATATCACGTGCGTTATATTAAAATATTCGGAATATCACGTGCGTTATATTAAAAGATTCGAAATATTAGGTGCGTTATATTAAAAGATTCGGAATATCACGTGCGTTATATTAAAAGATTTGGAATATTAGGTGCGTTATATTAAAAGATTCGGAATATCACGTGCGTTATATTAAAAGATTCAGAATATTAGGTGCGTTATATTAAAAGATTCGGAATATCACGTGCGTTATATTAAAATATTCGGAATATCACGTGCGTTATATTAAAAGATTCGGAATATCACGTGCGTTATATTAAAAGATTCGCAATATCACGTGCGTTATTTTAAAAGATTCGGAATATCACGTGCGTTATATTAAAAGTTTCGGAATATCACGGGCGTTTTATTAAAAGATTCGGAATATCACGTGCGTTATATTAAAAGATTCGGAATATTAGGTGCGTTATATTAAAAGATTCGGAATATCACTGCGTTATATTAAAAGATTCGGAATATCACGTGCGTTATATTAAAAGATTCGGAATATCACGTGCGTTATTTTAAAAGATTCGGAATATCACGTGCGTTATATCAAAAGATTAGGAATATCACGTGCATTATATTGAAAGATTCGGAATATTAGGTGCGTTATATTAAAAGATTCGGAATATCACGTGCGTTATATTAAAAGATTCGGAATATCACGTGCGTTATATTAAAAAATTCGGAATATCACGTGCGTTATATTAAAAGATTCGGAATATCACGTGCGTTGTATTAAAAAATTCGGAATATCACGTGCGTTATATTAAAAGATTCGGAATATCACGTGCGTTATATTAAAGAATTCGGAATATCACGTGCGTTATATTAAAAATTCGGAATATCACGTGCGTTATATTAAAATATTCGGAATATCACGTGCCTTATATTAAAATATTCGCAATATCAGGTGCGTTATATTAAAAGATTCGAAATATCACGTGCATTATATTAAAAGATTTTGAATATCACATGCGTTGTATTAAAAGATTCGGAATTACCAATATTTTTAAACGGTTTAACTAATTGTTATGTTAACGAAGATGTCTAATCTATTAAAGAAAACGATTTTAATTTCGTCGGAATCTGGCGGAGGCATCTGAAATGAACAGCTGACTGATTTAGTCCGTCCTTACGTCTAAGCTCATGCTACTCTCACTCATATACTCAACGCACTGTTGCACATAACTTGGCTAAATCTGTTTAAAGCGACCCGTACTGCTGGAGAGACTGTATCGAACGGGCTCTAGACACTTGGCGACCTCCCAATGTGCGTAAGCCTTATCCATGCATGAAGGCCTCTGTAAGGACGGACCTCATTTCCTCGACTACTTGTGGGTGTTTCCATAAGTAAGAATAAAAAAATAGAACGAGCGGTATCTCATCACACAATAACACGTTGGGTTAATAGAAACAGAACTTGTATCACACTGAAAGCCCGTTCGACATAATTGTTCCTAAAAGAAGCATTTTTCCGACGTTTCGCTAAATGATGCTATCTAGCATTTTCAGAGTTATTCTCGGTATATATATATATATATATATATATATATATATATATATATATATATATATATATATATGTATATATATATACAACTCACACAAAGCACCGGGTTTGGATGTTAACATGATGAATACTGACTGCCCCAATAACGCATTTTCCAACGGTTATTTTAAGCGCTAAATTAACGTAATAAAAATGGTCGGAACGAATTACGAGGAAGCAATAAATAAGGTAACAGTGAAAACTATTAAGTTTAATTACATAACACCCTGTATAACTAGCGTATGATTATTATATCTAACCGGACCGTGCTCAGTACGCTACCTGCAGTCTATGCTTCTGTTGTAACCTACAAACACACTAATAAAACCTTTTATGACGTCACGTAATTTCAGGTCTTGCGAGGTCGTAAAAAGAGTAATTTAATTTACGTGTGTTACAACTCATTAAATATTTGTAGTCTGGTGTACTAGGAAAACATAATATCGATTCAGTTGGCAGTTTCCGTTGTCCAGCAGGCTAATATTTAGTTATGGTGTTGTAAATTTAATTAATAGTACGACACATTACAATAACAATATCATAAATTTTTAATTCTCTGTTCAACTTTACTTTTTTCGAAACGTTATTAATTTTCATAACATTTAAAGTATACGAGGTGTGTTCAGAAAGTAACGAGAATTTTTAAATTTCGCGGGCTTAGAGAGTCCGATTTTCAAACTTTTATTTTTATTATGTTGGGATACATGCCCTTGAAGTATGATAAAACATCCAGCTGTTTTCATTGTTGACTTTGTCTGTGACTGCCACTAAGGTTAGACGTGCTTTTATGAAATTGGCGATTTTCGTTTGTTAAAAGAAATAGATCAAAGAGTTTGTATCAAATTTTGCTTATAAAATTGAATAAAGTGTAACAAAGTGTGTGAAATGTTAACAAAGGCCTATGGTGAGTATGATATGAGTAAAGCAAGAGTTAGGAGTGGTACAGCGTTTTCAAGAAGGCCGTGAAGACGTTGAAGATGACGAACGCCCTCGACGCCCCAGCACAACCGATGAAAACGGTCAATGCTATTTATCTCTATTTTGTTGCGAGTTGTAGTAACATCTCACATTTTGTAGATACAGAGCCTAATTTTATTTAAACATATTTTTATATTTATTATCAATCATAAATATTTTTTAATCAACTAAAAATATTCTAAATCGTTTGCATTTTGGTAAATGTGCAAAGGACTATTTAAGTTTTAAGTAAAAAAAAGAATGCTTCTATTAGAAATTCATCGCATTTTGTACATAAAATGGCTTACATAATTATTACGTTTTGATAATGTAATTTAATTATTACTACACTTGTAAGGATTATTTTTATCCTTTCTAAATGCTTTATACCCAAAAACAGTTAAGGACATGGTGGCAGTGGGAATGAAAAAGTAGTCTTAGAAAACAGAACGTATGTGCTTTATGTTTTAGCTGCTAATACAACTTTTAGTTTCAGTTTTCTAAACTTGTTTTTTTCCAACTGTTTTAAAAAGCAGCTTTTTCCTCAACAAACAGTTTGTTGACGTTTTGTAAAAATAGCAGAAACGCCCACCTCTAGTCGATAGCAGTGCCTGAGGTTGTACTATCCCTTCCTCTAGTTTCTAATCTAATCGAATCGAATCAGGTTTCTGAAAAATTCAAAGTAGAATTTTTTCACGATTCTGACATTCATTTCACTTTTAATCAAAGTGACAATGTTATAAAATATCAAGCATTATTAAATTCTAATTTCATACAAATAACAATCAAGCAGTGAATTCATAAAACTGTTATAAACAGATGTAAAAACATAACGGATGTTTAATTTATTTTAACGGCCCTGTTTCAATGTTTCCGTGTACCGGTAATTTCGCCGTGGGAAATCCCATCTGCTGTCAGCTGATTCCAAACATCTCAACACTTGTCGTTGCATGTTTACAGGCTATTGTGCGTTTATACAAAACTATTAAAATTACTTTACAATTATTTGTTCCCAGCTGTTCTGGTTCGTAATTATTAATGGAACAAATAACGCGTTCTACAAGCTTGATAGCGGTGTTCTTGACGGAGCGAAGCGAGGTATCTCAACTCGACTGTTCTTCATTTGGTTTGTTACGCAGTTTTAGCTAAACGCATCAACCGATTGTTTTGAAATTTGGTACAAGGGTGCTTCGCGTAAAGCTCGAACAAGGTATTTGTAATTTTCCCCATTTACACCGTTTCAATATGGCGGCATCTGTTTTCCAACGATATTGTACAGTTTTGGCGAAACCCATTGACCGATTTCTTTGAAATTTAATAATAATTTATCTAGTATAAAACGCAAAGGACTTATGTGAAAGACTTTTTCCCAAACGCTACCACTTCAAGATGGCGTCCTCTCGTTTATACAGTATTTTGGACAAACGCATTGATCGATTGTTTTGAAATTCGGTACAAAGATAATTTGCGTAAAACCTTACAGATATATTTGAAATTTTTCCCCAGTCACGTCCATTTCAAGATGGCAGCATCTGAGTTAACGATGATGATTTTACACAGTTTTGGCCAAACGCAGTGACCGATTGTTTTGAAATTCGGTATAAAGATAATTTGTGTAAAACCTTACAGATATATTTGAAAATTTTCCCCAGTCACGACCATTTCAAGATGGCAGCATCTGAGTTAACGATGATGATTTTACACAGTTTTGGCCAAACGCAGTGACCGATTTTTTTGAAATTCGGTACAAAGATAATTTGTGTAAAACCTTACAGATATATTTGCAATTTTTCCCCAGTCACGTCCATTTCAAGATGGCAGCATCTGAGTTAACGATGATGATTTTACACAGTTTTGGCCAAACGCAGTGACCGATTGTTTTGAAATTCGGTACAAAGATAATTTATGTAAAACCTTACAGATATATTTGCAATATTTCCCCAGTCACGTCCATTTCAAGATGGCAGCATCTGAGTTAACGCTGATGATTTTACACAGTTTTGGCCAAACGCAGTGACCGATTGTTTTGAAATTCGGTATAAAGATAATTTGCGTAAAACCTTACAGATATATTTGCAATATTTCCCCAGTCACGTCCATTTCAAGATGGCAGCATCTGAGTTAACGCTGATGATTTTACACAGTTTTGGCCAAACGCAGTGACCGATTGTTTTGAAATTCGGTACAAAGATAATTTATGTAAAACCTTAC
>CM040191.1:64336097-64348597 GCA_022606455.1 Callitettix versicolor
TTGTATGTCGGTCACGTTCTTTGAACGACAGTCACGTTCGATGTATGTCGGTCATGTTCTTTGTACGGCGGTCACGTTCTTTGCACAAGGTCCCGTTCTTTACACGACGGCCACGTTCTTTGCACAATGGTCACGTTCGTTGTATGTCGGTCACGTTCTTTGAACGACAGTCACGTTCGATGTATGTCGGTCATGTTCTTTGTACGGCGGTCCCGTTCTTTGCACGACGGCCACGTTCTTTGCACAAGGTCCCGTTCTTACACGACGGCCACGTTCTTTGCACAATGGTCACGTTCGTTTTATGTCGGTCACGTTCTTTGAACGACAGTCACGTTCGATGTATGTCGGTCATGTTCTTTGTACGGCGGTCCCGTTCTTTGCACGACGGCCACGTTCTTTGCACAAGGTCCCGTTCTTTACACGACGGCCACGTTCTTTGCACAATGGTCACGTTCGTTTTATGTCGGTCACGTTCTTTGAACGACAGTCACGTTCGATGTATGTCGGTCATGTTCTTTGTACGGCGGTCACGTTCTTTGCACAAGGTCCCGTTCTTACACGACGGCCACGTTCTTTGCACAATGGTCACGTTCGTTGTATGTCGGTCACGTTCTTTGAACGACAGTCACGTTCGATGTATGTCGGTCATGTTCTTCGTACGGCGGTCACGTTCTTTGCACAAGGTCCCGTTCTTTACAGGACGGCCACGTTCTTTGCACAATGGTCACGTTCGTTGTATGTCGATCACGTTCTTTGAACGACAGTCACGTTCGATGTATGTCGGTCATGTTCTTTGTACGGCGGTCACGTTCTTTGCACAAGGTCCCGTTCTTTACACGACGGCCACGTTCTTTGCACAATGGTCACGTTCGATGTATGTCGGTCACGTTCTTTGAACGACAGTCACGTTCGATGTATGTCGGTCATGTTCTTTGTACGGCGGTCCCGTTCTTTGCACGACGGCCACGTTCTTTGCACAAGGTCCCGTTCTTTACACGACGGCCACGTTCTTTGCACAATGGTCACGTTCGTTGTATGTCGGTCACGTTCTTTGAACGACAGTCACGTTCGATGTATGTCGGTCATGTTCTTTGTACGGCGGTCCCGTTCTTTGCACGACGGCCACGTTCTTTGCACAAGGTCCCGTTCTTTACACGACGGCCACGTTCTTTGCACAATGGTCACGTTCGTTTTATGTCGGTCACGTTCTTTGAACGACAGTCACGTTCGATGTATGTCGGTCATGTTCTTTGTACGGCGGTCACGTTCTTTGCACAAGGTCCCGTTCTTTACACGACGGCCACGTTCTTTGCACAATGGTCACGTTCGTTGTATGTCGGTCACGTTCTTTGAACGACAGTCACGTTCGATGTATGTCGGTCATGTTCTTTCGTACGGCGGTCACGTTCTTTGCACAAGGTCCCGTTCTTTACAGGACGGCCACGTTCTTTTGCACAATGGTCACGTTCGTTGTATGTCGGTCACGTTCTTTGAACGACAGTCACGTTCGATGTATGTCGGTCATGTTCTTTGTACGGCGGTCACGTTCTTTGCACAAGGTCACGTTCTTTACACGACGGCCACGTTCTTTGCACAATGGTCACGTTCGATGTATGTCGGTCATGTTCTTTGTACGACGGTCACGTTCGTTGTATGTCGGTCATGTTCTTTGTACGGCGGTCACGTTCTTTGCACAAGGTCCCGTTCTTTGCACGACGGCCACGTTCTTTGCACGATGGTCACGTTCGTTGTATGTCGGTCACGTTCTTTGAACGACAGTCACGTTCGATGTATGTCGGTCATGTTCTTTGTGCGGCGGTCACGTTCTTTGCACAAGGTCACGTTCTTTCACGACGGCCACGTTCTTTGCACGATGGTTACGTTCGTTGTATGTCGGTCACGTTCGATGTATGTTGGTCATGTTCTTTGTACGGCGGTCACGTTCTTTGCACAAGGTCACGTTCTTTGCACAAGGTCACGTTCTTTGAACGACGGCCACGTTCTTTGCACGATGGTCACGTTCGTTTTATGTCGGTCATGTTCTTTGTACGGCGGTCACGTTCTTTGTACAAGGTCACGTTCTTTGCACGATGATCACGTTCTTTGAACGATGGTCACGTTATTTGCGCGACGGTCACGTTGTTTTGCAACGGTCACTTTATTTGCACGACGTTCACGTTGTTTGTATGGTAGTCACATTGTTTTGTACGACGGTAACGTTGTTTGTACGAAGGTCACGTTGTATGTACGAAGGTCAAGTTGTTTCTACGACTGTCGCGTTACTTGTACGAAGGTCAAGTTGTTTCTACGACTGTCGCGTTACTTGTATGAAGGTCAAGTTGTTTCTACGACTGTCGCGTTACTTGTACGAAGGTCAAGTTGTTACTATGGCTGTCGCGTTACTTGTACGAAGGTCAAGTTGTTTCTACGACTGTCGCGTTACTTGTATGAAGGTCAAGTTGTTTTCTACGACTGTCGCGTTACTTGTACGAAGGTCAAGTTGTTTTTACGACTGTACGACTGTCGCGTTACTTGTGTACTGAAGGTCAAGTTGTCAAGTTGTTTCTACGACTGTCGCGTTACTTGTACGAAGGTCAAGTTGTTTCTACGGCTGTCGCGTTACTTGTACGAAGGTCAAGTTGTTTCTACGACTGTCGCGTTACTTGTACGAAGGTCAAGTTGTTTCTACGACTGTCGCGTTACTTGTACGAAGGTCAAGTTGTTTCTACGGCTGTCGCGTTACTTGCTCGAAGGTCACGTTCTTTGCGCGACGGTCACGTTATTTGCGCGACGTGACTGTTTCTAATGGTATTTATTTTATTAATATTTTAACAGGATAAATGTGTTAAAACAGTGTGTTAATGTAACGGTGTTTTCAAACGACTTATAAGTTGTGCAACACTTCGAGGTAGCATTTCAAACAGCTTATAAGCTACACACGACAGGTTAGGTTTTGAATATGTTTTATGCTCCGCTCAACGCTACAACGCTCCGCAATTGGTGTAGCCGCCTCGGTGGCCTAGTGGATAGCGTACTGGGCTTTCACCCCGAGGACTCGGGTTCGACTCCCGGCGAGGGCTTGGCATTTTCGTACGCTAAAAATCATCTCATCGTCTGCATTAGCCCAAGTGTACACAATAGTCGGACGTTAAACACCAAAAAAAGAAAAAAAAAGCAATTGGTGGCCACACGGCCTAATCAAGATGTTAAAAATTTTGTTACAAATATTCGTAACAAACCATATTGTCATATTTTTTCGATTAAAACGTTTTACAAATGGCGTCACGGACAATATGACACTATTAAAACCGCATTTTATTCGCGTTATTTTCTCGTATACAGTTGTCAGCTTTGTCGTACACTCGTATGAGGTTGTTTAATATATTTAGTATTATAATGGTTGCACGTAATGCCATTCGACACAATACCACATGCCACATGCCACATGCCACATTGCGGTAATGCACATAGTGCAGGGAACAATGACATGGGATGTAACTTTACACTAACATTACCTAATGGCGTCTGCAGTCCTGTATCCTGTGTCCTGTATCCTTTATTGTAAGCCAAACAAGAATAGCATAATGCAATGTCATTGTACTGCTTAACAAACAGGTGTGAAGAAACATTACAGTTTTTTTTATAAAAAAAGTTACTTAAAAAATAAGCGAGTTTTTAATTCAATCTTTCATTTTACCTAAACTTTTACGCATATTGTTTCCAAAACGCAACGTATCGTTTTTAAGTAGGCTACTCAATTTTACAAATCAATATTTATTGCCTCCCATTTTCCTTACTATAACATAAAATTTCAGAACTATAAACTTTCTTATACAAAATATTTTCTTTTAAAAATACCGGTACTCTATACAAAAATACCAAAAATCTACATATTCTCTATATATCTATTATATATATATATATATATATATATATATATATATATATATATTATATATTATATATTATTATCTATTATTATCTGCGTATAGACCCTGTTGGATCACGCAAAACACTACGACTCATGCCTTGCTCCTTCTAATCCTCCACACCACCCTCATCCTGTCCCCATGGATCCTCTTCCGCTCCTCCGTCCATTTTATCCCTGCTCTCTTTGGGATTTCATTCTCTGGGACCTTCCAACCGAGTATCTTTCTCCTGTATGCGTGCCTGTCTTCAACGTCTGTTGAGTCTATTTCTGCGTCATGTAGATCTATTCTGACTTGTGCGATCCACGACGTTGTTGATTTGACACCTTGTATATACTTGAGGATTCTGTTGGCAAGTCTCGTTGTTGGGAGTCTACTGATATGTCCATAGAACCGAAGCCTCCTTCTATATATTCTCAAAAATGTTTACTATAACTTATGATTAATAAAACATAACAAAATTGAGATATTTGTGCCAAATTTGAAAAATAGAAAATGATACGTTTAGAGACTAAATAAAAAAACGAAATAAAAACTTTCAGTTTGTATGTATATATATATATATATATATGTGTGTGTGTGTGTGTGTGTAATTAATGCATAATTACATACAGTATGCCATGTAATTTACAGATTTAGATTCAAATTTAGCAAACAAATTTATTACTAACTTAGACAAGTTCTTTATCGAGTAAAATCCGTTCAACATTTTCATAATGGTGGACATTTTATATCTTCAAAACGCCATTTTTTTTTGTGAAACACTACTTTGAAAATCCTATCGTATTGTCATAAAATCTACTATCTATTGTACTCAAAGAAAATCTAATCGTATTTATAGAAAATATTACCGCAATCACAGAAAATCTACCATACTCACAAGAAATGTTATCGATTGCACAAAAAATCCTACCGTACTCACAAAAAAACTCATCTTTCTCACAGAAAATCTTATTGTACTCACAGAAAATCTCATCCTGCTCACAGAAAATCCAATTTTACATACAGAAAATGTTATCGTACGAACAGAAAAATATTACCGTGCTCACAGAAAATATTATCGTACTCGTAGAAAATCTTAACGTACTTACGAAAAGTTTTATCCTACACGTAGAAAATCTTATCCTACTCACAGAAAAAAACTCATTGTCTCACAGAAAATCTTATGATACTCACGGAAAATCTTACCGTACTCACAGAAAAAAACTCATTGTCTCACAGAAAATCTTATGATACTCACGGAAAATCTTACCGTACTCACAGAAAGTCTTACCGTATTAACAGAATATCTTACCTTAACTCATGGAAAATTTCACCGTACTCACAGAAAAACTCATCCTACTCGCAGCAAATGTGAACGCAATCAAACTAAATATCAGCATAATTTGCATTTTTAATATTTTAAATCAATTTAAATAAGATAATGAATTAAATGGAGACCAGGGTTCATTTTAATATTTTTAATTGCAATTTTAAAGCTAAAATGCTTTATGAATTTAATCTATTTAACCGTTTGTGACTTTATTTACTTCATATTAGTGACGCGTTTCGAAACTAAGGTCATATCTTCAGAACGCACTTCTAAGGTCGTCAACACATTAAAATTTGTATACAAACACACAACTTATTACATAAAACATTGCAATAAGTACGTTAACGTCGGGTGTGCAACGCTGTTTCTCGGATCCGGCTCCAATGTTTTTTTTTTAGTAACGAAACGCGCCAATAATATAAAATAAGTAAATATAATCACAGGTGGTTAAACAGATTGAAATTTCTAAAAGGTCAGTAAGTTGACGTCTTAAAATTAATTTAATATTAAAAATACTTTTATTTGCTTATTTTAATGATGATCATTATAAGGTTTTGTTTTTAAGTTTTTGAAATTCGCTTTTATCCCGTCAACGAATCAGCTTCGTGTCGCAATTGTTTAGTTATTGTGATGGAACGAATTTCATTTCGGCAAGATGCGGTGGGCACGGACACTTTGCTTTAAGTAACAGCCCCGAGTAGCAGCTGGTCTCCGTTAATTGACAGCTTCCAATTACAAGTCTACTGTATCCTCAGTTTCGATTCTCCTGCAATTTGTTGTGTTTTCTCTTTCCTCGTGAAATAAAGAGAAGTAGTAACGAAAAATAAGAGATAAAGTTCTAAGCGAAACAATTACGTTGGGCATTGATTACGAATTTAATTCGTCTTATCAAAACCGTTTAAACGTTAAATTCATCTATATTGGTATAAAAAAACTGTAATAGTGAGATGATCGGCCGACGGAAATGACCTTAAACAAATTAAATAGTCAGTGTTGGTTGTTCGTTTGTATTAGTTACAATTGCATTACTGATTTTGTTGCTAAATTAAAATTAAACACAACTTAAATTGAAGAAAATTGTCTCATATACATTTGCTTACAATGTGTACAAATATGAAACATCAGTCTTGTACAACGTATGAACTATTAATCCTATAGTGATTGTAATAATTGTTCTTCTTGTTTGGGTATATTATTAAAGTCTAAAATGTATTCAATATATATTGATAAACTTTTTTTTATACAACTTACAAGATATATTTTTAACTGTAAACGCTGGAGACATAGTATGGCATACAGATGGCTCCAAAAACAGTCAGGCACTGGTGCTGGGGTGTACGTTCTGAGACCGGGGTTAAAGAAAGTAATTACCCTGCGACAGCATACAACACTATTTCAGGCTGAAGTGATGACCATTATGACTGTGTTCGGGAGAACTTGGATCGGGGCTTTAAGAAGGCACGTATTCATATTCATACCGATAGTCAGGCAGCAATAAAAGCACTTGCGGGTCATATAATACAGTCCAAGCTGGTCTGGGAGTATCGGAAGGACCTTGACGCTCTGTCTCTGGGTAACAGGGTAACTCTTCACTGGGTTCCGGGGCATAGGGGAGTTGAGGGTAATGAGGAGGCAGACCGACTGGCTGGACTTGGATCTGCATCTGAATGTATCGGACCTGAGCCGGCTTTAGGGATTTTTCTATCGTTGGCAAGGTCTGCTATTAATGGGTGGATTACATGTCAACACCAGGTAAGATGGGACAACCTTCATGGGTATTCCCATAGTAAATGTCTCTTAAGCAAAGTTCCTTCTGGAGGAATCAAAGGGGCGGCAGATGTCCTGGGCAGAGTACAACTTAGGAGGATCATGGGGCTCATAACAGGGCACTGTGGTCTGAGGGTGCACTTTAACAGGATAGGCGTATACCACGGAGAAACCGTGTGTAGGTTGTGCAGGAAGGAGGAGGAAACTGCAGGTCACATAATTTATGATTGTGAGGCTCTTGCTAGTAGGAGGATAGGAGTTTTTGGTTTCCAAGACCCTAGGGATCTTCACCAGAGTGAGCTAGTCAGTGGGTTGTTGGAACTTATTAGGGGCACCAATCTGCTGAACTAGGTATTTTAAAAGGTAAGTTGCACAATAGGTCAGTCGATCGCAGTGCCTTGGGTTGAACTATCCCTTCCTATAGTAAATAATCTTAATCTTTACTGTAAACGCTATAAAGAATTAGGTGCCAGATGTTGTGCGGGTATATTGTATAATGATGTTAATTATAATTTTAATATTTATCCTTAAAGTTATTTCTATTCATAATTTATACAAAAAAACTTTAGATGTGGGCAAGTATAGTGATTAGCTGGTTTTGATCTCACGTCTCCTAGTTTCATAAGCATATATCTCAGCAGTAGGCCTAAATCAGGAGTGCACGTAAAACTAATGAGCTCACTGGTAGATTTAAATTAACTTCAAGAGTACTAATTATGCGTATAAGGCACGCTTTTTTCACTCACACAAAAAGTAGCAGGCCGGGCTAAAGAGTTTTTCACTTCAAAAAGTCAAATGAACGTGAAAAAATCGATATTGAGTTTCTGATGGATGCTTATGAGTAACAAAAAAGTATTCTTCGGCTATATGACTCCCTCCTCCCTCCTCCCTCCCCCCCTCTCTCTCTCTCTCTCTGTCTGTGTCTGTGTGTGTGTGTGTGTATATATATATATATATATATATATATATATATATATATATATATGTGTGTGTGTGTGTGTGTGTGTGTGTGTGTGTGTGTGTGTGTGTGTATGCGTGTGTGTGTGTGTGTGTGTGTGGTGTGCGCGCGCGTTTGCGTGTGTGTAAGTGCGTGCGTACGTATATATGCGCGCGCGTACGCGTTTGTGTGCGTGCGTACGTACGTGCGCGCGTTTGCGTGTGTGCGTGTGTACGTACGGACGTGCGCGTGTGTGATGTGCGCGCACGCGTTTGCGTGTGTGCGCGCATTTGCGTTTGTGTGCGTGCGTGCGTGTGTACGTACGTGTGTGTTTGTGTGCGCGCGCGCGCGTGTGTGTTTGTGCTTGTGCGTGTGTACGTACGCGTGCGCGCGCGCGCGTGGTGCATGTGTGTGAGTGCTCGCGTGTGTGTGTTTGTGCTTGTGCGCGTGTATGTATGTGTGTGCGCGCGCGTGTGTGTGTGCTTGTACTTGTGCGTGTGTACGTAAGTGCGCGCGCGCGTGTGTGCATCAGTGTGTGCGTGCGCGCGTGTGTACGTACTTGCGCGCGTGTGTGTGCGTGCCTGTGCGTGCTCGCTTGTATGTGTGTGTGCTCGCGTGTGTGTGTTTTTGCTTGCGCGTGTGTGCGTGCGCGCGTGTGCGCGCGTGTGTGTTTGTGCTTGTGCGTGTGTACGTACGCGCGCGCGCGTGTGTACATTTACGAAATTAACAATGTAAGTACTTTACCTACCTCAGTATAACGGGATTAGTTTTTCTTTTACATACGTCAAATCAATTTTCATTCGCATTTTTCTTTAGGTGAAATACCACCAGTGTCCTTGTCGTACTTTTAATGGAATTTGAAAATTTAAAATGTTATTTTTATGCTATCGGAACGGTAGAATCAGAAAAAAAAATTATAATAAAAATAATATGAGCTTTGTAATTGGTTGTAACAGTTGACGTTTAGAAGTGGTGGTTTTAGCAGTTCTAGATTGGTACGGGAACAACTTGCTCCAAGCCAATGTAATAATCGATTCTTATGTCAAAATTCATTCAAATCGAACCAAAAGTGCTATCGTTGTAAAGCTAACATTGATTTACAGGTAGTCTAAACATGTAGCCTATATTTCCAAGAGTGCTTCATAAAGTGACCAAAAGCTCAGGATCAGCTCTTATTTCAAAGTCTTGGTTCTGGGTCTTACTATGATGGCAGCTCCAGGAGCTCACTTTCCAATCGTAAATCGCGATAACTGTTTTACAATGCATTGCTATTTTATTTACGCAAAGTGAATCATAGATGGCATCAGTGCTGTCACAGAATACGAGTACTCATCGCATCCACCCACCTCCCGCCCACTGCTGGTGTACGGTGTACGGTACTTGGTTGTTTGCTACTCCTGTACATGCTTTACCGTGTAAACAAGGTAAATTAACATTCTGATGTTTGATTATAAGGTAAATATTAACACCGGTATGTTGATTAATCATTACATCAGCAAAGGCAGTGCAGATTAACGTGACTGTTCATCAGTGATAATTGCAGAACAGCAAAGACAATAACGTAATGGATTGTAGAACTGAAACCTATCACGTATTTAACCTATCTATCAGTTATATGTTAGGTTATAGTTGAACCTGTTGAACTGACAGGTTATATAGGTTCAAAACAGATCTGTAAGGCTATCTAAAAACATCTTTCGAGAGAGATAAAACATGTGATCAAGATAGGAGGCATTAGCAAATGGGCTTCAATTTAGCCTAGGAACAGAAGACCTAAGAATTTAACCTTGCGGGTGAGAAATGCAAATCTTATTGTACTCACAGAAAATCTCATCCTACTCACAGAAAATCCAATTTTACACACAGAAAATATTATCGTACTCGTAGAAAATCTTATCGTACTTACAACAGATCTTATCCTACTCACAGAAAAAACTCATTGTCTCACAGAAAATATTATGATACTCACGGAAAATCTTACCGTACTCACAGGGAATTTTATTTTGCTCGTACTGTAGAAAATCTTATCGTACTTACAACAAACCTTATCCTACTTACAGAAAAAAACTCATTGTCTCACAGAAAACATTATCGTACTCTTAGAAAATCTTATCGTACTTACAACAAATCTTATCCTACTCACAGAAAAAACTCCTTGTCTCACAGAAAATATTATGATACTCACGGAAAATCTTACCGTACTCACAGGAAATTTTATTTTACTCGTACTCGTAGAAAATCTTATCGTACTTACAACAAACCTTATCCTACTCACAAAAAAAACTCATTGTCCCACAGAAAACGTTATCGTACTCGTAGAAAATCTTATCGTACTTACAACAAATCTTATCCTACTCACAGAAAAAACTCCTTGTCTCACAGATAATATTATGATACTCACGGAAAAATCTTACCGTACTCACAGGAAATTTTATTTTACTCACAGAAAATTTTACCGTACTCACAGAAAAACTCATCCTACTCGCAGCAAATGTGAACGCAATCAAACTAAATATCAGCATAATTTGCATTTTTAATATTTTAAATCAATTTAATTAAGATAATGAATTAAATGGAGACCAACGTTCCTTTATCTACTAGGGCTCATTTATCATTCAGTTTAATACCAGGGCTAACAGGAAATAGTATTTCTAGACTAAGGGACTTTCAGCCAGATATGTCTGTAGGAAACAATCCTCTAGTTTAAATTGGAGGGGGAGATAGGGATCTCAAGAAGAAAGAGAATCAGAAGAAGCATGTTTGAGATTGTCTCTAAGCGGGGTAGGAATATATCGTGAAGAAGTTGAGTGTAGGTTGAACAGAGCGGTTGACGAGACTGAGGGTGACTTAGTCTATGATTATGAAGTTCTTGTAAGCAAGAAACATGGTTTCCTGGACCGTAAGGGTCTTCTGTTGAAGGACATAATCAGAAGAATGCAAAGCCGCTTCGGTGGCCTAGTTGGTAGCGTACTGGCTTTCACCCGAGGACCCGGGTTTGATTCCCGGCCAGATCTTGGCATTTTCATACGCTATAAATCACCCCATCGGCTGCATTAGCCCAAGTGTGCACAATAGTCGGACGTTAAAAAAAAAAAAAAATAAAAAAAAAAAACAGAAGATTGCAAACACACATTTGGAAATCATTGCTGAATCTGAGAGGAAAATAGGGATCTGGTCGGAAAATTCAACCAATCAATGATTAACAATCTTCAGTTTAGTAGAATCAACTAACTTCTTTGCTTTTGGTTGAGTGAAGTAAGTGTCGTATTTTTTTCCAATAAATACTACTTATTATTTTCATAATCGCCGATACGAGTTTGATAAAAATTGGCACACGTTGCATACAACGAAAAGTGTGTTACTATGACGTCATATTTCTAAACGCGTTAATGGGTAGAAAATCAAAAATCGTATGTGAGTGAATCTATTCAAGAAATAATTAATTATAATAAAAACCCAATCGTTAATTTTTCTTTATACTCGGTTTGTGATCGAAAATAAAATATATGTAAGGCTAAAACGTTACCGTTCGTATTCATCGGCTTCGTCCAGGGTTCAACTTTATGTAAGATTTTTGGCTCAGTTATAAATTGGGCTCATTGACAAAAATCAGCATTTCATGATTTTGCTCACTCATGTTTAAGTCATCGCCGCCAAAAGGGACTTTGAGTTTTAAAATTGAATAAATGCACAAATTTATGGGAGCAAGGATTCGGGTACTCAATATTCTCTAGCGTAAGGAATTTTAGGTGCTCAATATTCTCGAGCGTAAGGAAGGTTTAGGTGCTCAATATTCTCGAGCGTAAGGAAGTTTAGGTGCTCAATATTCTCGAGCGTAAGGAATTTTAGGTGCTCAATATTCTCGAGCGTAAGGAAGTTTTAGGTGCTCAATATTCTCGAGCGTAAGGAATTTTAGGTGCTCAATATTCTCGAGCGTAAGGAATTTTAGGTGCTCAATATTCTCGAGCGTAAGGAAGGTTTAGGTGCTATATATTCTCGAGCGTAAGGAAGGTTTAGGTGCTCAATATTCTCGAGCGTAAGGAAGTTTTAGGTGCTCAATATTCTCGAGCGTAAGAAAGGTTTAGGTACTCAATATTCTCGAGCTTAAGGAAGTTTTAGGTGCTCAATATTCTCGAACGTAAAGAATTTTAGGTGCTCAATATTCTCTACCGTAAGGAGTTTTTAGGTGATCAATAATCTCGAGCGTAAGGAAGTTTTAGGTGCTCAATATTCTGGAGCGTAAGGAAGGTTTAGGTGCTCAATATTCTCCAGCGTAAGGAATTTTAGGTGCTCAATATTCTCGAGCGTAAGGAAGTTTTAGGTGCTCAATATTCTCGAGCGTAAGGAAGGTTTAGGTGCTCAATATTCTCGAGCGTAAGGAAGGTTAAGGTGCTCAATATTCTCGAGCGTAAGGAAGTTTTAGGTGCTCAATGTTCTCGAGCGTAAGAAAGGTTTAGGTACTCAATATTCTCGAGCTTAAGGAAGTTTTAGGTGCTCAATATTCTCGATCGTACGGAAGTTTTAGGTGCTCAATATTCTCGAGCGTAAGGAAGGT
>CM040191.1:64358597-64383597 GCA_022606455.1 Callitettix versicolor
ATTACGTTAGCGAGACATTTGCGTGTTGATATTACTTTTTTTTATTTTTACGAAATCAGTTTTCAATTTTCAAGAGCTAGACAGAAAAAATTCAGTAACCGAACCAAAATTATAAATCATGTTTCATGTTTTTCTCAATTCCTCATTATTCTTATTAATTAGTTCATGTTGTTCTTCAGTCATAACTGTCTTACTAATTGTAACATTTTCGTAGTTAAATTCATTTTTTCTCAATATTTGTTCTTCGTTTAAAACATATTTATTTAATAATTTTATTGTCCATTTTATTTATAAATTGAATTCCTCATATTACCTCAATTGAAATGATAATAAAACAATAGCTGTTGAACAAAATCAGCTGTTTAGAAGTAGTCACAATTATATTTATATATATATAAACACTCAACGCGCTAAATAATATTATATGCAATATCACGACATTGGCATGACTCGCGCAAAATCCAACACCACAACCAGCCCTAAAACATGATACACGTCAATAGTGAAAAATAAATTTTAATTCTTTTTTTTAATCTTTTCATAATGTTATCCGTTACAAATTACCATACGATTTAAATTACACTGAACACATTTTGTATATTCACAGTGCTAACACTTCTACTTATATGATCCAAAATGGTCGCTGCTTTCAGTATGATATCCGGCGGCCTCAAGTCTGCAAGTGACTTTTGTTTTAGAGCAGTCGGTAGATGTTTGAAGGCAATGGACACTGAATAAATCATATCCGCCACTTCCTGTACCGTTAACGAACAAAGTTCACACACGGGGTTGTCAAAAATATACAATTCTTCTTCTTCTTCAAACAGATGATTTTGTTTTTCGTTATAATCAATTTCACAGCTACTTAACTTCTCTTCTTCAGACAATTCAGTGACGTCTTCAATTGGTTGTTTTATTTTGTTTTCTTTTATTTCGTCTTCATTGTTAATTATTCTTTTAGGCTTTCTGTTATCAGTAACAGAATGTGATGTTTTATTATTAGTTTTTAAATTTAGAGTTTTGAATTTCTCTTCTTCAGACAATTCAGTGACGTCTTCAATTGGTTGTTTTATTTTGTGTTCTTTTATTTCGTCTTCATTGTTAATTATTCTTTTAGACTTTCTGTTATCAGTAACAGAATGTGATGTTTTGTTATTAGTTTTTAAATTTAGAGTTTTGAATTTCTCTTCTTCAGACAATTCAGTGACGTCATCAATTGGTTGTTTCATTTTGTGTTCTTTTATTTCGTCTTCATTGTTAATTATTTTTTTAGGCTTTCTGTTATCAGTAACAGAATGTGATGTTTTATTATTAGTTTTTAAATTTAGAGTTTTGAATTTCTCTTCTTCAGACAATTCAGTGACGTCATCAATTGGTTGTTTCATTTTGTGTTCTTTTATTTCGTCTTTATTGTTAATTATTCTTTTAGGCTTTCTGTTATCAGTAACAGAATGTGATGTTTTATAATTAGTTTTTAAATTTAGAGTTTTGAATTTCTCTTCTTCAGGCATTTCAGTGGCGTCTTCAATTGGTTGTTTTATTTTGTGTTCTTTTATTTCGTCTTCATTGTTAATTATTTTTTTAGGCTTTCTGTTATCAGTAACAGAATGTGATGTTTTGTTATTAGTTTTTAAATTTAGAGTTTTGAATTTCTCTTCTTCAGACAATTCAGTGACGTCATCAATTGGTTGTTTCATTTTGTGTTCTTTTATTTCGTCTTCATTGTTAATTATTCTTTTAGACTTTCTGTTATCAGTAACAGATGTTTTGTTATTAGTTTTTAAAATGTGATGTTTATAATTAGTTTTTAAATTTAGAGTTTTGAATTTCTCTTCTTCAGGCATTTCAGTGACGTCTTCAATTGGTTGTTTTATTTTGTGTTCTTTTATTTCGTCTTCATTGTTAATTATTTTTTTAGGCTTTCTGTTATCAGTAACAGAATGTGATGTTTTATTATTAGTTTTTAAATTTAGAGTTTTGAATTTCTCTTCTTCAGACAATTCAGTGACGTCATCAATTGGTTGTTTCATTTTGTGTTCTTTTATTTCGTCTTCATTGTTAATAATTGCTTTAGGCTTTTCGTTATCGGTAATATAACGTGATGTTTTATTATTAGTTTTTAAATTTAAACTTTTGATTTCCTCTATCAACTTTAATTTCAGTTTTGTGGTTTCCTTAATCTTCATTTCGTTATTTTTTATTTTAATATCGTTTTCGTTTTTTACGTTTTTAAGCTGTTCTTTCTGTAATGATTCAGGTTTATTATTTTCAAAATGTTCGAAGTTAATTTTCTTAACTACTTTTAATTTTGAAATCTCGATAGTTTCTTTCGATTTACCACGTGATTCGTTATTATTTCCTTTGTCTACTTTATTTATTTTCTTTGGCATTTCTTGTACAGTATTAATCTCTGTCTCCTTTTTACTTTTATCTGTTCGATTTAAACATACATTTTCTCTACTTAATTTCTTTTCTAACTCATTTTGCTTTAAATGTTTATTTCTCATATCGATTTCATTTATTGCATTGTTTATCTGCTTATTAAAATGATTTATTTCAATATTACCATTTAAAATATTTTCTTCCGTTAATTTAGGTTGTTCATTATCGCTTACTATTTTATTCCCTTCGTCAACCAACGTGTCTGATTGTTCTGTACAATTTTCTTCTTCAAGTGCTTTCTCCACTAAGAAGTGTTTTAAAGGTTCTGTTTTTAGTTTCGACGATAAATCTTCAATTAATTTTAAAGTAGTCTTAGAACGGATCAGGAAGCCTTTAGAAGGTATCTCACTATCAAATGGAATAGACTTTTCGTTAGAAAGTTCTTTATATTTAGTAGTGGTGTATGTTTTTTTATTTAACATTATTTCCTTTTCTTTATTTAGATTATTTCGTTTTATAACATTTTTCTCTTTAAGATTAATAATTTTACTTTTTATTGAAGGCGATTTGTCCTTAAAAGCCTTTGAGTGAGATTTTTTGTTATTCTTTTCTATATTCTTATTCACAATCGTTTCTCCTGTGATTCGTTTAACTTTGCTTTTATGAGGTGACTTTTTGTTTTGTTTTTTTCTTAAGTTGGTAGACCTTCCGTCAAGTAAACCATTCAGTAATGTACGTATACTTGTAAACTCTTCGTCGAAGAAAGAAGAGTTTCCTGTTGAATTGTTAAGCGATCTAAAATCATGAATCATAACGGAAAATTATTTTTACAGAAACGGTTATAAGTAATTAAAAAATATTTTAAACCAATTACGTTAAAGCTATACATTACATAAACATGTTTGAATAAGGGATGCTCGATTTTTTTAAATTTTAATGGCAGGATTTAAAAATCTGATTAAGTAGTGCACACGTTTTCGTATAAAATCTTTAAAACAAATATTTTATAAATGCATTATATTAACAATTGCTACTGTTATACATCGTCTTGTTATAATTAACATTTATTATTGCTGTGTTGAGTATAATGATCTGCCTTGCCTAGCTTCGTCACTTTAGTTGACGCGTTTCGAAGAACCTCCATCTTCAAAAACTATATCTATACTCAAAAATCTATCTATCTATCTATCTATCTATATCTATCTATCTATCTATCTATCTATATCTATATATATATATATATATATATATATATATATATATATATATATATATATATACATACAAAAATCTATATCTAGAGTATAGATACAGTTTTTGAAGATGGAAGTTCTCCGAAACGCGTCAACTAAAATAGAATTAACGAAGCTAGGCAAGGCAGATCATTATACTCAACAAAGTGACAATAATCCTAGCAGAAAAGAAGAAGAATATAAAAAGAATATTTATTATTGTATATTGTTATTCTAAAGGCTATGAAAACGGCATTTTTACTTGTAGCAAATTTTTCAAAATATTTTGTGAAACTTTCCAATACATATTCAAAAAATAATAATAAATTTTATTATGTAATAGTAGGTAAATAGAAAAAAATTATAGAAAAACTTTAATTACAAAATGGCGAAAAGTTATAATTAAAATTACGTTTGACGTAATATTTTAAATGTCAATAAATTAAAATTTGGAACACACTTAATTTCCAAATAAAATTAAGAACATAAACTTCAAGTATGTATTTGCATAGTAGAGAATAGTATATTTTATTTTAACAACTTCAAAACTTTCCAGTAAATAATTTAGGAATACCATATTGAAATAATGGAATATTTCAGTAGAAATGAGCTCAATTTGACACATAAGGACTTTTGATAAAAAAAATATCAAATTTTTGTTATTTTCAAATAAATGCTTATTTATAATTTCAAGGTTAATATTACTGATTCAGTTTTTTTTTTTTTTTTTTAACGTCCGACTATTGTGCACACTTGGGCTAATGCAGACGGTGGGATGATTTATAGCGTATGAAAATGCCAAGCCCTCGCCGGGAATCGAACCCGGATCCTCGGGGTGAAAGCCTAGTACGCTATCCACTAGACCACCGAGGCGGCTATATATATATATATATATATATATATATATATATATATATATAGGAGGCTTCGGTTCTATGGACACATCAGTAGACTCCCAACAACGAGACTTGCCAACAGAATCCTTAAGTATATACAAGGTGTCAAATCAACAACGTCGTGGATCGCACAAGTCAGAATAGACCTACATGACGCAGGAATAGACTCAACAGATGTTGAAGACAGGCGCGCATACAGGAGAAAGATGCTCGGTTGGAAGGTCCGAGAGAATGAAATCCCAAAGAGAGCGGAGGTAAAATGGACGGAGGAGCGGAGGAGGATCCATGGGGACAGGATGAGGGAGGTGTGGAGGATTAGAAGGAACAAGACATGAGTCGGAGTGCTTTGTGTGATCCAACAGGGTCTATGCGCAAATAATAATAATAATATATGTTTATTGTTAATGAATTTTTCTACAAATGCTTTTTTCTGGAATTTTACGGGTTATTTAAGATTTTCTAGTTAAAATACGCTTCAGTGTAAACTTTAAAATTGAACTCACTAATTGTACATAAACATTTCTATAGCATATTTTACTAATTGTTCATTGAACATACTCACAAATTTTTGTAAATTGTTAAATTTTGACCAAGATTCTTCATTTTAGCCGAGCAATAACTTTTCTTCTTTGACGTTACGTTTTAAAAAATTTAAAATCTAAATTATGTTTATGCATAAATTACACAAAGGAAATTACATAACGTTGCTCAGTGAATTATAAAATAAGTGTAAGTGAAATATACTTTTTTACCAATTGAAATGTATGTAATTTAAAAATTACATTTTGTAATATAATTTGAATTTCGGATTTATGTTTCCATAGAAATTAATATTATTGGGACGCACTAACAAAACGACGCTGAAATTCTTTTTATATTCATCTTCTTTTCTGCTAGTATTATTGTCACTATGTTCAGTATAATCTGCTTCCTAGCTTCGTCAATTCTACTTTCGTTGACGCGTTTCAGAGAACCTCCATCTTCAGGCAGATTATTTTTCTGAACATAGTAAAACGACGCTAATTTGCATATAAAAATAAAGTCATTATTAAAACTTTAATAAACTAATTTTATTGTTACTATTATTTTATTATACCCCGCAGGGGGTGCAGACTAGCTGCACCTATTGAGAGGATTTAGACGTCCCTCGCGGTACCCGAATCCGACTGACACTTACACTTACAACACTACACTTACGACACTACACTTACGACAGCCGCCTCGATGGCCTAGATCAGGGGTCTCCAAACTTTCCAGCCTTAGGGCCATACTGATTACTCCAGTAAGTTCCGAGGGCCAAAACCATATTATCATTGTTTAAAATGTATAAAATGTTAGTTGGATTCATTTCAATAATTTGTTAGTTATTATATACTGAAGTTAAATTTTTTGCATATTATACATGTCTTTACTCATTACAATTCTATGTTTATTTATCCAACTTATCACAAAAACAATAACAATAAGCCTACAACAATGTTATGAGTAGTTAGCCCATGACCATATTAGTGTAGATGTCATATTAATAATTATTCAACATAAAATTAGAATACTTCAGTAAACTAAATTTAATTTGCTATAAAAAATATGTTCTCTAAAAGGAGTTTTCTAGTATGCTAGCTCTCCGCGGGCCGGACAAAATCTGTCCGCGGGCCGGATGTGGCCCTCGGGCCGTAGTTTGGAGACCCCTGGCCTAGATGAAAGCGTACTGGGCTTTCACCCCGAGTACCCGTGTTCGATTCTCGGCCAGTGCTTGGCATTTCCATACGCTATATATCATCTCATCGTCTGCATTACCCAAGTGTGCACAATAGTCGGACGTTAAATACACAACAAAAAAATATACTTACGATTTTAACACTTTACACTCACCTTACATTTACGGCGATAATAGCCTCAGTCAAATATAAAACGTGATATGTTAAAATATTTTGGAACTACTTTGTTTGCATCACTTTTACAAGACAGCTGTGTGCCGGGATTATTTCATATACGAAACCAAGCCAATTTAAAATTTCAACATGGCAGATTCGATAAGACGAATTGAAAGAAGCAGGTGCAGCTTTTAAATGCCAATGAGATAACCAGTTACTGTCTTCATCTCTTAGACGTTATGTGCAGGAAATTGCTTTCCTTATACTCGTATCTGTTAAGTGTTATTTCACTTCAATACCTTTGCCAGATTATATATGTTTCTACAATTTATTTTCGAAACTTTACGTTTTTCAAGGTTACTAAACAGCGACTGCGTGCTACAAAGTATGACGTGTTTTTACAAAACGAATACAACCTAACCGTTGTGATTTATAATTCACAACACAATTTGCAAAACATCGTTAGCAGCAATTACGTTTCTGTACAAAGTTGTCCCTAACTTGGATTTAATTAAACGAGTTTAAGTTCATGAAACTTAAGGGGCGTTGTGGGATCCTTTGTTTGGTGCAGAGATAAAAAAGTTTTTAATTAAAAAAGATGTTATAAAAGGTAATTCAAGGAAATAAAACAAACATTATTTACGTTTATTATTTTAATTACTTTAATTTTACTAGATTTTATTGCCTTTTATGCTTTACCTATATGTAATGAGGATGAGGATGTTATATATATCATCATATATATATATATATATATATATATATATATATATATATATATATATATATATAAGAACAATTAATATTTTAATGTTTATTGTTTATTTATATATATATATATATATATATATATATATATATATATAATATATATATATTTTCGGACATAGCACACCATTTAAATGTCGAAATAATACACGACGATTTGAGACGTATATATCAACTCTCGTTCTCAAATGCCTGACTTAAAACGTATAAATAGCAACTGTAACATAAGCTTAGGTCTTTGTTAAAAGGTCTTTGTTAAAATACTAATATAAAAAAATTTGCACGTGAAAAGGGAGCCACAAGTCTAAAAAAAATGACAACGTTCACAATAGCTGACAAATACCGTATCAGAACAAGGCTTAGATCAACAGTGTTCCTAAACAACTGACGTCTGCTCGTGCCAACCCCGTATGTTTAGTGATTGTGTTCCTGCGGTTTCCTTTATCTCAAATTGAGATTACGGTGTAGTGATGGAACAATAACCTGATAAGAAAGAAAACCTGATAATGTCTTCATGAAATAAAATAATGTTTTTTTTTAATTTGTTGTGAAAGCTTTGTTATGAATCTTCACCTTACTTGGGTGTAAAACTGTTAACTAATTTTGAGAATGTAGTTTTATTTAGCATATATATTTTGATGAAAAAAGCAATAAAAACATATAAAAAGCATATATATTTTGATGAAAAAAGCAATAAAAACATATAAAAAGCATATATATTTTGATGAAAAAAGCAATAAAAACATATAAAAAGCATATATATTTTGATGAAAAAAGCAATAAAAACATATAAAAAGCATATATATTTTCATGAAAAAAGCATTAAAACATATAAAAAGCATATATATTTTGATGAAAAAAGCAATAAAAACATATAAAAAGCATCTATATTTTGATGAAAAAAGCAATAAAAACATATAAAAGCATATATATTTTGATGAAAAAAAAGCAATAAAACATATAGAAAGCATATATATTTTGATGAAAAAAGCAATAAAAACATATAAAAAGCATATATATTTTGATGAAAAAAGAAATAAAAACATATAAAAAGCATATATATTTTGATGAAAAAAGCAATAAAAACATATAAAAAGCATCTATATTTTGATGAAAAAAGCAATAAAAACATATAAAAAGCATATATATTTTGATGAAAAAAGAAATAAAAACATATAAAAAGCATCTATATTTTGATGAAAAAAGCAATAAAAACATATAAAAAGCATCTATATTTTGATGAAAAAAGAAATAAAACATATAAAAGCATATATATTTTGATGAAAAAAAGCAATAAAAACATATAAAAGCATCTATATTTTGATGAAAAAGTAATAAAAACATATAAAAGCATATATATTTTGATGAAAAAGCAATAAAACTTATAAAAGCATATATATTTTGATGAAAAAAGCAATAAAAACATATAAAAAGCATCTATATTTTGATGAAAAAAGCAATAAAAACATATAAAAAGCATCTATATTTTGATGAAAAAAGCAATAAAAACATTTAAAAAGCATCTATATTTTGATGAAAAAAGCAATAAAAACATATAAAAAGCATCTATATTTTGTTGAAAAAAGCAATAAAACCATATAAAAAGCATCTATATTTTGATGAAAAAAGCAATAAAAACATATAAAAAGCATATATATTTTGATGAAAAAAGCAATAAAAACTTATAAAAAGCATATATATTTTGATGAAAAAAGCAATAAAAACATATAAAAAGCATATATATTTTGATGAAAAAAGCAATAAAAACATATAAAAAGCATATATATTTTGATGAAAAAAGAAATAAAAACATATATATTTCGATGAAAAAGCAATAAAAACGTTTTGATTAGGAGCTATTGTATTGCATATAAATTTCTTTTGCGTAACGTAATTATAAAGGAGTGAAGTTCTGCACCAATTAGACCTATTTAACTTACTTGTAAGGCGTCGTTTACGTTACGCCTAGCCTGTTAGAATTTTTATTTCTTACGATCCGCTTCAACACGTCCTGCGAATAAACTGTGTCATATCGCTTTAAGGCACAAACTTTGTCCAATCATGTTTTACATAGCTAAATATATTTTATGTATTTCCTACCTCTCATACTGTCTGAAAACGAGAAAAACAAAAACACATTTCCTTTTATAAATTTTTGCAAAGCTGGTATTCCTGTGGGATTAATTTGACAGGGGTTCCTCGGGGAAATTATCGACATTCTATTTGCCCAACAGTTCAATCTGAATCCAGGTAGAGATGAAATAATAAATTTTTGTCAATTTAAAGTAGACATTTGATTAGGTTGAATTATAAGTACATAACTTCTTACGAATAAAATTCATTGTTCAAATCGGGATTATATTTAGATCTTATGTTTCGAACAACCTATTTCTGTCTGTCTGTCTGTCTCTCTCTCACACACCACACACACACGCGCGCACATACACACCTACCCATCCAAAACACACACACACACACACACATACTTACCAATCAAACAAACACATACACACACCTACCCTTTCAACACACACATACACACCTACCCATCCAACACACTCACACATACACACACGTACACACATACACACACATACACACATACACCTACCCATCCAACACACACATACCCAAAACACCCACACACCCACACCCAACACACACACACACACACACATACACACCTACCCATCCAACACACTCACACATACACACACATACACACATACACGTACCCACAACACACACATACACACCACCCACACACACACACACACACACACACACACACACACACACACACACACACACACACACACACACACACACACACACACACACACACACACACACACACACACACACACACACACACACACACACACACACACACACACACACACACACACACACACACACACACACACACCTACCCATCCAACACAGATAAACATACACACACACACACACATGTAGTAATCTGTAAAAGCGAAAAAAGTTTACGTATGTTAATAAGGAAACATAATGCGTGGACTGTTATATAATTTTGCATACATACACTTTAAAAAGTGGATCAGGTATTTTTTACAATATCGGTCGTCCATTTGAAGTAATAATTGAATTAATTATTGTAATAAAGATGTACACGGGCAGCGGACATAAGCTTAGACATGAGATTCATGGTGTACCAGAATTACTGTTTTCGATTGATTTATGGTATTCAAAGTAATTCGACTATTTATTGTTTTCCCAATAAAAAAAAATATAGAACATTTTGCATTAACCTGGAATTTTATGCAAAGAAGTTTCCAATTAATCTTAGGAGTAGTAGACCCTCGGGCGCGAGAAAGACAAGCTTCCAGGACTGCGATAACAGGGTTGGCACCGTACTTCAAGCCTGGAGATCAGTAACCCTAGGCAAAGGGCAACTCTGAAAAGTCATGGGACTCACTACAATAAACTGTGGTCTGAGGTGGACATAATAAATAGTTATGTACGATGAAGAAACCGTGTGTGGGTTGTGCAAGAAGCAAGAGGAAGGGTCAGGCCGCACAATTTATGATTGTAAGACACTTGCAAACTGGAGGCAAAGGGCGTTTGGCTTCCAGGATCTTAAGGACCTCCGGAAAAATACTGCGAGACGTCAGTGAAGTCCTGACACTCATTGAGGTCACCAATCTACTAAAGAAGAATTACAGAGGCTTGGTTGCAAACTAGTTCATTTAATCGCTGTTTCAGGGCTACCAAACTACATAACCTCAAAAAAAAAATGTTATTTAATCTAATATATAATTCAATAGAATCTTTTTAGTGTGGTCAGGATCGGTTAGCACTTAATATTCCTGAGACTTGTTTTCACAGTATCGGTAGCTAAAACAGTTATTTTTATAGACAAAGGGTGATTAGAAGGTTACAGTAATAGGTTACTGGCGTAGCAGTTACTCTGTTTACTGTGCCTTATTACAGTATTTAAACAGCGACGTTATTAAAACAGTCCATCAACAAACAGCTATGCAGACCTGCATCTCTTTGTTCTTCTGACAGATCGGTGATTAGTGAAGTTCACTGCGTGATTATAACTGCGATCGACAGTTCTCGTTAATTGACCAAAAGTCTATCATAACTGTTATACAGAAATAATTAATTTTTAACAGTTATTTGTTGTTTCTATAATAACAAAAGTTCTAGAGAATATTATTGTTTGATCGAAACACGATAAATTCAAGCCCCAATATAAATAACGGTTTAGTATTGCAAATTAAATATAATGCATAACATATGATAAATGTTTATTACTTGACAGATATAATGGGTTATTGAAAACAATTTTTTATTACACTTCATTTAGTATTGAATTAACTTAGGCAAACTTAGAACAATAATTTTATTTATTGTTCTGAATAATTTTATAAACTACAATCAAACAAAAAACTATTAATTAATATTTTATATTCGAAATATTGAGTATTATAGTATTATTATCATTTTTAATGTTTACAGTAACTAATAAAAAAACTCAAACACAAAACTTTTTCATATTTAGGCTAATTATTTAAAATAAGTTTAAAATTTAAAAAAAAACAAACAAAAACGTCTTATTTGCGAAAAATTGTTCCTGTTCTGCAAAAAAAAAGAATTTATTGTGGGTGAAAATTATCAAAATCAATTCACTAAACATCACTACATCACTATATATCACTAATCACTACATCACTAATCATCATTACATCACTAATTACTAATCATCATTAATTCACTATATATCACTAATCATCACTACTCACTATACATCACTAATCAACACTAAATCACTAATCATCACTACATCACTAAATACTAATCATCATTACTTCACTATATATCACTAATCATCACTGTACATTACTAATCACTAATCATCAATACATCACTAATCACTAATATATCACTAGTCATCGCTACATCACAGTACGTTTCTAATCACTAATCATCACTATATATCACTAATCACTATATCACTGTAAATCACTAATCATCACTATATCACTAATCACTAATCATCATTAATTCACTATATATCACTAATCATCACTACTCACTATACATCACTAATCAACACTGAATCACTAATCATCACTAAATCACTATACATCACTATTCACTAATCATCACTACATCACTATATATCATTAGCCATCACTAATCATCACTACGTCACTAAATACTAATCATCATTACTTCACTATATATCACTAATCATCACTACATCACTGTACATTACTAATCACTAATTATCACTACATCACTAATCACTAATCATCACTACATCACTATATATCACTAGTCATCACTACATCACTGTACGTTACTAATCACTAATCATCACTATATCATTATGTATCACTAATCACTAAATCACTGTATATTACTAATTACTAATCTACACTACATCACTATATATCACTAATCATCACTTCATCACTGTACATCATTAACCACTAATCAACACTACATCACTAGGCTATATATCACTAATCGCTAATCATCACTACATCACTGTGCATCACTAATCACTGATCAACACTATATCACTAATCATCACTACATCACTTTACATCACTAATCACTGATCAACACTACATCACTAATCATCACTACATCACTGTACATCATTAATCACTGATCAACACTACATCACTAGGCTATATATCACTAATCACTAATCATCACTACATCACTGTACATCACTAATCACTAATCACTACCAAATCACTATATATCACTAATCACTAAATAGTGGTCACTACAAGGCTTCCTCAAAAATCTGAATCCTCAAAAGTTTACTCTGATTTTTAGATTTTACAATCTGTATCTGTAACCGATGAAAGAACGGAATACCTTGAGAAGAAGAGTAATAAGGTTACTGAACAGCTTCATATGGGATCAACAAATATCGAACATAAATAAATAGTGAATATGTAATACAATTATAAAAGTATAATCTCATATGGAAGCGAAGTACGGCCACTGAAAAAAAGACAGAAAAATGTCTTGTACCTACAGAAATTGACAGGGCGGTCCAAGCGGGAGAAGATACAAAATATAAGAAGCTGTAAAATTACAGATGTGAAACATAACTTTTTATAGAAGTCATCAAGACAAAACAACTTCGATGGTTTGGTCATGTCCAAAGAATGGACGAAAATCGACTTCGGCAACAGATTGTCAAATGCAAACCACGTTATCGCAAAAAAAGGGTTAACCGAAACTTAGCTGGAGAGAAGTGATTAAGAAAGTGAGAAAGAGGAGCTTGCATTAAGATCTATTTAATGTCAGGGGAAAATGAAAACTGGGAATCGGAAGACGTCGGTGAACGTTTTAATTTTTTTAAAGAAGGACAATGTGTTCAAGATTTGTTTTAACTGGCTTCCAAACAGGATTTTGTTTTGAAAAACAACAATCACTAATCACTAATCACTAATTTTACGTAATCGCGTGAGAACGTTTTTCATGTTTTTGCACCACTTATTGGCAGTAAAGAGTAAGCCGTGCTTGACGCAATAGTAACCTGCTTGGCGGAATGATATTTTTGCATGTTTGATTAGGAGCAGGTCTAATCCAATCTCAGCAGGCTCTGTACGTGCATTGAATATGAAATAAGCTAGCCTATTCAGCCTATGGCACAAACTGACTATTGTAATTTACATGTTATTATTAGTAAATTTACATTGGAAAATTAGCTATTGGGAAACATCATGGTAAGACCTAGGACTAGAACCTTGAAATGTGCGCCGATCGTGAGCTCTAAATCACCTTTTGAGGGGACGTTTATATATATATATATATATATATATATATATATATATATATATATATATATGTGTGTGTGTGTGTGTGTGTGTGTGTGTGTGTGTTCAGCAGGTCCACGTTTGCAATTTTAATTCAATTTGGTCTAATCTTGCCACGAAAATTAATTTTGATAATAGCTTGGACAAGTTCGTTGACGAGTAAAATTAATGACACCCGTTTTAAAACATTAAAAAATTATAATTTTAATCTTAATTAATTTTTTTAATTTAACCTGACGGCGGTGACGGAACATTTTCATATTGTCAAAGAAATTTCAGCTTAAAAGATTAATATCTGATGACTTTATTCCTTTTGTGTGAATCGGAGTTTTAAAAGTGGTTAAGGAAAAGAGATTATTTTCAAAAATTGTCTCCTATCGCTTCATATATCCATTATTCTTAATATTAAGTTTGTATTTGAGGCGTTAACGAAAAATAAGAACACGCTTTGAAAGCATGTTTTTGATCATTTTTATTTAAAATATAACGCGTAGAGAATATTCACTTTTGTTTATCGATTTTACACACTCTGTAAATAAATCGATTATACGATATGTGTATGATTTGCAAGAAAATATTTATTTATTTTCTTGAAGCGTTGGCTATTATATCGCGTTGTGCACTTTGTATTTGACACCATTGAGTGATTCGGTTTCATCGAGTAGGCTTACGAAGCGTAAGTAACGCGAGTAGGGGAAGTATTACACCGACCTCCTCCAGTTCTCAGTTCTTCCCCTTTCTTTCTTCTGCCGGTTGCGACTGAGTTGGCCGTGCGTGTATGTATGTTTTGTGCTTGTATGTACATACAACGTTCATGACTCTCTCTCTCTCTCTCTTTCTTTTCTCTCTCTACTTTTCTTCTTCTCATGTTCTCGTCGCGCGCATGTAATAATGTTGTTTATATTGTGTATATTGCCAGCAGCAACAGTTCAATGGTATGCGGTTTATATTCAGTAATAACACGTGCGTTTGATTTTATTTTTCTTATATTTTAGAGACTTTATATATATATATATATATATATATATATATATATATATATATATATATATATATATATATATATATATATATATATATATATATATATATATATATATATATAAGAACGGTCTACAGATCTCGTTTCAAAAAACCGAATTCTTCTGTTCAAAATTAAATATTCAAGAACTAAACACAAAATATGGTAAGATAAACAGAGTCAAGCGCTTCAAATATCTGGGAGAAATTCTTGAACCCACAAGTGGCGAGAAGGCTGCGCAAAAGGTTCGGCTACTGAGAATGAAGAGGGCTCTTGGTATAACGCGTGATATCTACAATAAGAGATGTATGTCGACGCACACAAAAATCAGACACTACAACACAGTCATAAAACCGGAGGTATTATACGCAAGCGAGACGCTATCACTCCACACGAAAGCTACCATGGAGGATATTTTGAAAGAAGAACGCAAAATCTTGAGGAAGATCCTTGGCCAAAAAATAACAGAAGACGGATACAGGTTGCACTCTCGGAAGACCGCAGAGAAGATATCCTGAGGAGATTAGATATACTTATGAATAATTTTTATAGCTTTACAACAGTCATACAACAAAGTAAATCAACTGTCTTCCCTAGCTTCGTCAATTCTACTTTCGTTAACGCATTTCGGAGAACCTCCATCTTCAAAAGCTATATCTATACTAAGAGAGAAGATGGAGGTTCTCCAAAATGCGTTAACGAAAGTAGAATTGACGAAGCTAGGGAAGGCAGATCATTATACTGAACATAGTGACATTAATCATAGCATAAAAGAAGAAGAATATAAAAAGAATTTCGAAATAAATCAAAACCAAATACATTCTGTAAAATCGCCATAACACACTCGCCTTACTAAACAAATTCTTTTCAAACAATTTTAAAGAAAAGCTACTTCTTAAAATGGATTCGTTTTGTCCATAATCAAGTGAAAGTAAAATTTAAAACAATCACAAACAGAAATTCAGACGTTATCTTTAGAATCTGTTCCAGACGTCTGCCGACAAGTAAGGGGATTGCTGAACATTTCCCGGCCTGCCCCAAGGTGTTTTTATTCCTCTCTCATTCAAATACTTGTATATTTCGATTGTCAACGCAAGCACAAGTTTTCCTCCGTAAAAAAATATCCGGATTTCCCGTGAAATGATATCGCATTTAGAATGAATTATTTGTACAGAAGTCGTTCCGCGGGCAATGTAGACGTTGTAATCGTGCAGCAAATTTGGTGCCCTTGATGACACGCGAATATTTTTGTATTTTTTAATAAAATAACCTCGTCACGCTGACGTTATGGCAGCAAATTTTCAAAAGTTGTTTTTATCTCACTCTCTTTTTGAAACTCTATGATAATACCTGCAAAAATATGTATATATTAACATTTTAAACTTTCAAAACGCATTGGAAATTTTATTTTTATTTTTTTCGTTTTGTTTTTTAAGCCAAAAATCACAGTGAGTCTATTATCGTCTCCCTAAATTTAAGTGTGAGAGTAAAGTCGTAAGTTTAGTGTTGCAAGTGTGTGTGCTAGACCCGGGTACCGCGAGGGACGTCTAAATCCTCTCAATAGGTGCAGCTAGTCTGCACCGCCTGCGGGGACGCATTGAATATGCGAAAATGAACCGTTGTTCTGTCAAATTAAATTTCGCCGGATTTCGAAAATTCGTAACGATAATGTTTATAGTTCCTAACCTCACTAATATTGTAAAATCAGATTTTCAAAAATATATAAAGCAATATGGCTCTTTAGAAATCTATAAACACCCGAGTTAAAGAACTTTTCAATTGTTGGAAGTAAGAAAAAATTATTTATAATTTTGCGAATCATTTATTACAGTCTGGTCATTCCTTTAATTCGAGCAGTATCACTGCGTTCCATAAAAACCAAAAAGATATATTATTAAATAATTTAAAAAATCGGAAAAAGATCTATAGATCTATTTCTAAAAAAACCCTAGTTTTAATAAGTTATAAAACAGAAATAACTTAGATATTCTGCAAATATATAGATCTATATGTAAACACCCTAATTTTAATTAGGTATAAATCAGAATAACTTAGAAATTCTGCAAATATACAGATCTATATGTAAACACCCTAATTTTAATTAGGTATAAATCAGAATAACTTAGAAATTCTGCAAATATATAGATCTATATGTAAACACCCTAATTTTAATTAGGTATAAATCAGAATAACTTAGAAATTCTGCAAATATACAGATCTATATGTAAACACCCTAATTTTAATTAGGTATAAATCAGAATAACTTAGAAATTCTGCAAATATATAGATCTATATGTAAACACCTTAATTTTAATTTTGTATAAATCAGAATAACTTAGAAATTCTGCAAATATATAGATCTATATGTAAACACCTTAATTTTAATTTTGTATAAATCAGAATAACTTGGAAATTCTGCTAATTTTAAATATAAATCAGATCTATATGTAAACACCTAAAATTAGGTATAAATCAGAATAACTTAGAAATTCTGCCCTATTTTAATTTTAATTTTGTATAAATCAGAATAACTTAGATATTCTGCAAATATATAGATCTATATGTAAACGCCCTAATTTTAATTTTGTATAAATCAGAATAACTTGGAAATTCTGCAAATAAATAGATCTATATGTAAACGCCCTAATTTTAATTTTGTATAAATCAGAATAACTGGGAAATTCTGCAAATATATGATCGATATGTAAACACCTTAATTTTAATTTTGTATAAATCAGGATAACTTAGATATTCTGCAAATATATAGATCTATATGTAAACACCCTAATTTTTATTAGGTATAAAACAAAATCATTTAGAAATTCAGCAAATATATAGATCTATATGTAAACACCCTAATTTTAATTAGGTATAAAAAAATAATTAGAAATTCTGCAAATATATAGATCTATATGTAAACATCCTAATTTTAATTAGGTATAAATCAGAATAACTTAGAAATTATGAAAATATATTAATCTATTTGAAAAACCCTAATTTTTATTTTAATGAACAGACTAACTGTTACCCTTCTCTCTTACTCAGCCTGTTGTTTAGCGGTTTTCTCAACCCAATGCTCACTGACACTCTTCCTTTCTTTAACAATGTAATTTCTTCCATTCGTTACCTACTTCCTTCCAGTTGTAACGTCAACTGTCTTGCACATAAGCACACTGTAATTTTTAGCTTCAATAGGTCTGAAATGCCTCACAGCGAAACATGTCACTGAACAATACTGAATTTTTGTGAAACTATGTACGTGTTCTAAATTTCCTATGTATCGTGGAGTTTCACCAAGTACCGACTGTGTGTTCAATAAAAATATAGGAGAAAAGTTATGCATTTTCTTTCTTTGCGTCTAAGGTTAATTTTCCTATTTTATCGTACGTGCGAACGTGTTCGCGCATTGAAATTTTTGCTTTTGATGTTTTATTAAATGTTGTTCCATTTTGCAAATTCGCTTCTATCACGCCTGAGAGAAAGTTTTTAACCGAGATTATTATGTAACGTTGTCGTTTCATTTTTTATCAGTTGCTTTTGTGCAGTGCGTCAAATGTTTGCGTGGAACAACGCCCACAACGCGTTCGAGGTAGCCCAGAGAGTCGCTGCTTATTTTTAATTCATAAAATGGCCGCGGAAAATCTGAACAAGAGCGCTACCTAACGCCGGAAAGATGAAAGTGTTTAAAGAGGTTTTCTGTGCGTACAGTGTTTGTAAAATTTTCATTACATTTCAAATGAATTTGTAATCCTTTGCAGCTTTGCTGGAACTTAACAGGCGCGGCACGCAACTGTCTCGCTGACGGATGAGATTTCATCAAATATTTTTTTTGACGAGCTCTTTTTTTGGAAATCTGATTTCACAACCAAAAGTAGCGTACGTCAGAATTTTTAAACTATTCAATTATGCTGCACTGAAAATGTAAAAATGGACAATGACAGCAGTGGAATTCATGTTATAAAAATCTTCGATTTTAAAAATTAAAAATTCAATTTTGATGCTGATTACGATGATTAATTTGGGATTAAAAAAAGTGTCCGGAAGGAAGTTATGAATATCTTGATTTGGCCACCGTTTTGAAACTGTTTAACTTGTTTTTGTTCAGTAAAAAAACGTTGTACAAGAATGTTTTAAAAATCGATTTCTGAGTCTAGTTTAAATAATAGTGATACACAATTCGAAATTAATTGTGCTAACACACGCACGCACGCACGAATATTCACGCGTATGCGCGCGCACACACACACACACACACACACACACACACACACACACACACAACACACACACACACACGCACATTCACGCGTATTCTCACGCGCGCGCGCGCACACACACACATACGCGCATACACATGCCACACACACACGCGCGCACACACACGCACACACACGCACGCACACACACACACACACACACACACACACACACACACACACACACACACACACACACATACACACAAACGCACACACGCACGCACGCACGCACATTCACGAGTAAGCGCACACGCACACACACACACACACACACAAACACTTAATCGTACTCGCACACATACTTACTCATTTACGCACAAGCACACACTCACATACACACAAACGCGCGTGCGCACACACACACTCGTACTCGCATACATACCCACTCATTTACGCACACGCACACACTCATATACACACAAACTCGCGCGTTCACACACACACACACATACACACGCGCGCACGCACGCACAAGCACACACTCGTACTTGCACACATACCCACTCATTTACGCACACGCACACACTCATATACACGCTCGCGCTCGCGCTCACACGCACAAACACTCACGCACACGCGCGCGCTCGCACGCACACACACGCACACACACACACACACACACACACACACACACACACACACACACACACACACACACACACACACACACACACACACACACACTTACCTACACTCACGCAACCGCGAGCGCGTACGTACTCACACATGCGAACGCATAGACTTACATGTTCGCGCACACATAACCACATATATACGCACACGCACATACTCTCTGTCTTTTTCTGCCATACATGCATTTTCTGCCATGTGCCCTCCACTTTGGCACCTCTGCAGCTGTGAATCGATTATTACTAAATTACTATTACATTAATATATCTGACTATGTTTACATGAAAAAAGTAAATATTAATAGTCGACAATAAGTTGCAGTAAGAAGATTGACTACGTATATGTACTGGAGCATGCGCAAAGACGACTGCATTACATTTTTAAAACATGAAAACGTTGCGTTTAAACCTCGGAAAACCCGTACCTTAAAGCAGTTATAAAACTTTACTAAAGGTTCTTGTCGAGAGTGTTGTACACTGTTTTATGACTTTGTTTAAAACTTGTCCATTATGTCTTGAGTAAATTTTGTGAATACGTGGGGCTTTTATCTGCAAAATTTGCAAAATTACTTAAAGGAGACGAAAGTATACAAAGTTACTAGACACATATACAGTTTTCCCCTTCCCCAAAGTGTTTTTAAAGGTCAATGACATCTGAATTTGATGAGGTCAAATTTAAAACAGTATCGTATTTAAGTCAGCTACACAAAATGTTTATTAATTGTTTTACATATTCATTGAACTGTTTATAAAATAAAATTTTGCGTTTAAGAAAATATTATTTTGACATGCATTATCTGCACAACGGTTAGAAAATAAAATTTATAATAGAAGTTCTTCTTCTACGATAAATGCCTTAGTTATCACTGTCATTTTACGTGATTACTTTTTTTTTTTTGTGTTTAACGTCCGACTATTGTGCACACAGGCTAATACAGACGATGGGATGATTTATAGCGTGTGAAAATGCCAAGTCCTGGCCGGGAATCGTACCCGGATCCTCGGGGTGAAAGCCCAGTACGCTATCAACTAGGCCACCGAAGCGGTTTTACGTGATTACAAATTACTGCATACTTCATTTGAACTATTGTTGTGCAAGTTTAGATATAATGAATCCATATAGCATCCTGTTTGAGTTGTAGTCCCCGGGAGAAACACAATTCCAGGAGTTTGCCAGGTCGATCGTGGGCTGGCGAGGCACTCTTCCAGTACGGATTGGTGAAACTAATTCTTGTTTAGTTAGCCGGATTCGACCTATTTCCTCCAGAGCAAGTTGTGGTGTGTGGCTGTTCCGGGTGTTTGTAGGCTGTGAGTTGGTTTGCAGGGGATTGTCCTCGATATTCTACCGAATAATGATTTTTGATTTATTTCTCAGAATTACACCATAATTTCTCAGAATTCAACCATAATTTCTCAGAATTCAACCACAATTTCTCAGAATTCAAACATAATTTCTCAGAATTCAAACATAATTTCTCATAATTCAACCACAATTTCTCAGAATTCAAACATAATTTCTCAGAATTCAAACATAATTTCTCAGAATTCAAACATAATTTCTCATAATTCAACCACAATTTCTCAGAATTCAAACATAATTTCTCAGAATTCAAACATAATTTCTCAGAATTCAACCATAATTTCTCAGAATTCAACCACAATTTCTCAGAATTCAAACATAATTTCTCAGAATTCAAACATAATTTCTCAGAATTCAACCACAATTTTTAAGAATTCAACCATAATTTCTCAAAAATCCATTGTTAAGACTACAGAATTAAAGCACTACTCAGAACAAAGCTATTGTGCGTGGGAGGTACGATGTGATGCGCCTGGGCAGAAATGTATTAATCTAGCGTACTAGAGACCCGAGATACGCTTACACAGCGAACCAATCGGAAGTGAGTATTAGTTGACTGGAATGAATTAGGTTTCGCAGGCTTAGGCTATTTGAAAGCCGGGAAAGTACAAGGATTTTTAGCGCGGTCGTTTAGGTGTTAGCAAGCGGAATTAGGTTGTGTAAATAAGTTTCTATATTGTTTAGGCACTTATATGTGATACTCTATTAATTTTTCACTCTTAACTTGCGTAATTGTTAAAAATAAATATTCACAGAATTTATTAAATGCAATGCAGAGAATATAGAGGGTTATCTTCATTCTCAGCGACTGAAAGTGAATCACTACAAAGGATTTCACTATTAGCAAACTTCCACCAACTTTAAAAGCTGTCTAAAGTATACGTAAAAGTTATACCTCTGAGTCGGCGGTGTAATATTTCATTTTTTATCTACAACTTTTACAAAAACAATTTTTAAAACTAAACCCGCGACGGGTTACGTAAGGAGTATAAAGGCTGCACACAATGTTCTTATCAAGTTGTTTTAAGTTCCAGTAAGTATAAAGCCTGCACACAATGTTCTTATCTAGTTGTTTTAAGTTCCAGTAAGTATAAAGGCTGCACACAATGTTCTTATCAAGTTGTTTTAAGTTCCAGTAAGTATAAAGCCTGCACACAATGTTCTTATCTAGTTGTTTTAAGTTCCAGTAAGTATAAAGGCTGCACACAATGTTCTTATCGAGTTGATTTAAGTTCCAGTAAGTATAAAGCCTGCACACAATGTTCTTATCAAGTTGTTTTAAGTTCCAGTAAGTATAAAGCCTGCACACAATGTTCTTATCGAGTTGTTTTAAGTTCCAGTAAGTATAAAGCCTGCACACAATGTTCTTATCAAGTTGTTTTAAGTTCCAGTAAGTATAAAGCCTGCACACAATGTTCTTATCAAGTTGTTTTAAGTTCCAGTAAGTATAAAGCCTGTACACAATGTTCTTATCAAGTTGTTTTAAGTTCCAGTAAGTATAAAGCCTGCACACAATGTTCTTATCAAGTTGTTTTAAGTTCCAGTAAGTATAAAGCCTGCACACAATGTTCTTATCAAGTTGTTTTAAGTTCCAGTAAGTATAAAGCCTGCACACAATGTTCTTATCAAGTTGTTTTAAGTTCCAGTAAGTATAAAGCCTGCACACAATGTTCTTATCGAGTTGTTTTAAGTTCCAGTAAGTATAAAGCCTGCACACAATGTTCTTATCAAGTTGTTTTAAGTTCCAGTAAGTATAAAGCCTGCACACAATGTTCTTATCAAGTTGTTTTAAGTTCCAGTAAGTATAAAGGCTGCACACAATGTTCTTATCAAGTTGTTTTAAGTTCCAGTAAGTATAAAGCCTGCACACAATGTTCTTATCAAGTTGTTTTAAGTTCCAGTAAGTATAAAGCCTGCACACAATGTTCTTATCGAGTTGTTTTAAGTTCCAGTAAGTATAAAGCCTGCACACAATGTTCTTATCAAGTTGTTTTAAGTTCCAGTAAGTATAAAGGCTGCACACAATGTTCTTATCAAGTTGTTTTAAGTTCCAGTAAAATACAAAAGTTGGTCATTCAGCGTCAAAATTGTCTGATTAATTTATTCCTAATTGGGGACGTTTTCAAGTGCTAAAACAACCCTCGGCTTACGTGCTATCGACAAAAATCGCAATATTGGCTGTAGGGAGGGTTTAATTGGCTAAATTTCCAAACCACGGCATCGAAAATTTCGCTCGAATTATAGTTTATGGTGTCAGTGGAGGAAGGAATAGAAAGGACGTAGAGAACCATTATCAAACTCAAGCAAACATTGGGATTCAAAAAAATGTTAAATGTAGGCTACATATTGGATAGTACAATGTTGACTATCACGTACCATAATGGGAACAGTGCTACGCTCAGATGTAACAATTATAAACATTATGAATAAACGTCGCACGCAGCTGTCTCGCTAACACGATAGAAGGGAATTTTTAAATATATTTTTCTTCAACTTACCCCTATTTTAATTCCGATTGAACAACTTTAGAATCTGCATTTAGTCTTTCAACATTGAAAATACAAAACGTTTTCATATTTTGACGGATTTTGAAAATTTTAACACCGATGCAGTTTTTAACACTGATTAAGATGGAGAAAATAGATTTTCAAAAACATTTAAGAAGAAAACGTTACGTGATTGAGAAGATTTGAAATAGCCGCCATTTTTAAACCATTGAACACATTTTGCTGGTTAACTAACTTGTGAAAGCTTTTATAATAATAGATTTTAGTGCCAAGTTTGAATCAAATCAGAATAAGATTGAGAACTAGAGCGTGCTAAATCACACACACACACACACACACACACACACACACGAACACACATATGCGCGCGCACACACACTCTCTCTCTTTCTCTCTCCTCCCTCCCTCTCTCTCACACACATACACACAAACACACACTCACTCTCTGTCTCTCACTCTCTCTCTCATTCTCTCTCTCTCTTTCTCACACACACACAAACACACAATCTCTCTCTTACACACAAACACACTCACTCACACACACACACACACACACTTTCTCTCTGCCACTCTCTCTCTCTCTCTCTCTCTCTCTCTCACACACACACACACACACACACACACACACTAACACTCTTGCTCTCTCTCTCACACACACACTCACTCACTCTCTCTCACACACACCCTCTCTCTGTATCTCTCTCTCTCTCTCACACACACAAACACACACACACACACACAAATACACTAACACTCTCTCTCTCTCACACGCACATATATACACTCTTACTATCACACACACACACACACACACACTCACTCTCTCTCTCTCTAACACACACATACACTCTCTCTATCACACACACACACTCACTCTCTCTCTCTCTCTCTCTCTCTCTATCACACACACACACTCACTCTCTCTCTCTCTCACTCTCTCTCTCTCACACACACACACTCGCATTCACTCTCTCTCTCACACACCACCCACACACACACACACGGTTTAAATTTCATGACCTCTCAAAAAGATATCGTGATCGCAGCTCATTGCAAGGTCTCGGATCTGGATATGACCAGATGTTCTCTCAAACATCCATTTTCCCAATGGAAATTCACTAAAGACGTTATTTTAATGAGACTAAACGGAAACTATTTTTAGTGAACAAAAATTCCTTTAGTAGCATTACGGAAACCAAAACTTTTGACGGGGAAAGGTATCGTGAAAGCCTAACTGTTTTCAGA
>CM040191.1:64388597-64393597 GCA_022606455.1 Callitettix versicolor
GTATTTATAGGAAAATACAATTAAAATTGTATTTTATAAAATAAAGACATGAAAATAATTAAAACACCTGTTAATCTTGCGCTACTCAAGGTCGTACGTTCGAAACTATATTTACTGCCGTAAGTATTTCATTTGCGGTTAACCATCCCCAAATATCATTTGTCTAACTGGTGTAAAGTACTGTGTTCAGTTGACGCGTTTCGGAGAACTTCCATCTTCAAAAACTATAACTATACTCTTACAGATGTAGTGAGTATACATATAGTTTTTAAGATGGAGGTTCTCCGAAACGCGTCAACGAAAGTAGAATTGACAAAGATAGAGAAGGCAGATCATTATACTGAATATAGTGATAATAATCCTAGCAGAAAAAAAGAAGAATATAAAAAGAATTAGTGTAAAGTATGGACGTTGAGCAGAATAAAAGCAATAAAGTTATACTGTTTCAATAATTCTATAGAAAATGTTAATTTTAAAAAAATAATAACTGAAGATGTATATTGTATATTCAATTATAAAACCCTTTGTTATTATTTTAGGCGGGAAAACTAAGATGAAGATTTGTGCCAGAGTGGTTGTTTTCAAGGTCACTAATCTATTTAAAATACAGCCAAAATCTTCTTCCAGGTATAGTGTTATTTTAATTATTACTATATGTATGGAATCATAGATTTTTAGGTTTTATAGTTTATGGTTTTTATCAAGTATGTGATTGCTCTATTTTTTTTTGTGTTTAACGTCCGACTATTGTGCACAATTGGGCTAATGCAGACGATGGGATGATTTATAGCGTATACAAATGCCAAGCCCTGGCCGGGAATCGAACCCGGTTCCTCGGGGTGAAAGTCCAGTGCGCTATCAACTAGGCAACCGAGGCGGCATAGTTATTGCTCTAGTTTACTGAGCGAAACGATAAATGAGTTTCAGCTAAAACGTTCGGCATTTGCGTTTGTCTGTGCGTTTGATTGTTTGTTGACTCACGATGATAACTTTTGAAAGCCCAAATGACTTAAGTTCAGGTTATTTCTCTCATTTACTTCCGATTCAAGTTGGTGGCCTTTGATTTACAGCCTTTGTAATACGAGCTGAACGGCAAGACCTATAATACCGTAGACGGTTTAAAGGAGAAAGAGCATAAAAAGTCCAATAAAGTTGGTCCGGTAATATTTTCGTAAACATTACTGTTCCCGGTTAAATTGACGGAAAAGTTTACGAGAGCGACAGAGGGCTGCCTGGACCGGTAGCCAGGCTGTAGGTTAGGAATACTGCGAGGTGTGTTAGCTCTTTTCTATTACGAGTAACAATATAGTTCTTTGAAACACTAGTTATATTCAGCAACTTGGTTACGTGTATCTATCTATCTATCTATCTATCTATCTATCTATCTATCTATCTATCTATCTATCTATCTATCTATCTATCTATCTATCTATCTATCTATCTATCTATCTATCTATCTATCTATATATATATATATATATATATATATATATATAGATATAGATATAGATACACACACACACATATATATATGTCCTGACTGACTGACTGATCAACGTACAGCCCAAACTATAAAACTTAAAAATTTGAAATTTTGAGGATACCTTCGTTTTAATATGAAAGCGCGTACTAACAAAGGATTTTGCAAAAAATTGATTTTAACTCCATTAAACTACTTACCCAGTCCAAATTTAATAAACAACGTACAGCCAATACTATTATAGCTAGAGACTTGAAATTTTCAGGGTACCTTCTTACAACATTGTCGAGATGCACTGAAAAATGTGTGCACTGAAAAACGATTTTTCAGAATGCAACCCCTAAAGAGGTAAACATGAGGTACAATAATTTTTATTGGAAAAAATATGTTTTTCATCTGACCTTCTTAAAACGTAACATAGTCACTCTGTAAGTATAAGTAATGAAATATATTTTTCACCTTTTCCCCAAAACGCATCCCCTAAAGAGATTGAAAGAAGGTATAAAATATACAAAAAGGTACAAATATAAAAATTTTGTATTGAAAAAAATATTTTTTTTTTATCTTATATTCTAGAAATATGCTATGAAACACATATTTCAACTTTTTCCTGAATTCATCCCCTAAAAGAATAAAAAATGAAAAAGAGTTATCATGGGAGAAAAAAGAATGTTTGCATTGGAGAAAAATATTTTTTATCAAATTTTCTTAAGAGTAAACAAAACATTTTAAAACACAAATTATGATACACGCAATTCAGTATTTTTCTCCGAATTCATCCCCTAAAAGGACAAAAATATAGAATAGGTATAAATGTTTGTATTGGCCAAAAATATTCTTGATCAGATTTTCTTAAATTCGAATGGAACACGTTTGAAGACAATAAAACAACATATTCAGGGTATAATATTTTTTCATATTCATTGTAAAATAATCACGAGTTTAGATGGTCACGCTTTTATTAATATATTTTTTTATGTTTCTAAATTATTACATTACTGAAACAGTTTAAGTTTCGTGGGCGAAGCCGCGACGGGTAATGCTAGTCGTATATATTATTTATCGACTCAACATCCCTTTTTTTCAGCACATACTATTCGTACAGGCATATCATTAGAAAGATGTTTTAACCGATTTCTGACATTGCAAAACTATTTTACGCTAAAGGTTACTGTTTTGGAAAATTTCAACATAAAAGACACTTTTAACTTTCATAGGCAAAACGGCATCATGGATGCGCATGCGCGGCATCACGAATCACACAATATTTTGTATATTTTACAAAACTATCTTAATAATTACGAGTAGACAATCCCATTAAAAATGCCAATTTTTTGTATAACGTGCTTAGAACAATTTCAATATTTACGTAAAAGTCATTAAACTTGTAGGTTATGTAGCCCTACTAACAGTCCCCTATCCTGCCCGTCGTACAAGCCGGGACAAGCATTTCGAATACCAAACATGTTTTGGACACTGTTTTTACACAAAAATATTTGTGACTTCTCCTTCCATTGTGCATTTATCTATTGTTAAAATACGAAGTACAATTAAAATGTCAAAATGCAGGTGGAGGTTATCAGACATGCCTTTTCAATGGACTAGAAGACACTTACCTATTAAATTGAGTTTGTTATCACTATAAACAAGTCGCAGAAACAAACACTTCAAAGAGCAGTGTTGTACTTACCAAATATCGTATTTACTTACGGACAATTGTATGTCGCCTTTTCAAGGATAAGTAATCAACTAACATGTATTTATCCATTAAACAAAATGAAATACTTATTCAAAATGTTGTGTTTACTTAAAACTTTCATGTAGTGACATTTCATATAAAAACTCATTGAACGAATAGCGTAAAACATTCGAATATCCAAGTCTCTTGATTGCAAACCTTCCGAGTATCGTTCCGGTGAGTAAATCATTCGATAATCCAAATCATTTGATGCCAAACATTCCGAGTATCGTTCCGGTGAGTAAATCATTCGATAATCCAAGTCATTTGATGCCAAACTTTCCGAGTATCGTTCCGGTGAGTAAATCATTTGATAATCCAAGTCATTTGATGCCAAACTTTCCGAGTATCGTTCCGGTGAGTAAATCATTCGATAATCCAAGTCATTTGATGCCAAACGTTCCTAGTATCGTTCCGATGAGTAAATTATTCGATAATCCAAGTCATTTGATGCCAAACGTTCCTAGTATCGTTCCAGTGAGCAAATTATTCGATAATCCAAGTCATTTGATTCCAAACGTTCTTGGTATCGTTCCGATGAGTTAACCATTCGAATATTTAAGTCATTTGATGACAAACGTTCCAAGTATCGTTCCGGTGTGTAAATCATTCGATAATCCAAGTCATTTGATTCCAAATTTTCCTAGTATCGTTCCGGTGAGTAAATTATTCGATAATACAAGTCATTTGATTCCTACCGGTCCTGATATCGTCCCGGTGAGTAAATCATTCGATAATCGAAGTCATTTGATTCCAAACGTTCCTATTATCTTTCCTGTAGTAAATCATTCGATAATCCAGGTCATTTGATTCCAAATTTTCCGAGTATTGTTCCGTTGAGTAAATCATTCGAATATCCAAGTCACTTGATTTCAAACGTTCCGGTGAGTAAATCATTCGATAATTCAAGTCATTTAATTCCAAACTTTCCGAGTATTGTTCCGGTGAGTAAACCATTCGAATATCCAAGTCACTTGATTCCAAACGTTCCGAGTATCGATCAGGTAAGTAAATCATTCGATAAGTCATTTGATGCCAAACGTTCCTAGTATCGTTCCGGTGAGTAAATTATTCGATAATCCAAGTCATTTGATTCGAAACGTTCTTGGTATCGTTCCGATGAGTTAACCATTCGAATATTTAAGTCATTTGATGACAAATGTTTCGAGTATCGTTCTGGTGTGTAAATCATTCGATAATCCAAGTCATTTGATTCCAAACGTTCCAAGTATCGTTTCGGTGTGTAAATAATTCGATAATCCAAGTCATTTGATTCCAAACATTCCAAATATTATTCTGGTTTGTAAATCATTCGATAATCGAAGTCATTTAATTCCAAAAGTTTCGAGTATCGTTCTGGTGTGTATATCATTAGATAATCCAAGTCATTTGATTCTAAACGTTCCAAGTATCGTTTCGGTGTGTAAATCATTCAATAATCCAAGTCATTTGATTCTAAACGTTCCAAGTATCGTTTCGGTGTGTAAATCATTCGATAATCCAAGTCATTTGATTCTAAACGTTCCAAGTATCGTTTCGGTGTGTAAATCATTCAATAATCCAAGTCATTTGATTCTAAACGTTCCAAGTATCGTTTCGGTGTGTACATCATTCGATAATCCAAGTCATTTGATTCTAAACGTTCCAAGTATCGTTTCGGTGTGTAAATCATTCGATAATCCAAGTCATTTGATGCCAAACGTTCCAAGTATCGTTTCGGTGTGTAAATCATTCAATAATCCAAGTCATTTGATTCTAAACGTTCCAAGTATCGTTTCGGTG
>CM040191.1:64398597-64411097 GCA_022606455.1 Callitettix versicolor
AATATAAAATAAATTTATCTAGTCTTACGTGTTAAACTCCACAAAAAATATTATTAACTATATCAAAAAATATAGTGGTTTTATGCTAACTTTGTGTAGACTGTCAGACCAGTAATACAGATGCACTTTAAGTCTTCGCGTATTTCAATGGATTAAAACTAACTGAAGGAAGCCTTAATGCATTGCGGCAGCTTCCTGAACTAATTATTACACGAAGTTGGATTAAGGAAGTAATTGTAACTGTAGTTTCTTTATGAAAATTTTAACGGAAATAAGTAACGTATGTTTTATTAATACTTTTACACTTTCTTTTGGAAAGAATGGGAAAATATCAGTGAAATAATCGATCTCTACATTTCGATGGATCGTTAAGTTATAAGGCCAACTTACACAAAAACCGGTATTAGCTTAGACATGAGCTGTTAGTTTGTCCGTATGGTTGAACATCGACGGAGACTTAGGTAATCCCAAGAAGAGTTTCAACAGCGTCGCTATAATGGATCTTAGCTTAAGTACGGGGAATCTAGATACCAGGCGATCTCCCTTGACTATGCACGCGGGCTCCGTATGGTGGGCATTTCCTTGCTACCTACTTGTGGGATTTACTGACTAAGTGAAACAGCAAATCCTGAGGAATTGCAAGGGTAGAGATGAAGCAAAGATATAACACAAAGGAGGGCTGCGGTGTATGTAACACTAGGAGACCCACAATCGGTGAATCGGAGCAACTGTATTGACGCTAGGGGGACCTTTTCCTCCTGCAGTAGAAGAAGTGGGTAACGTGCTTAAACTTCTCAAATACAAATTAAAACGATAATCGAGTGCGCAAAAGGATCAGCTGAGAGAATTGGAGGCGGTAGCAAACGGGCTTCCTAATGAAACCTAAAAGCAGCAGGTCTCTTCAGGATCATTTAGAATCAACAGACAAATTTGTTACCAAAACGTATGCCCCGCCACGATATTAGCAGAAAAAATTGTTACCAAAACGTGTGCCCTGCCACGATATTAGCAGAAAAAATTGTTACCAAAACGTGTGCTCCGCCATGATATTAGCAGAAAAAATTGTTACCAAAAAGTGTGCCCAGCCACTATATCACCAGAAAAAATTGTTACCAAAACGTATGCCCCGCCACGATATTAGCAGAAAAAATTGTTACTAAAACGTATGCCCCGCCACGATATTAGCAGAAAAAATTGTTACCAAAACGTGTGCCCTGCCACGATATTAGCAGAAAAAACTATTACCAAAACGTGTGCCTCGCTACGATATTAGCAGAAAAAATTGTTACCAAAACATGTGCCCCGCCACGATATTAGCAGACAAATTTGTTACCAAACCGAGTGCCCCGCCACGATATTAGCAGAAAAAATGTTTCCAAAACGTGTGACCCGCCACGATATTAGCAGAAAAAATTGTTACCAAAACGTGTTCCCCGCCACGATATTAGCAGAAAAAATTGTTACCAAAACGTGTGCCCCGCCACGATATTAGCAGAAAAAAATGTTACCAAAACGTGTGCCCCGTCACGATATTAGCAGAAAAAATTGTTACCAAAACGTGTTCCCCACCACGATATTAGCAGACAAAATTGTTACCAAAACGTGTTCCCCGCCACGATATTAGCAGAAAAAATTGTTACCAAAACGTGTGCCCCGCCACGATATTAGCAGAAAAAATTGTTACCAAAACGTATGCCCCGCCACGATTTTAGCAAATAAATTTGTTACCAAAACGTGTACACAGTCACGATATTTTAATTTTTAAACACAATATTTCACACTTTAGGCAATTCGTTGAAGTTTTTAAGATTATCCGTTGAAAAATTAGCTGTTGACGCTGTCATCAAAGACTCGGACCCGGACTTTGAAATCAGCTTACGAGATCTTTAGATAACTTTTTATGTGTAGTTTGTGTGTGTGTGTGTGTGTGTGTGTGTGTGTGTGTGCGTGCGTGTGCGTGCGCGTGCGTGTGTGTGTGTGTGTTTATACAAATTAAACAAAGAGGAAAATTTGTTTATCGATTACCAAATGACGACCTTTACAAACCATTAAAAATTCATACATTTTGTTGTATTGAATATTTTTGATAATTTGGATTTACAATCATAATCAGCGTTGAAATTAGTATCAAATGGCATTTTACGAACACTGGGTCGTTTTTTTATTTTCAGTACAATCTGCAAGTTTATTTTGGTAATATATGCAAGCGTTAATGCTGGTTATAATTGTAAAGTTTTTAGAATAGTGTAAAATAAGAGAAATACTTTTTTGGAAACACGCTTTCATCAGGTCATTGATTATTTGTGCCTTTTTTTTCGAAAATCCGACTACACAAGCGTTAAATTTGCATTACAAGGAATTAAAATTTCATTAGAAGTAGATTGGACTGAGTTAATCATTTTTTATGATTTTTGAATTATTTTTTTAAATATCTGTGCTTGTTTTTACCGGACTATTTGATAAGAATGTCCTGAATTCACATGCCTCTTGTATCACGGCATCAATAGAACAAAATTGTCAACGTACTTTGCGCCCCCGTGTAAGTTGACTAAGTGAGTTTTGATGTTCAGGAAACGAAACTGCTTGCCCGCCTGATATAATTTTATTAATCATAACTAATCGCGAACTTTCGGAGTAACAAGTTATCTTTATTAACTTTTCAGTCATTATAAGTACGATGATTTATTAGAACTAAAACGTCATAGCGTGCATTAAAAAAGTGTTTTTGAAGGTTTCTGTACTAATAACTTCGGAGAAAAATTATTCCTTGTAGTTTCCCACTTTGAATGTGTAGTGTATTTCTTGAAAAAGTTTCGAAAGCAGCAAAATGAATGGTTGAAACTATAAAGAGTTTTCGTTAAACGTAAAAACCGACTTTATACACAACATGTTCAAGTCATTAACGGACTTCAAATGTTTGTTATACAAAAAAATAATGAAATATAAGTGACATGGTATATTAAAAACAAATTAAATATTTGTTCGAAAGTAATTATATTGTGTAGAAACGTAAAAGAGGTTTATTTTTTCAAAATCAGATCGTCAAATGCTTATGAAATTATTTAATTATAAATTAAGAATCGTAGAATAATGAAATGCAGACTTTAGAATATTTTTCATGCTTTCGTAAGTAAAGGAAACTGTAAAGATTACGGCAGTAACTGCGTCTCGAACCCACAACCTGAGGTGCGCGTTTGAAAAACGCAGCAGGCCCACCACTACCTAAGCTTTTAGAGTTGGTCTTACATTAAAATTGTGTATTAAAAAATACGGTCAGGATTTATTTTTATTTATTTTTTTTATTTAATATTGAAACGTAAAATTATCTTATTGTAAATTTGCATCTCTAACTTGAGTAACAGATATTCATATTTTACCAAAATTTTAGCGAAGTATTATTAACAAATTTCCAAAAATCTAGGCCCATTTTTTTCTATTACTCCGGAACCAGTGTTGTAGAAAATTCAGAGTTGATTTTTGTAGAAAAAAATACATGGAGCAATATTTCATCAACATCTTTAGAATGTATATTGAGAAAAAAACTGATTTTTAACATTATATTTTACAAAAAAAAATGTTTCAAACCTTTTTGGGGGGTATTTAATAATCCCGAGAAGAGCGAAACAATACCTGCGTGATAAATTTTATCATGAGTTTAAAATCACGAGTTAAAAATCATGACGTTTAAAAATGACGTTTTTTGTTCTTGATTTTTTAAATTTAACCCATATTGTATTTGGTTAATTTTAAATTTGCTAAAATTACTTAATTTACGACGCTTTGCATAGGTCTTACGACAAAAATTTTATAAAATTCTGTTAATCGAAGAACAGATATTATTCCGAATTTTAATAATTTCTGAGCATTTTTGTGCGCTATATATATCCATTTATTTGTCTAAGTACTCATACAGTATGTTCTACTAAAATTTTATCAAAATATTATTACAAACCTTTTGTGAAATTATGTGTAGTTTGTTTTTAGTAACCTATGTGTCAAATTTTTTGTTAATATAAAAAAGTATAAGATATATTTTTGAACAGTTCATTTTATATTTTGGTATTAATTGATTTTTAAAATATTCGGGCTGAATAGACCTTTTCAGTATCCACTGGGACGATTTCCGTATTGCCCCAGAAGCGTTGAATTATTTCGTAAAATTACACTTTTTAAGCATCAACGCGAGGACAGGTGATTTTAATTTCAAATATATTTTCAATTAACTAAAATTATGCATTTTTTATAACTACAGTATATTTTCGAAATTCGATTTTTGTTAAATGAATTACTATCGTTGTTAAATTTTTTTTTGTGTTTAACGTCCGACTATTGTGCACACTTGTGCTAATGCAGACGATGGGATGATTTATAGCGTATGAAAATGCCAAGCCCTGGCCGGGGAATCGAACCCGGGTCCTCGGGGTGAAAGCCTAGTACGCTATCCACTAGGCCACCGAGGCAGCTAGGCTGTTCAAATTAACAAAGTGTTAATGTAAACTTAAAACATAACCTCAAATATATTTTTAACGATATCCGGAACGAGGATTCACACTATATTTCCATTTAACTTTGCATTAACAACGGAACAATATTAGAGTACATGATCAACACAAGCGAAAATCCGGCTTACAATGAGTGTTTATAGACAATAAATTATAGCTTTGCCGGAGCCATTTGTGTTTGAGATTCCACATAAATAAGCCACGGTAAACATAAAAACAAAAACGAACCCTGACAGTTAATCAAGCAGTTTAAACGTTTTTGTAAAACTGCAGTTTTTTAAACGCTGATTACGATGTTTAAATCACATTTTCAAACATACGAGGGTTGATCAAATATAAACGAGACTGACTTTCTAAAAACTTTTCCGTTGGACATCGAACTCTAAAGGGTGGGGTTTCAGGTAGCCTGGGAGGTTTGGGACGGGCGTAGATGGGCAACATTTCCGTTCGGACCCTTCAGTATAAAACTATACAATGAGTGAGAGTGAAGTGCACGTTTCCGTGGAGCAGAGAATTATTATTAAGTTTTTGGCCAAGGAGGGGGTCAATCCGACTGAAATCTTTCGTAGATTGACGGCTCAATACGGGGACAGGACCCTGTCAAGAGCTCGCGTTTTTGCTTGGCACAAGGAATTCGCCGAAGGACGGGAAGCAGTAGAAAACCTCAGCCATGATCGTCGCCCGACCACTTCCGTCACGGACGAAAACATTGATGCTGTTCGGAAGCTCCTGGACGAAGACAGACGTATATTGCTGCGATTTATTGCAGATGAACTCCAGTTGAGCTATGGTAGCGTTCAAAAAATCGTTACATCAAACCTGGAACTCAGCAAAGTATCTGCAAGGTGGGTTCCACGAATTTTGACCGATGTTCACAAACGGAATCGTTTTGAGATTTGCCAGCGACTATTGACCCAATTTGAAAGAGATGGTGAGGCATTATTAAACCGGATTGTCACCTGTGACGAAACATGGGTTCACCATTACACTCCCGAGTCGAAACAGGCAAGTATGGAGTGGCGGAAGAGGGGAGAGAGGGCGCCTCTGAAGGCCAAATCACGATCGTCGGCCGGGAAGGTAATGACCACTGTATTTTTCGACAATCAAGGCGCCTTTCACGTCGATTTCCTCCATCAACGACGCACAATAAATGCACAATATTATTGCGATGTTTTAGAGTCCGCAGAACAGTCTTTTCGTAGGAAAAGGAAATCTAAACCGGCGAGAAACGTCATTCTTCTTCACGATAATGGCCGACCTCATTCGGCGAACGCTACGAGGCTTAAACTCGATCAAATTGGCTGGGAACCAATGGAACATCCCCCATACAGTCCAGACTTATCACCCTGCGACTATCACCTGTTTGGGCCACTCAAAGAGGCGCTTGGAGGCCAGCGTTTCGAAGACGATTCTGCGGTGGAGACCTTCGTGCTCCAATGGCTCAATGAACGCCCGAGAACTTTTTACGAAGATGGAATTAAAAACTTCCAATCCGGTGGGAAAAATGTGTTACTCGTGCGGGAGACTATGTAGAAAAATAAGTTGAGGTGTGTTCAGAAAGTAACGAGAATTTTTAAATTTCGCGGGCTTGAGAGTCCGATTGTCAAACATTTTTTTTATTATGTTGGTATACATGCCCTTGAAGTATGATAAAACTTTCAGCTGTTTTCATTGTTGACTTTGTCTGTGACAGCCACTAAGGTTAGACGTGTTTTTATGAGCTCGGCGATTTTCGTTTGTTAAAAGAAATGGATCAAAGAATTTGTATCAAATTTTGCGTAAAAAATGGAATAAAGTGTAACAAAGTGTGTGAAATGTTAACAAAGGCCTATGGTGAGTCTGCTATGAGTAAAGCAAGAGTTTACGAGTGGTATAAGCGTTTCCAAGAAGGCCGTGAAGACGTTGAAGATGACGAACGCCCTGACGCCCCAGCACATCAACAACCGATGAAAACGTGGAAAAAGTGAAAGAAATGGTTATGAACAATCGCCGAATCACAATTAGAGAGGTCGCTGATGATGTTGGTATATCGATTGATCATGTCATGACATTGTTTCCAATGTTTTGTGTATGAAACGCGTGGCAGCAAAATTCGTTCCAAAATTGTTGAATTTGAACAAAAACAGCGGCGAATGGAAGTTGCTCAGGAGTCACTAAATGAAGTCAACGACGATGCAGAATTACTGAAACGTATTATAACAGGTGACGAAACATGGGTTTACGGATATGACGTCGAAACTAAGGCTCAATCATCCCAGTGGAGGCATTCTGGCTCGCCAAGACCGAAAAAGGCTCGACAAGTGCGGTCGAACGTGAAGGTTATGCTCACTGTGTTCTTCGATATTAATGGCATAGTGCATCATGAATTCCTGCCACCAGGTGAAACGGTCAATAAGGAGTACTACCTACAAGTTCAACGCCGTTTGCGTGAAGCAATCCGAAAAAACGCCCGGATCTGTGGAAAACAATTCATGGCTTTTGCACCACGATAATGCACCAGCTCACACTTCATTGCTTGTTCGTGAATTTTTGGCCAAAACAGTACTGTAACGATGCCCCAGCCTCCATATTCGCCAGACATGGCTCCGTGTGACTTTTTCCTATTTCCAAAAATAAAGAGAACCTTAAAGGGCCGTCGTTTTACAGCCGTAGATGACATTAAAAGCGCATCGCTGAAAGAACTAAAGGCTATCTCAAAGATCGAGTTTGAGAAGTGTTTCGAGGATTGAAGAAGCGCTGGCACAAGTGCATAATCTCCAATGGGGACTATTTTGAAGGCGACAACATCAATGTAGAAGAATAAATAAATATTTTGTTCAAAAATTAAAATTCTCGTTACTTTCTGAACACACAACTTTGCATTAACAACGGAACAATATTAGAGTACATGATCAACACAAGCGAAAATCCGGCTTACAATGAGTGTTTAAACGTTAAACAAAAAACTGCTGGTTGACGAACTTGTCCAAGATATTTATGTCCATAGCCACGATAGTTACGACAAGCATGAAACCAGTCGAACTAAAAATTATTTATCGTAAAAGTCTTTTAACAGTTTCAAAATGGAGGCCGTTTCTAATTTTTTTGAAATTTTAACTGTTTTTTGAAAACTTGATTTCACCGTCATAATTACTGTTAAGAACTGCATTAATTTGCATTTAAAATTTTTTTAAACCCTGGAAATTAATTTAATTTGACGAATGTCAGTGTTCGTTTTTTTATTTTCATTGCAAATATGGAAGTTTACTGATATTGGGCACTGATTTTAACGTCATTCAAGTTGGTGAAATCAGAGTTTCAAAAAGAGGATAAGATACTAAAATTACTTTTTATATTCTTCTTCTTTTCTGCCAGGATTATTATCACTGTGTTCAGTATAATAATCTGGCTTCCCTAGCTTCGTAAATTCTACTTTCGTTGACGCGTTTCGGAGAACCTCCATCTTCAAAAACTATATCTATACTCAAGTGAGTATAGGTATAGTTTTTGAAGATGGAGGTTCTTCGAAACGCGTCAACGAGAGTAGAATTGACGAAGTTAGGGAAGACAGATACTGAACACAGTCAAGGATAAAAAACTAATTTCTGTTATTCAACCAAAAATAACAATTATTTGTCATGTTTTCTCTTCATTTTTATCTTAATTACGATAATTTCTTCGAAAACACGACAAATTAAGATAGTTTTTAACAACATAACGTGAAACTTACTTTGAAACTGAATGAAATCAGCTGATCGTTACGAATTAATATAAACAAGTTAACATTGCTAATTTTTCCTTGGTTGAATAATACGTGCACGTTATAACCGTTTATAATATATTCGAAAATAATAAAAGCGTTTCTATTAATTGTTGTTAATATTGCTAGTTTTTAACGTTACCTGAAACTTATTATAGCTTATCAGCTGATCGTTACGAATTAATATAAACGACAAGTTAACATTTCTCATTTTTCCTTACGTGCACGTTATAACCGTTTATATTATATTCGAAAATAATAAAAGCGTTTCTATTAATTGTTGTTAATATTGCTAGTTTTAACGTTACCTGAAACTTATTATAGCTTATCAGCTGATCGTTACGAATTAATATAAACGACAAGTTAACATTTCTCATTTTTTCCTTACGTGCACGTTATAACCGTTTATATTATATTCGAAAATAATAAAAGCGTTTCTATTAATTGTTGTTAATATTGCTAGTTTTTAACGTTACCTGAAACTTATTATAGCTTATCAGCTGATCGTTACGAATTAATATAAACGACAAGTTAACATTTCTCATTTTTCCTTACGTGCACGTTATAACCGTTTATATTATATTCGAAAATAATAAAAGCGTTTCTATTAATTGTTGTTAATATTGCTAGTTTTTAACGTTACCTGAAACTTATTATAGCTTATCAGCTGATCGTTACGAATTAATATAAACGACAAGTTAACATTTCTCATTTTTCCTTACGTGCACGTTATAACCGTTTATATTATATTCGAAAATAATAAAAGCGTTTCTATTAATTGTTGTTAATATTGCTAGTTTTTAACGTTACCTGAAACTTATTATAGCTTATCAGCTGATCGTTACGAATTAATATAAACGACAAGTTAACATTTCTCATTTTTCCTTACGTGCACGTTATAACCGTTTATATTATATTCGAAAATAATAAAAGCGTTTCTATTAATTGTTGTTAATATTGCTAGTTTTTAACGTTACCTGAAACTTATTATAGCTTATCAGCTGATCGTTACGAATTAATATAAACGACAAGTTAACATTTCTCATTTTTCCTTACGTGCACGTTATAACCGTTTATATTATATTCGAAAATAATAAAAGCGTTTCTATTTATTGTTGTTAATATTGCTAGTTTTTAACGTTACCTGAAACTTATTATAGCTTATCAGCTGATCGTTACGAATTAATATAAACGACAAGTTAACATTTCTCATTTTTCCTTACGTGCACGTTATAACCGTTTATATTATATTCGAAAATAATAAAAGCGTTTCTATTTATTGTTGTTAATATTGCTAGTTTTTAACGTTACCTGAAACTTATTATAGCTTATCAGCTGATCGTTACGAATTAATATAAACGACAAGTTAACATTTCTCATTTTTCCTTACGTGCACGTTATAACCGTTTATATTATATTCGAAAATAATAAAAGCGTTTCTATTAATTGTTGTTAATATTGCTAGTTTTTAACGTTACCTGAAACTTATTATAGCCTACCAGCTGATCGTTAGGAATTACTATAAAACAACTGATATTTTACTATAACTACCAATATAAATGTGTGCACTCGTATCAACGTTTATTTTAAACGTTCAAGTTTCATTGAAATACAAAAATGAAACCTGAATTTAAGTCACTTTATATTTTTAACACCTTAATTTAAATGTAACTTTAATTTTATTTTAAATTAATTAATTTTAAATAAGTTAAATTTACCGTGTTCAGTATAATGATCTTCCTTCCCTAGCTTTGTCAATTCTACTTTCGTTGACGCGTTTCGGAGAACCTCCATCTTCAAAAACTATATCTGTCCAGATAGAGATATAGTTTTTGAAGATGGAGGTTCTCCGAAACGCGTCAACGAAAGTAGAATTGACGAAGCTAGCGAAGGCAGGTTATTATACTGAACATAGTACAAAAATTACTTTTGGAAATCCCCGTAGGAGGGCAGACTAGCTGCACCTATTGAGAGGATTTAGACGTCCCTCGCGGTACCCGAGTCTAATACACACTTACACTTACAGCACTACACTTACGATTTTAACACTTTACACACACTTACATTTAGAGAGGCGATAATAGCCTTAAAATAAAAAAAAATACTTTTGGAAATTTGCTTGTATCAAGTCTGTGAGACAACTGCTTGCCATTATTATTTCATTTTACTGGTGAACAGGGTGTACGTACTACCAGCAAAATTCGTTTAATAGTTTCAAAATGGTTTTCAAATCTTTGAAAATTCCTTACCTTCTTTCATTGCTGTCGTAATCAGCGTTAAAAATTGTATAAGTTAGCATTTTGCGTTTTCGAAATTCACTGAAATTATGTAATTCAATTCCGCGGAGGCCGCGGTTCATTTTCTTGTTTGCAATGTAAAACTTTAGATGCTAATATATATATTTATTTCCTTGCCGATTATTCTTGTGAATATACGTTAACGTATAGCCAGCGGCCTCGGTGGCTTAGTTGATAGCGTACTAGGCTTTCACCCCGAGGACCCGGGTTCGATTCCCGGCCAGGGCTTGGCATTTTCATACGATATAAATCATCCAATCGTCTGCATTAGCCCAAGTGTGCACAATAGTCGATCGTTAAAAAAAAATTCTTGTGAAATCGCGATGTAGAAAAAGGTGAAATGAAGATAAATACTTTTTGAATTTCGCTTTTATTACGTGCGCGATACAGCTACGTGAAAAGATGCACTAACGTTCACTCGTTCAACACTACTGCACAACTAAAAGACGAAAGGAAAAACTTTTCCTCTGAGAAAATCTGCGGATGAAATGAAAATATACCCTGCTGCTAGGAAAATGCTATTTCCTGATTTCCTTTTGTTCTACAGGAACTGAAAACGTGTGACAATAAGAAGAAAACACATCCACATTTCGCTTGATATTAATGTAGTACGTAACATGTTACGCGAAGTATCTGTCGTAAATCTTCGGAACTGCATTGGGTAGTCGAAATTCTTTGCCTAGTGCGTACCTCAGCTGTTTTAAAACCCTTTTGACAGTTACGCTCGTGTTATCTACGGAATCAACAATGGCCAATCGTTGGAGGTGGAACTTTCTGTAGATCTTTTGTTTTCTGGAAAACGAAAATTCAGGATTATTAAAATAAAAATAATTTCAGACTGACAATTACCATCGTCTAACTTTAATATTTGCTATAACTTGTGTACAAAGTATTTGCTTAATAGTTGTAGCGGTGGCCTAGTTGATAGCATGCTGGGCTTTCACCCAGGGGACCCGGGTTCGATTCCCGGCCAGGTCTTGGCATTTTCATACGCTATAAATCATCCCATCGTCGCCATTAGCCCAAGTGTGCACAATAGTCGGACGTTAAACAAAAACAAAAAACAAAAAATTTTTAAATAATAATATTAAACGAAACAAGTGTTTGATTTTTTCCATAATCGTAAAACAAAACCTAAATGGTTTAAAGAAATTGAAAAAGACCTAATAGAATTAAACTTTACAGAAGATTCATTGCTTGACCAAACTGCTAAGATAATTACCAAAGACGAAAGAATAAGATTCCAAGATAAAGCCAAAATAAAACCTAAAGCTATCATTTCAGAAGAGGAGAGAAAAGAAGATCGGAAAGAATGAAGAGCTACTGGGAACAAAGAAAAGTACAGCGCGCAAGAAAAGATTAATTCAGCGTACCCCAAAGATGATGAAACGAAGAGAAGAAGAAAGTAAAAGCTTCAAGTGGGAGAACAATACATTGAGATTGTCAAACAATTCAAGTATCTTGCGGAATGGATCAGCTGGAACGCCCTAGAGAAAAAAACTATGGAATCTAGGAGAAATAAAGTTGAATTAGCCTTCCCACTTACCAAGGACACATACAACAAGGAGTCATTCTCCTGGTATACAAAGATAAGGCATTATCTTACGGTAATTAAACCAGAAGCCTTATATGCAGCTGAAACTTTATCTCTCACAACACAGGGCTCACTTGAAAGGCTGGAGATCAAAGAAAGAAAGACATCTTAGGCCCCAAATTCCGTAACAACCAATTACTCCACATCAGTAATTACTCCACTATCAGACACAATAAGAGAAACGAAAATTGATTTTTATGGGCAAATCCTCCAAATGTACAAAAATAGAATAACCAAAGAAATGTTTGACTTCTTTCGCAATAGAAAAGCCAAACCATTTTGGTTTAGAGAAACAGAGACATTACAGAACTACAAATCACTGACACTATGCTCATGGACAGAACAGCCAAAACAATAACCAAGGACAA
>CM040191.1:64416097-64431097 GCA_022606455.1 Callitettix versicolor
ACACTTAATATTTGAGCGTTCAACACTCTCACCAGCTCCCTTGTAACTATTTTTGTATCTGCAAGTAGATTTATTTTTTATATTTATATTTATACGACGTGTGTTCAGAAAGTAATGAGAATTTTAATTTTTTGAACAAAATATTTATTTATTCTTCTATATTGATGTTGTGGCCTTCAAAATTGTCCCCATTGGAGATTATGCACTTGTGCCAGCGGTTATTTTAATCCTCGAAACACTTCTCAAACTCGATCTTTGAGATAGCCTTTAGTTCTTTCAGCGATGCGCTTTTAATGTCATCTACGGCTGTAAAACGACGGCTCTTTAAGGTTCTATTTATTTTTGGAAATAGGAAAAAGTCACATGTCTGGCGAATATGGAGGCTGGCGCATCGTTACAGTATTGTTTTTTGCCAAAAATTTACGAACAAGCGATGAAGTGTGAGTTGGTGCATTATCGCGGTGCAAAAGCCATGAATTGTTTTTCTACAGATCCGGACGTTTTTTCCGGATTGCTTCACGCAAACAGCATTTAACTTGTAGGTAGTACTCCTTATTGACCGTTTCACCTGGTGGAAGGAATTCATGATGCACTATGCCATTAACATCGAAGAACACAGTGAGCATAACCTTCACGTTCGAACGCACTTGTCGAACCTTTTTCGGTCTTGGCGAGCCAGAATGCCTCCACTGGGATGATTGAGCCTTAGTTTCGACGTCATATTCGTAATCCCGTGTTTCGTCACCTGTTATAATACGTTTCAGTAATTCTGCATCGTCGTTGACTTCATTTAGTGACTCCTGAGCAACTTCTATTCGCCGCTGTTTTTGTTCAAAATTCAACAATTTTGGAACGAATTTTGCTGCCACGCGTTTCATACACAAACATTGGAAACAATGTCGTGATATGATCCAATCGATATGCCAACATCATCAGCGACCTCTCTAATTGTGATTCGGCGATTGTTCATAACTATTTCTTTCATTTTTCCACGTTTTCATCGGTTGTTGATGTGAGGGGGCGTCCAGGGTGTTCGTCATCTTCAACATGTTTACGGTCTTCTTGGAAACCCTTATACCACTCGTAAACTCTTGCTTTACTCATAGCAGACTCATCATTAGCTTTTGTTAACATTTCACACACTTTATTCCATTTTTTACGTCTCATAAAAACACGTCTAATCTTAGTGGCTGTCACAGACAAAGTCAACAATGTAAACAGCTGAAAGTTTTTTCATACTTCAAGGGTATGTATACGAACATAATTAAAAAAATGTTTCACAATCGGACTCTCCAAGCCCGCGAAATTAAAAAATTCTTATTACTTTCTGATCACCTCTTATATTTATATTTATATTTATTATTTTAGCTGAAATTAGTAGTATTTAACATTTTCTAAAATTAAACTTTTAAGGAATTTATAAGTGAAGGACATGTACTTTACGTAGTCGTGTGAGGTTAATGATTTTTCGTAATGAGAAAAATATTACAGATTTACTTATGCCTAACCGAAGGGTGAAAAAATATATTTTCCATTGGAAGAATTAATGTTATGATCTGAAAGAGTGGACGCGTAACATTCTTTATTAGAACGCTCTCATTATTTATAAAAGCGAAATAGTGAGGGACGAACAATTTCAGCCTATGAGTTCGGGTAAAATATAGGATGCATTAAAGAGTTATTTCAAAATCGATTTGGATCTATTCTCTTCGCTTAAAGCAAATAAATCCTTACGTACCAATGAAAACTACATAGGTGTATCGATTTAATTAGGTTATTCAACAATTGTGGAAGCAATTCATGATGCACTATGCAATTAATATCGAAGAACACAGTGAGCATAACCTTCACGTTCGAACGCATTTGTCGAGCCTTTTTCGGTCTTGGCGAGCCAGAATGGCTCCACTGAGATGATTGAGCCTTAGTTTCGACGTCATATCCGTAAACCCGTGTTTCGTCACCTGTTATAATACGTTTCAGTAATTCTGCATCATCGTCGTTGATTTCATTTAGTGACTCATGGGCAACTTCCATTCGCCGCTGTTTTTGTTCAAAATTAATCAAACAGCGGCGAGATTAATTAATTAAACAAACAAATTAATCAAAATTTGGAGAGCCTAATCGTATTAATTTTACCAGTAAATTGATATTCAACGTTACCTAAGTTAAGAAGTTGGTTACTTTCCAGAGAATTTTATAGCTGCAAAAATTCAGTTATGTTTAAAAATATAAGTTAAAATGACATTTAACGACGTCTTTCGTCTAGATTTGTTCGTTTCGTTCATTTGTTTGTTTAAAGAGTCAGCTGATTTCGCTTTACAATTCCTACGTTTAAACGTATTATCAAGCGAAATAGTTTAGCGAAAAGATTGTAGCAAATAATATCGTGCTTAAGCAAATTGTGTAGGACGGAAGATCGAATCTGGTTGACTTTAAAACATAGAGCAACAATGCCAATGCGTATTTATATGTTTTCCTTACTGGTTAGGTTGTTTCCTTCAACGACTATGAAAGGCATCCTGGATTTGGTCGGTATGGTTCCCATGTCTATGTCTTCTTTGTAAAAACACGACTCGTATGCCGTTTCCATTATTTCTATGTTCGTTTTTTCCGTACTCTAAAACATGTAAAAGAAAATTTTCATTTAATACGAAACAAATTATATTTTTCCTGATAAATATTGCAGCAATTAATAAACGTAGGGTTAAAAATACCAATAGGTTTTTTTTGTTATTTTAAGGCGAAAAGCACATTGAGGCTATTGTTGCTTCCTTAAATGTAAGTGTGAGTGTAAAGTGTTAAAGTCGTAAGTGTAGTGTTGTAAGTGTAAGTGAGTTAGACTCGGGTACCGCGAGGAACGTCTACATCCTCTCAATAGGTGGAGCTAGCCTGCAGCCTCCTGCGGGGGAAATATCAATGGGTATTTTCTTACTAATGCTTCATTTCATTATTGTAACATAGCCACCGGATCACATAATCAAATAATTAGGATTATAACCTATTCTTCCCGTCAGTTGTCTATCCACTCACCTCGTAAAGGCTACCGTGGTTTCGAAACTCTATTGTTTCATCTTCAGGCCATTATACAAACGCAAACCTACCACATTCAGCCAAACAATACATTCTTCATCCCACCATCCATACAATATAAAAATGGCAGCTTACAATAGTTTGGTACACAGGTCAATTTTACTCCCTGTGGACAAAGGAAGCTATTGAAATGAAGTGAACATCATTAAGTACATAGCTGTTTCTAATGGATATAAAAGCTCAATTGTTGATAGGCTTATTGCCAAACACAAAAACAAAAATAAAAAAATCGTTCCTTATAAAAAAACGTACATCTCCGCGGAATATGGTTCAACTTTAAGCCACATCCTAAAAAAAAGAATTAGCCAAAGAAAATATAAATGTCTCTTTCAGAACAACTAATATACAAAATGAAATGTAGTGATAGCCTAAGCTTCTATATCGGTCAGACATCTCGCTCTTTTAAGAAAAGATTTAAAGAACACAAACCCAGAAGTGCATTATCGACAAACTCGGCTTTCGCAGAACATCTTGTGGAAAAAAACCATAAATTCGAAAACAATTTTTTTGTGTGTTTAACCGTCCGACTATTGTGCACACTTGGGCTAATGCAGACGATGGGACGATTTATAGCGTATGAAAATGCCAAGCCCTGGCCGGGAATCGAACCCGGGTTCTCGGAGACATCCACACCAACATGTAAATATTACATTTATGTCATAAAAGTAGTTGTATGGATGCGATTGAAGAGTTTGAGATTTACTAGTGCAAGAAATCAGACCCCCACAACATCCTCAATGAAAAACTTTCATTAAAATCAAATTTAATACATGACATGGCTCTAAGGATAAGTGATTTGAATAAGTAACAAAAACCAACAGACGCATCTTAACTGATAACAACGACGGGCGCGCTACTAATGATGGAGACTCCGCAGTCCGGAATGTAACGACGTACGAGTCGCGTGTGTAGCTTGGCCAAATCGAATTTCATGGTGAATATTTTAAACTTATAATTGTGCTCAGTGTTTGTGATGTATGTTTTAATGTTTTGTTTGACTTTGTGACGAGCTCGACAGATTGATTTAACATTTTGTATAATGGCCTGAAGATGAAACGATAGAGTTTTCGAAACCGCGGTAGCCTTTACGAAGTGAGCGGATAGATTGACGGAAAGAATAGGTCATAATCCTAATACTTCGTGTTTTAACATTTAATTAGTTATGGTACAAGTTCGTTAGTTATGAAGGAATAAACACAAGACGGAGGCGGAGGCCCCATGAAACCCACAAAGAGAATGTAGGCGGACTTCAAAGTTGTGATGACGTAAGTGAGATATGTCGGTTATCCTATTTACAATATCTAACGGAAATCATAATAGCAAATTGAAAAAAATCACTATTGCTTTCCGTAATTGAATCTGAGTGATTTCTATTGTATAGTCCCTAGTAATTAGGTTTTACACCTGCACATCAGTTGTGTAAGAATGTGTGAGTACATTAGTTGTTTAAGAATTTATGATTTCATCCTAGCAACATATTTATCATATGTGAAATTAGTTATAAGTTCATCCTATCAATTTTATCCAAATGTTACTCCATTGGGAATAATTTATATGAAAGTTATGTAGCCTGTGACACTTCTGGTGAAGTAAAGAATTCATCGACTTCAGGTAGATCAAAATCGGACGAGCTGTTAAGAAATTATGATGGAAATTACATACATATGTACATACATGCATACATACATAAGAGGTACGCGACATACATACAGGTACTGAAAACATAACACTTCTTTTTTGGCACCGTATAAATAGGTTTGTTTCAGAATGTCTGATAACAATTTAAATTTTTTAAAATATCGATTTTATTAATGTAATAACGTGAATATCCTAACTTTATTAATATTTTGAGTGCTTGCAAAATAGATTAATAGTATGTTGGCACTACTTTCCGTAAGCATTGAGAATAGAGAACTCCGAGTATCTGAAATCTATTGATGAAATATTTAACCTCGGGAAAACTAATTGTTAGGAAATCCAGACGGTCCGGTTCAACCCCCTCCGCTCAAAATCTGGGAGATATCGACAGGGAGACAGCTCAAAAACGTCAGTGTTTCGTAAATGTTTAATTATAATTACATCTGGCAATAATGATAATAAATATTACTATTATTAATAATTAATTAATTATTAATATTATTATTACATATATTGTATAATAATATGTAATATTAATATTATTACTACTACTAATAATTAATTTATTAATTATTATAATTATTACATCTGATAAAAATGATAATATGATACACGCAGCAAATGGAGACAATTTTTATTCACACACACACACACACACACACACACACACACACACACACACACACACACACACACACACACACACACACACACACACACACACACAGTAATCTCCAGAAGGTGGACAGACAGACAGACAGAGTTACTTTGAAAATAGAACACACATCTATGACACTAATCTCCAGAAGGTGGAAGGAGAAAAGAACTCTCATACAAAGTAAAAAAGTGTGGCAGGAGTACCACAAGTCTCTGTGCTTGGACCCCTCCTTTGGAACATCATTATGATGGGGTCTTACGAGTCGGCGTACCATTAGGCGTCTTTGGATTCGCCGATGACCTTGCGGTAGTTATTGATGGGAAGTTTTTGGAAGAAGTTGAGGTTCGGGCCAATGAGGCAGTGAAGTCAATCCGGAGATGGTTGACATCTATGGGTCTGCAATTCGTCGATCAGAAGACGGAGGTCGTGCTTGTGACCAGCAGGAAAAAGAGGGAAACAGTAATTCTTACAGATGGAGATATGCAGATAAGTTCCGTCCCAGCCCTTCAATACCTTGGCGTGTGGGTTGACGCGAGACTCTGCTACAGGGAACATCTCAAGGCAGTTAGTGAAAAGGCGGCGAACGTGGCAAGAGTCCTTTCCAGGCTCATGCCGAATCTGGGAGGTCCAAGACAGGCACGCCGCCGACTCCTGGCTGGGGTAGGAAGCTCAGTGCTCCTTTACGTGGTCGGAGCTGGTCGGGAGCTATGCGTGCAAGGTTAACGCGGTGTACCGCCGTGCGTTGCTGCGTGTCGTGAGTGATTACCGAACAGTTTCCTACGACGCCGCTTGCGTAGTGGCGGGCGAACCGCCAATGGAGCTGATGTTTGATGAAAGAGCTAGGATGTACTGGCGTAAGTGAAATGCTGAGCCGCGGTGTAGTCATACAATGGCAATTACAGAAGAGCGAAATCGGACCCTGGAGGCATGGCAGCGACAGTGGGACGAATCAACAAATGGACGATGAACATACCAACTCATAGGTAACATCCAAGATTGGTGCAACAGGAAATATGGCGAGATGGCATTCTATCTCACACAGATTTTCACTGGACACGGTTGCTTCCGAGCTTACTTGTTCCGTTTCGGGTTGGAAACGGACTCGGCTTGTCCCCTCTGTCTTCCAGCAATGGAGGAAGATGCAGAGCATGTGTTTTTCTGCTGTCGGAGATTCGACAATGAAAGGATGAGTCTGCAAACATATCTGCGAGGCAGCATTGCACCGGAAAGTCTGGTTGCGACTATGATGGCTTCAGAGGCCAACTGGAGGGCCATTGCGGGATTCGCTGCAGTGGTCATGAAGAAGTTGAGGGCTGAGGATCTAGAAAGAAGAGCCAACGCTGTAGAAGAGTAGGCGTTCAGCCAGTCCACCTTCCCATGAAGTAATGCCGGTGCGGGAGGTTTACAGAAGAGGAATGCTTTTGGTGGTTTTTTTAGTGGGTAACAATATATATTCACTTGAGTTTAAACTCAATTTGAGTCCCACACTCTGGGGTAGTGCGTACCCTACCCCAGGTAGTCTATAAAAGATTTTTCCACCTTTTTGGCATCGCACACACACACACACACACACACACACACAAACTGTTATTTAAAGCAATATATCTTAACAAATAACAGCTGTTATTATTTAAGACCACGTGCCTTAAAAAATATCAGCTTTTATATAATTTGATATAATGTGTATAAGCTTGTTGTCATATATTTACATATTTATGTTACTTTATGAATATTTATTGGTTAGTAAAATAGTAAATCTGTTTTAATAACTACTTTGTCTTATCATGGCTCTATCTCCCGATACGGTTTGTTAAACAGGCAATTGTTGATTTAACATAAATATTTGTGAACATTGTTATATTTGACTGACTGACAGTGATCACAAAAAAATTTAGTTCGGTTTTTATTACATTATTAATTTTATTAGAGAAGATTTCATAAATTCTAAAGCTAATTATGTCAATAAAATCAGATAATTAATGGAATTATAATTTTATAAAGTTGGTAATACGTTCCCGTGATGTCAGCAGGAATGACGATACAATTTACAATACTTGTTATTTTATATGAAATCGTCATTTTACAAACAGTAAAAATATAAGAAATAGTGAACCATTTACTTGCCATGTGTTTATCGAAAAACGCCCAAATCGAGTCTTCATTCTTAAAAAATGTGTACTTTTTCCTGTATGTTTCCGGATAAATATCTGAAACAGGTGGGTTAGAAAAAATGTTAAAAAATGTTAAGTTATTCTTTTACTTGGTTGTCTACATTCAAGTAGGGTCAGGAATTAAAAAAGCTTTTTGTAATCGTACACAAAGACTGTCTTCTGATATGCTTTGAACACAAGCGTGATACGAGGGCGGTTTGACAAGTCACTGACTTTTTGAATAAAACAAATTTTTTCCGCAAATAAACATTTTATTTTTCTACATAATCACCTTTCAGGTCGATACATTTAGTCCAGCGTTTTTCTAATTTTTTTATTCCCTCCAAATAATAGCTCTCCCTCAAAGCTCTCAAAATACGCGTTTGTTTCGGTAATGACTTCTTCATTCGACTCAAATCTCTTACCGCCCAGCCATTTCTTTAGGTTTGGAAACAGAAAATAGTCGCAGGGGACTAAATCTGGAGAATATGCTGGATGGGGTAGCAGTTCGTATCCCAATTCGTGGATTGCCTACGTGACTAGACAAGTGTGCACACGTGCATTGTCTTGATGGAACAGCACTTCCTTCTTCGCCAAATGCGGCCGTTTTTACTTCAAATCAACGTCGAATCTGTTCAAAAGCTTTGAATAATATTTGCCGGTGATCGTTTTACCTTTCTCGAGGTAATCTATGTGAATGACACCGCGTGCATCCCAAAAAACTGTGGCCATGACCTTGTTGGCTGACAGACTCTGTTTGGCCTTCTTTGGTCCACGTTCACCCCTAGCAACCCACTGTTTCGATTGTTCCTTGGTCTCTGGCGTATTGTGATGGATCCATGTTTCGTCCACAGTAACAAAACGGCGCAAAAATTCGTTCGGATTACGGCTGAACATCGCTAAACACTCTTTTGAAGTGATCACACGATTGCGCTTATGGTCGAGTGTGAGCAATGGCGGCACCCATCTCGCGGAGAGTTTTTTCATGTCCAAATATTCGCGTAAAATATGATGTACTCGTTCAGTTGAGATACCTACAGCATTAGCCAACTCAAGCACTTCCATTCTCCGATCATCCAATATCATTTCATGGATTTTATCGACGATTTCCGGCGTGATCACTTCTTTTGGGCGACCTGAACGTTCGGCGTCACTAGTGCTGGTACGACCACAACGGAACTCTTAACCATTGAAATTGATGGTGCCGAGTCCCCGTAGTATTTATCAAGTCTTTCCTTAGTTTCAGTGATGGATTTTTTACATAAAAAGTAATGCTTAATCAGCACACGAAATTCACTTTTTTCCATTTTCGTAAAAAATCACGAGGTTGTCTGCCTTGAACGGCTATCAAACACCAACTGCACGACGTAGCTTGCTCAAAATTAGAAAGTTGCCCACTGATAGATTACAGTTGACGGCAGCACTGTTGCATTTGGAGTAACTGCGCGGGAACTTCAAAAATCACTGACTTATCAAACCGCCCTCGTAGCAGTCTCAGCATGATAGCAGTCGTAAGCATGACAGCAGTCGTAAGCATGACAGCAGTCTAAGCACGATAGCAGTCGTAAGCATGACAGCAGTCGTAAGCATGACAGCAGTCTAAGCATGATAGCAGTCGTAAGCATGATTGCAGTCGTAAGCATGATAGCAGTCGTAAGCATGACAGTAGTCGTAATCATAGCAACACAGTCGTAAGCATGACAGTAGTCGTAAGCATAGCAATACAGTCGTAAGCATAGCAACACATTCGTAAGCAAGACAGCAGTCGTAAGCATAGCAACACAGTCGTAAACATGACAGTAGTCGTAACCATAGCAGCACAGTCGTAAGCATAACAGCAGTCGTAAAATATCAAAACAATCGTAAGCATAACAGTCGTAAGCATGACAGCAGTCGTAAGTACGGTGTCATCTTGTATTGTTACGGTAACAATAAAATTTTGGAAAAATGTTACCGAACCAACAACATTGGTAAGAGAACGTTCTTCCTTCCGTTCAGTTATTATTGCAGGAAATAGCCAACAACTACACTTGTCATCTTAAATTAAGTTCCGCTGTCGTAAAAAGAACAAAATTGGGAAAAATCTTAGACGTAAGTAGTTTGAATTTTATACAAGTTTCATTCATACCAAATTTCAAAACAATCGGTCAATGCGTTCTGTCAAAATTGTGTAACATACAAAAAAAAAAACACTCAGACTCACTCACACACACACACACACACACACACACACACACACACACACACACACACACACACACACACACACACACACACACACACACACACACACACACACACACACGCGCGCACGCACACACACACACACACACACACACACACACACACACACACACACACACACACACACACACACACACACACACACACACACACACACACACACACACACACACACACACACACACACACACACACAGACACACACATACACACACACACTCACGCACACACACACACACACACACGCGCATGCACGCATGCGCACACACACACACACACACACACACACACACACACACACACACACACACACACACACACACACACACACACACACACACACTAAATGCCAAATGCCAAATGCCTCGCTTCGCTCGATCTATTGCAAGTAACTGTTTTTAATCAATTGCGCACTAACTATGCAAACACTTCGCTATCTCTTACAACTGTACTGCTTGCCGGCAGCTGAAACACCGGTGCGGTAGAACAATTGTAGCACGAACGAATAAAGTAAAACACTGTTAAAAATCATTTCCATCTGCCAAAAATGAGTTGGAAGAAACAAGTCTTACAAAAATAACTTTTATTATGCAAAGTGATAAACTTTTTAATTGATTACAAAAGCTGTTTTTTTAATGTAACATGATAATGTTATGATTTATCAACACATCGTAATGTAAAAGGAATTTAATAGAACAACTCGTAAACCTTTACTTTGTGTTGAAGCACAATGGCGTTAGCAATATAATATTTAAAAGTTCTTGTTAATGTGTGTACAGAGTGTTTTTTAATGTTCCCAATAATTTTCTTTCCAACCCTTATATACCGCAGGGGCTGCAGACTATCGGAGTAACCTATTGAGATGATTTAAACGTACCTCGCGGTACCCGAGTTTAACATACACTTACAACACTACATTTAGGACTTTAACACTTTACACTCACACTTACATTTACCGTGGCGATAATAGCCTCAATGTGCTTTTCGCCTTAAAATACAAAAAAATCCAACCCTTAGAAGCACTAAGGGCTTGGACTAAGGGCTTAGAAGCACTAAGACAATGGCTTGGAGAAGTCTGCTGTTGAGGAAAGGGTACGCAAAATGGAAAGAGCATATGGTACTAAAAATTATTATAACAAAAAGTGCTTATCTAAAAATCTTAAAATAAGGCATTACACTACAGTAGTGAAACCGGAATGCCTGTACGCAAGTGAATGCTTGGTACTAAATTATAGTTTAGATAAACTGAAAATACTAGAAAAGAGAATCATGAGAAAAATTTTAGGCCCAGTGAAAACTAAACAAACATGGAAACTATGATCTAATGATGAAATACACAGGAACATAGAGGTTATGACAGAAACGATGAGGAAGAGAAGACTGCAATTTTTTGGACATATGTACGGGATGAATGATTCAAGACTAGCGAAAGGATACTCAAGTACCTACGGGATAAAAAGTCAACAACTAGTTGGATTCAAGAGGTGAGGAAAGATTTAGAAAGAAATAATATTAAAGAAGAAGAAACGCTGAACAGAGAGATTTTTAGAAAGAGGATATTTAGTATAGAGGGATTCCTGGGAAGATTGCAGAAGAAACCTGGTGCGAAGTGGTCCGAGGACAGAAAGAAGCTGCATAGTGAAAGGACGAGGGCGTAGTGGAGGGAAAGGAAGAGAAAACAGCTAAGTGTGAAGATTTGAAATTGTCACGTGGTCCCTAGCAGGCCTCATCGAAAGAAGAAGAAGCACTAAGGAATAATCAATTCCGAAATATTGTCGATTATTTTTAGGTAGTCAATAAATTACCTAATGATCCAGAGAGTGAACCTCGTGGAAACGTAACCAAAGCACCACTAACTGCATATGATTAAGTTACATTAAATTTTCTATATTTACCTTGTTTAACCCTAATAGTGTCGTACAGAACACAGTGAAGTGTAAGCAGTTTTCCTTGTACTGTGCATGGTAATGTTTGAAATTCAAATAAGAATATAACTTCTGTTTAAAACTTAAAGAGTTGTATACCATTTTTTTCTGAAAGAATTATAGAATTCAGTGATGGTTCCAGTGAAAATTCAAAAAAAAGTTTAAAGCTAGTTATTACCGTTTGAATTTATATATATTTATGAAATAAAACAATCTACTTAGAGCCCCATTTAAAAATAAAAATAATTTTTTGTAATTTTTTTCAAAATATACAAAAGTTTTCCAATTTATTTGTAAATAAAACGGTATACACAAACATATGTTTGTTTTATAAGTTTTTATGTCCAAAACGTAAAAAGACTATGAGTACCAATTTTTGAAAATCGCCAAGTAACATTTAGCCGTTTAAAAAAACAGTATGTAAACTGAAACAAATACACATATTTTTATAGTTTCTTAAAGAAAAAGAACCACTGATTAATAACATATATCATAACTAACAATTTTCACTTTTAAAAAAATTACAAAAATGGAAATTTCGAAAGAGTTTATTTTACGCAATAAACGTGCCGCGCATGTTACAAAAATAAGCTGAAGGACGGTCTTGTCTGGCTGTCCTCTACTTTTGGGCATCCTAGAATCACAGACAAGATCAATGACTCAATCTTGTTAATGGGGACGGAACATATGGTTAAACAGCATATAGTATCTAGACCATTTGATGTTAATATAACCTTTGTTTTGGAGATCGTGTTTTGGAAAACCTGGAGACAGTGTGGTATACAGATGGCCTAAGACAAAGACAGGCACTGGCGTTGGGGTGTATGGTCTGAGACTGGGGTTAAAGAAAGTCATTACCCTGGGACAAATTGTAACAGACTCAAAGCCATGGCCATTAATGAGTGTGTTCGGGAGAACTTGAATCGGGGCTTCAAGAAGGCATGCATTCATATTCATACTGATAGTCAGGCAGCAATAAAAGCACTTGCGGGTCCTACAATACAGTCCGAGCTAGTCTGGGAGTACTGGAAGAACCTCGACTCTCTGTCCCTGGGCAACCGGGTAACTCTTCACTGGGTTCCGAGGCATAGGGGAGTTGAGGGTAATGAGGAGGCAGACCGACTGGCTGGACTTGGATCTGCATCTGAGTTTATCGGATCTGAGCCGGCTTTAGGGATCTCTCAATCGTTAACCAGGGCTGTTATTAACAGGTGGATTATCAGTCAACACCAGGTAGGATAGAATAACCTTCATGGGCACTCCCATAGTAAGCGCCTCTTAAGTAAATTTCCTTTTGAAGGACTCAAAAGGGCAGCAGATGTCCTGGGCAGAGCACAACTCAGGAGGGTCATGGGGCACTGTGGTCTGAGGGTGCATAGGAACAGGATAGGAATGTATCATGGAGAAGCCGTGTGTATATTGTGCAGGAAGGCAGGCGGAAACTACAGGACACATAATTTATGATTGTGAGGCTCTTGCTAGTAAGAGGCTAGGGGTTTTTAGTTTTCAAGACCCTAAGAACCTTCAGCAGAGTAAGCTTGTAGGTGGGTTGCTGGAACTTATTATGGTCACCAATCTGATGTACTAGATATTTAAGAGGTTTAGTTGAACAATATGTCAGTTTATCGCAGTTCCAGGGGTTGAATTATCCCTTCCTCTAGTGTTAATCTAATATAATGTTACAAAAATGTGTATATTATACTACTCTAGAACATATACTCCAGATAAACGCGCGCTATCTATACGCGTTGTTTTGAACTACTGGAATTTTTACCGGTGCAGATTGATTTGGTTCTATTTATATGCTGCGCAAGAAAAATGCGTTTGTCTTCAGTTCCACCACGATCTGGATTTTTCCGTTAGAAACGACTTTAAGTTTTTGTATTGATATTTTAAATGCTTTCTTGTCATAAGTTTGTAATAATAAATATTAGATCAATAGGACAAATTATTTTATTTTATTTACATTTAGTACAAAATCCGCAACCTCACTTAGGCAACCTCGCGGCACATCCTTTGAGAACCCTCCTGGCACCGTGTAATACAATTTATTCTCCGCCATCCCCATCTGCGGAGAATTTCGCCACCTGGTACGTTTTCTCGTTCTATCGCTGTGGCGTTTAACTCCCGTTCCACTTCACAACTCGGGTAAGTTGTACCTTTAGTTCAGTTAGAAGAAAAACCGACGAAATTAAAAACGGTTTTTGCGTTTCGGAAAGCATCGAAGCTTGTCAGAACCTAAAATCCTAACCAATTTCTGATTTTAGTTCTGTTACCAACGGACATACAGCATTCCTAGATAGTACCCAAATCAACTCCTAGACCAAATTTTAACTCGTCAATAATATTTTGAACAATTTCTTCGACCGTTCTGCTAGAAGGTATTATTACCACTGGTAGATCTGCGAAATTTGAATAGATGAGGCATTTTCTGAAAATTAAAAAAATATATGTAAGTACATTTTAAAGTACATTATTATGGTTTAATAATAGATGTGACTCAACTTGATTACACACAAGGTGATAACTTACTACTTAATTAACAGTAAAAAATATTTATACTATATATGTTATATAGAATTGAAACAAGAATTATATGGCTTCGGGAGAAAATCAAATCACAGCTGAACTTTAGAAAAATGTCAACGAAAATGCTATACAGTCTCTCAGAAACATGTTTGAAGAAATTTGGATAAGTGAAAGAATCCCCCGTGATTGGAAGACAGCCCTCATACATCCACTTCATAAGAAAGGATCCAAATCTGACCCTAACAACTACAGAGGTATATCTCTCCTTAACGTAACATACAAGATATTCTCAACAGTGTAACTACATAGGGCAGAACCTCAATTAGACCATCAACTTGGAGAATACCAGGCGGGTTTCCGGAAAAGAAGATCCTGTCCGGAACAAATCCTCAACCTCAAACACATCATGAACTACAAAAGTCAAGAGCTAAATCGTATGTTATCACTTTTACTGACTTTCAAAAAGCATACGACTCTATAAATAGGGAATCCTTATTTTCGGTTCTGAAGGAACTAGACCTTGATAACAACCACAAATCTTAGCAGGGAATCATTGACTAATACATTCTCCAAAGTTCAATTCATGGGAGAACTTTCCACACCTTTTGACATTAAAACAGGTGTCCGACAAGGAGATGGACTCTCTCCATTGTCATTTAATTGTGCCCTAGTAAAAGTAGTTAGAGAGTGAAACGTAAATACGCATAGTGGAATCAGACAAGGAATTAAAAACAAAGGCATTAAGGTAAATTGTTTGGCTTTTGCG
>CM040191.1:64436097-64483597 GCA_022606455.1 Callitettix versicolor
GATAAATAGTAACTAGAATTATCACCACCTTGGCCTAATAAATAAGTAGTGATTTCAAGTTACTTAAATTATTCTAAACAAATTTTCAGTGGAAACTTCCCAAACGTGTAAGGTTAATAGAACACAAAGTATTGCACGTTTTTACGTGTGGTTTTAGTGTGTTTTTTTTTAAATTTAAAGGGATACAGCATTAGAAATCGGAAGTTCTGTTCACTTACTTGGGCAGAGAAATTACATTTACAGGTTATTCGATTCATATCGTAAAGACACAACGTTTAGAGTAATTCACAATGATAAGAAGGGATTCCGTAAGAAAGTGTTCTTGAAGGGGTTGCGTAATAAAGTTTTCGTGAAGGGGTTCCGTAAGAAAGTGTTTTAAAGGGTTCCGTAATAAAGTGTTCTTGAAGGGGTTCCATAAGGTAGGGTTATTGAAGGGGTTCTGTAAGGTAGTATTCTTGTAGGTGTTCCGTAAGCAAGTATTCTTTGAAGGGGTTCCATAAGGAAGTGTTTTTGAAGGGGTTCCGTAAGGAAGTGTTCTTAAAGGGGTTCCTAAGCAAGTATTCTTGAAAGGGTTCCTTAAGGAAGTTTTCTTGAAGAGGTTCCGTAAGGAAGTGTTCTTGAAGGGGTTCCGTAAGGAAGTGTTCTTGAAGGGGTTCCGTAAGGTAGTATTCTTGTAGGGGTTCTGTAAGGAAGTGTTCTTGAAGAGGTTCCGTAAGGAAGTGTTCTTGAAGGGGTTCCGTAAGGAAGTGTTCTTGAAGGGGTTCCGTAAGGTAGTATTCTTGTAGGGGTTCCGTAAGGAAGTGTTCCTGAAGGGGTTTCGTAAGGAAGTGTTCTTGAACGGGTTCCTTAAGGAAGTGTTATTGAAATGTTTCCGTAAAGAAGTGTTCTTGAAGGGATTTCGTAAGCACGTTTTCCTGAAGGAGTTCTGTAAGCAAGTGTTCTTGAAGGGGTTATATAAGGAAATTTTTTTGAAGGAGTTCCGTAAGGGAGTGTTCTTGAAGAAGTTCCGTAAGGTAGTGTTCTTGAAGGGGTTCCGTAAGGTAGTATTCTTGTAGGGGTTCCGTAAGGAAGTATTCTTGAAGGGGTTCCGTAAGGTAGTATTTTTGGAAGGGGTTCCGTAAGGAAGTGTTTTTGATGGGGTTCCATTAGGAAGTGTTCTTGGAAGGTGTTCCGTAAGGAAGTGTACAATTTTTATATTCTATTTACTGGTAATATTCCAACTAATATTAAAACTACTGTAGCTAAAATCGCCAAAGATACATCAATTATGTCTGTGCATAATATCGTATCAAAGTCAACACAGAACCTCAAGGAGGTAACACACAATCTAATAACACATTGGATGCAAATTAGAAGATCAATCAATCGAAATCAAAATATATCGCAAGAACGTAAATTATTTTGGATGCACTTAGATAAATGTTTATCTTGCTAGGGAAAAACAAAGCAAATGTAGCTAGAATTCCATCGGTTGTATTGGTTGATTGGAAGAAAATAGCAGTTAAAACTTTACAACAGAAGGTCAGTGTATACCAATGTGCTGTTAAACCTATTTGGGTATATGGTTGTCTGGTTGTCGAATTTTGGGATGTAATAGGAAACCAAATGCTTTGAAAATGGAGACAGTACAATGATGGCTTTACTGCCGATATTAATTTAAATTTTGTGGAAGGTACAATAAAAACATTCGCTTTGTTTCGAGGACGACATGATTTGGCAAAGTCATGTCAATGTGGAAGCCCGACAACGTCTTAATATAAATTGGCCACACAATCTGAAGCTAAGAAATCCTTTAAGAGTTAACAGAATGACGCAATTTATTGGTTTGTGTTTAATATATACTTCATGTTTTAACGAATAGTTTTACCATTAAATTTGTCACTGTTAGATTTAAGTTGAAGTTAAACAGAAATTTAATGTTAACTGTTACAAGTTGTAAGTTCCCGTTCAATGTTCGGCTTATAACTTATTTGAACTTAATAAGGTTGTAATATACGAGGTGTGTTCAGAAAGTAACGAGAATTTTTAAAAGTCCGATTGTCAAACATTTTTTTTATTATGTTGGTATACATGCCTTTGAAGTACGATAAAACTTTCGGCTCTTTTCATTGTTGACTTTGTCTGTGACAGCCGCTAAGGTTAGACGTGTTTTTATGAGCTCGGCGATTTTCGTTTGTTAAAAGAAAATGATCAAAAGAATTTGTATCAAATTTTACGTAAAATGGAATAAAGTGTATGAAATGTTAACAAAGGCCTATGGTGAGTCTGCTATGAGTAAAGCAAGAGTTTACCCGTGGTATAAGCGTTTCCAAGAAGGCCGCGAAGACGTTGAAGATGACGAACGCCCTAGCACATCAACAACCGATGAAAACATGGAAAAAGTGAAAGAAATGGTAATGAACAATATCCGAATCACAATTATAGAGGTCGCTGATGATGTTGGCATATCGATTCTATCATGTCGTGACATTGTTTTTAATGTTTTGTGTATGAAACGCGAAGTAGCAAAATTCGTTCTAAAATTGTTGAATTTTGAACAAAAACAGCGGCGAATGAAAGTTGCTCAGGAGTCACTAAATGAAGTCAACTATGACGCAGAATTACTGAAACGTATTATAACAGGTGACGAAACATGGGTTTATGGATAGACGTCGAAACTAAGGCTTAATCATCCCAGTGGAGGCATTCTGGCTCGCCAAAACCGAAAAAGGCGACAAGTACGGTCGAACGTGAAGGTTACGCTCACTGTGTTCTTCGATATTAATAGCGTAGTGTATCATGAATTCCTGCCACCAGGTGAAACGGTCAATAAGGTACTACCTTCAAGTTCAACGTCGTTTGCGTGAAGCAGTCCGTAAAAAACGCCCGATCTGTGGAAAAACAATTCATGGCTTTTGCACCAGCTCATACTTCATTGCTTGTTCGTGAATTTTTAGCCAAAAACAGTACTGTAACGATGCCCCGGCCTCCATATTCGCCAGAAAAGGCTCCGTGTGACTTTTTCCTATTTCCAAAAATAAAGAGACCCTTAAAGTGCCGTCGTTTTACAGCCGTATATGACATTAAAAGCTCATCGCTGAAAGAACTAAAGGATATCTCAAAGATAGAGTTCGAGAAGTGTTTCGAGGATTGGAAGAAGCGAAGCAATGCATAATCTCCAATGGGGACTATTTTGAAGGCGACACCATCAGTGTAGAAGAATAAATAAATATTTTGTTCAAAAAAATTAAAATTCTCGTTACTTTCTGAACACACGCCGTATAAAGTGAACATTTATAAAAAAAGCAATATAAAGGCTACAAGTTACTAAGTTACTGTAATTAATAACGTATTAAAAAAAGTATAAGTCATATTTTAAGAAAGTTTATTAGATTTTAAATTCTATCCACGGACCTAACCTAATAGTTGTGATGGAAACAATTATCAAGCACTTGGAGAAATAAAAATAATATTTATAATAACATTGGGAGAAATCACATTCTCTAGGGCTTGGGTTTTCAATATAACAGCTAATGTTTTTATTCTGATATCGTATTTATTATAATTCTGCAAATAATTTATCTTAAAAAAGTGACGGCTATTACAACAATATTCAGCTTATTGTCTTAAATATTTTTGAAAATACGATATCACCATTAGTCGTCGTTAAAACTGTAGAAACTATGATTTTCAATTTTTAAAACTGGTTGAAATAATCAAATGTAATTTGACAACGGCCAGGGATGATTTTCGTATTTTTAATGTAATTTAAAAATTGAAATAATTAATATGTTTATATCTTAACACTGATAGTGAAATCAAAATTTCCAAACAGAAATTGAGAAATACTCTCTGAAATTCGCTTCGCACATCAGACAATCACCTGGGGACCTTGATTGTTTTCTTTAATATTTCTGTTTTATAATTAAGTAAGTAAAATAAATTAGCCAGTTGAGCAGTTATTGTAGTTTGGCTTACTCTTTCTGTTGTTTCCTTCGACGACGATAAACGGTGGCCTATGGTGGTTCGGTATTGCTATATCTTTTTTCTTGCAACATTCAAAGTATGTTTTTAAAATTGTATGCACGTCCAACGGCGAATGTGACTGAATCAAAGCAAAATAGTTAAATATTAATTTAAATTAATCGCAACAATCAGCTGTTAAGTGTAACATAGGAAGTAAACAGTATCGCTTATTGTAATTGATTATAGATCATTTTAACGCCAGATGGAGCGGGTAGAACGATTTCATCGTACCAGTTTCACTGCAAAAGAGTTGACAAGACTTAATCACCCTTGACAAATTATGGTTTACTATATTTAGACAATTTAGAAGATGTTGCCAGTTAAAAGTCAGCGCACACTGGCATCAAAAATAGTTTTACTCGGACACCAACCAGTTAGAAAGGAAACTCGGAATGGGACTAAACATAACTCGAAGAAAAATTTGATAATGACTTCCCTTTTTTGGATTTCCGAAAGATGCTGCCTGAAGGAACAACTGATGTGTCAGCGATCCCTTCATACTATTCTTACCAGTCTACACAACACACATATTCACTAATCTACAGAGCTTGGCTAAATCTAAAATGTAAAGCGACTTGACTGATGAAGTGCTTTAGACATCGGGCTAATGGTGTATCAAACGGAGCCCTGGGATACCTGGCGACCTCCCAGTGTACCCATGCATGTAAAACTTTATGTAGCCCCACATCATTTCCCTAGATACTTGTGGGTGTTTCCATGAGTAAGAATGTAAAATAGAATGAGCGAACATCTAACCAAATGAAGCAAAATTTCCATATTAAGGGACAAGATAAAGACAACATTGAAAGGGAATTACTAGAGAAGGCATACATAAACACTTCGATAAGAAACGACATAGAAATTGGAGATTTATCCACCTAGACTTTATGAAGAGTTTAGGACTGGAGAAGTCGCAGTAACTGAGCACTCCATGGAGGTTACAAATGTTGCAACGACCATAGAATAACTAACATTAGATAATTGAACTTTGTATATAGTAACATTGAGCATATTTGAAAAAACTGGATGTACTGTACACTTTTTTTTATTTTTAAAATATTAACAAGTTTGGTGTTTCAATGCATTATTTTTAGAGACAGATTCATTGAAATTTAAGCAAAAATAAAAGACAAAACTTTTCCTACTGATTTACTGATTCTCCCGTCTATCTCAGTACAATATCAAGTTGGTTATCTCTGCGTGATTGAGTTATACACAGGTGCTTGCAAAGATTTTAAAATCAACCAATAGGAAGTTTACATGTTACATTTTTTTCGAAAGGAACAAAACTAGTAGTTCAAAGTTTCATCTCGCATTATGTAACTATTTAATTGCTCTGACGTGCTCGCAACCATTTCCGGTAATTGAACTGGTAACAGCAACGTCTATGAAGAACGTTTTGGGATCGTACGCGCTTTCTCCGCGATCCTGTCGAAAGTACGTGCGGTTCAGCCATTACCACCGGGAATATCCAGCAAACTGTTCTCGAGATCGTTAAATTACCGGCCGCCATCTTTGAAACGGTAGTGATTGAAAAAAAATGCTTACCCGTACGAAGACGCAACGAAATTTCAAAATCGGTTGAATTGTTTGGCTAAAACTTCGTGAAAACGACACAAACCTAATGTCGAACGGTTGAGTTAAAACAGAGACCGCGATTCGCTGTGACTTTTGAAGTTCAGTTAAAAAATTTATTCAGGTTATACGTTTTGTGAAAGAAAGTAGCTTTGTTAAGTTTTTTTAAAGACAGATTTAGGTGTTATTGATTAAAATCATTAACGGTCACATTAAAAGCGATTCAGCCTCCTCGGTGGCCTAGTTGATAGCGTACTGGGCTTTCACCCTGAGGACCCGGGTTCGATTTCTGACCAGGGCTTGGCGTTTTCATACGCTATAAATCATCCCATCGTCTGCATTAGCCCAAGTGTGCACAATAGTCAGACGTTAAAAAAAACTAAAAGCGATTCTTTCCAGAATCGAATTTTCTGGAATTCGATTTTTCTCATTTTTTTCAAACTTGATTATAAATCACTTTCTAAAGATACCGTGAAGGATCGTTATGCACCTTGTTTATACTGTCAGTAAAAATGTTTACATTTATTACTTGGATTTTATTAAATGTATCTGCTGAATTCGCAGAAGTAACTCATAAAGAAATGTTAAATTACCTTTTGGTCTTCAATATCTTTCAGTATGGCATGCTCGCTTGAGTACAAAACATATTTTTTTCTTAATGATTTGACTGAATTAACATCATCTGGAATAAACATGAATCATTAAGTAAATAAAATTTTAAATGTTTTTGTCATTGCACAAAGTATTTAGAAATTATAATGAAAATGAAATGTACCGTTTTAAGATATTTCTGGTTCTATTTCTTTTTCATTTATTGGTTTTTGCTACGAGATACACCACTTCGTAGACTTAGTGTGCTAACTGGGGCTTTAACTCCCCATACACGTTCTGTACCACAGTAAAAGTAAATTCTTTCTTGGATGTCCATCTATAGGTAACTTTCTTACATTAATGTTACCCGAAAACAAACACACATCGATATGTTCCAGGACACTTCGATTTTAAGATCGGTTATTTCCGGAACCGCTAAACTTAAAGCTCAAAAATTCACATTCTTCTTATATTCTTCTTTTCTGCTAGGATTATTATCACTGTGTTCAGTATAATAATCTGCCTTCCTTAGCTTCGTCAATTCTACTTTCGTTGACGCGTTTCGGAGAACCTCCATCTTCAAAAACTGTATACTCTTTTTTTGGAGTATAGATATACTCCATAGATATACTCTATATGAAGTATAGATATAGTTTTTGAAGATGGAGGTTCTCCGAAACGCGTCAATTAAAGTAGAATTGACGAAACTAGGGAAGGCAGATCATTATACTGAACAAAGTCAAAAGTTCACCACTAAAGTTCGAAAGCGCTTTATTCTCTCCACTAAACCAAAATTTAATTTTTTACTAGTGACTAATAGAAAAATCTATAGTGGATTTAAACTGTGTTTTTATATATTAACTTTAATAGCTCCTTAAACAAAACTAGTAGCAAGATCATGCATCATGGGGGAATGAAGAGTCAGATCAGTGCGCCATAATATGAGCCGAAAGCTCTTCATTGTCCCAGAACCTGTGTGGCGTCTTATACTCTAGCATGCAAGAACGTTTTCCAGTGAGGGCCACCAAAAGTTTTAAGAGAAAATTGACGGTCTTTTACAGTCTAAGGTCCAGTTAGATCCTTCCCAGGTGAGACCCTTTGTGTGAACAAAACGGATCTGCTGAAAGTGACGTGGATTCTAACGGGTCACTGCGATCATACCCGCGGTCCTCATCACAAAATGTGTTTCATATGACAAGTCCTTTGTATAGGAAATGTGAGGAAACAGATCTGGACATGCATTTTGATTGTTCATCTTTGGACAGAAAACGATTTGATCCCTAGGCACTCTCTAAAGTGGGGGGCATAATAGCATCATCTAAAGCTTCCAACGATTTTCTAAAGACCTGAAGTTGTATTGGGAATGTTGAAGGACGATGGAGTACAATAAAGCTATACGAGTGAATTATAAACACACGATTGATCCTTATTGGAAAAATAAATATTGTGCATAGAAATCGATCCCGCATTGTCTAAGATGTCTATGTTTTTTATACGTGGTTCAAAATTCGCTCAGCTACTGTTGTCCAACCTATAACCTCTAAACTTGTAGGCACACAAACTACAAACTATTAAGATAAACTATATAAATCTGACTGTTATACACATTATCACATTTTAGGACATTTAGCTCGACATTGGAGCACCCTGTATGTAGCTGACGTCATACGATTTAAAGATGATCGTGAACCACGTTTTTATAAGTTACGTAGAATTTTAGATATCATTCAATATTTTTTCTTATCTCACGAAACACTTTCTACTTTTCAATACGATTTAAAGACGATTGTGAACTACGTTTTTATAAGTTACGTGAAATCTTATAAACCATTCAATACTTTTTTCGTATCTCACGAAACACTTTATAGTTTTCAATACGATTTAAAGACGATAGTGAACCACGTTTTTATAAGTTACGTAGAATCTTAGAAATCATTCGATACTTTTTTCGTATCTCACAAAACACTTTATAGTTTTCAATACGATTTAAAGATGATTGTGAACCACGTTTTTATAAGTTACGTAGAATCTTAGAAATCATTCGATACTTTTTTCGTATCTCACGAAACACTTTCTAGTTTTCAATACGATTTAAAGACGATTGTGAACCACGTTTTTATAAGTTACGTAGAATCTTAGAAATCATTCAATATTTTTTCTTTTCTCACGAAACACTTTCTAGTTTTCAATACGATTTAAAGACGATATTGAAGCACGTTTTTATAAGTTACGTAGAATCTTAGAAATCATTCGATACTTTTTCGTATCTCACGAAACATTCTAGTTTTCAATACGATTTAAAGACGATTGTGAACCACGTTTTTATAAGTTACGTAGAATCTTAGAAATCATTCGATACTCTTTTCGTATCTCACGAAACACTTTATAGTTTTCAATATGATTTAAAGACGATTGTGAACCACGTTTTTAAAAGTTACGTAGAATCTTAGAAATCATTCGATACTTTTTTCGTATCTCACGAAACACTTTCTACTTTTCAATACGATTTAAAGACGATTGTGAACTACGTTTTTATAAGTTACGTGAAATCTTAGAAAACATTCAATACTTTTTTCGTATCTCACGAAACACTTTATAGTTTTCAATACGATTTAAAGACGATAGTGAACCACGTTTTTATAAGTTACGTAGAATCTTAGAAATCATTCAATATTTTTTTCTTATCTCACGAAACACTTACTACTTCTCAATACGATTTAAAGACGATTGTGAACCACTTTTTTATAAGTTACGTAGAATCTTAGAAATCATTCGATACTTTTTTCGTATCTCACGAAACACATTCTAGTTTTCAATACGATTTAAAGACGATTGTGAACCACGTTTTTATAAGTTACGTAGAATCTTAGAAATCATTCAATACTTTTTTCTTTTCTCACGAAACATTCTAGTTTTCAATACGATTTAAAGACGATATTGAAGCACGTTTTTATAAGTTATGTAGAATCTTAGAAATCATTCGATACTTTTTTCGTATCTCACGAAAGACTTTCTAGTTTTCAATACGATTTAAAGACGATTGTGAACCACGTTTTTATAAGTTACGTAGAATCTTGAAATAATTCGATACTTTTCTCGTATCTCACGAAACACTTTCTAGTTTTCAATACGATTTAAAGACGATTGTGACCCACGTTTTATAAGTTACGTAAAATCTTAGAAATCATTCGATATTTTTTTCGTATCTCACGAAACACTTTCTAGTTTTCAATACGATTTAAAGACGATTGTGAACCACGTTTTATAAGTTACGTAGAATCTTAGAAATCATTCGATACTTTTTTCGTATCTCACGAAACACTTTCTAGTTTTCAATACGATTTAAAGACGATATTGAAGCACGTTTTTATAAGTTACGTAGAATCTTAGAAATCATTCGATACTTTTTTCGTATCTCACGAAACACTTTCTAGTTTTCAATACGATTTAAAGACGATTGTGAACCACGTTTTTATAAGTTACGTAGAATCTTAGAAATCATTCGATACTTTTTTCGTATCTCACGAAACACTTTCTAGTTTTCAATACGATTTAAAGACGATTGTGAACCACGTTTTAATAAGTTACGCAGAATCTTAGAAATCATTCAATATTTTTTCTTTTCTCACGAAACACTTTCTAGTTTTCAATTTGATTTAAAGACGATTGTGAACCACGTTTTATAAATTACGTAGAATCTTAGAAATCAATCGATATTTTTTTCGTATCTCACGAAACACTTTCTAGTTTTCAATACGATTTAAAGACGATTGTGAACCACGTTTTATAAGTTACGTAGAATCTTAGAAATAATTCGATACTTTTCTCGTATCTCACGAAACACTTTCTAGTTTTCAATACGATTTAAAGATGATTGTGAACCACGTTTTTATATGTTACGTAGAATCTTAGAAATCATTCAATATTTTTTCTTATCTCACGAAACACTTACTACTTTTCAATACGATTTAAAGACGATTGTGAACCACGTTTTTATACGTTACGTAGAATCTTAGAAATCATTCAATATTTTTTCGTATCTCACTAAACACTTTCTAGTTTTCAATACGATTTAAAGATGATTGTGAACCACGTTTTTTTAAGTTACGTAGAATCTTAGAAATCAATCGATACTTTTCTCGTATCTCACGAAACACTTTCTAGTTTTCAATACGATTTAAAGACGATTGTGAACCACGTTTTTATAAGTTACGTTGAATCTTAGAAATCAATCGTTATTTTTTTTGTATCTCACGAAACACTTTCTAGTTTTCAATACCATTTAAAGACGATTGTGAACCACGTTTTTATAATTTTCGTAAAATCTTAGAAATCATTCGATATTTTTTTTGTATCTTACGAAACACTTTCTAGTTCTGAATTAAATGGCCTAACCTACAATTTCCTTAATTCTATTATTTACCCATGTTAGTGTTATTGTGAACGTTCATAGCAAATATTTGTGATACAAAATAGTTTAATAGAAATTGGTAGTAAGCGAGATATGAAAATAAATTATTATAAAGCACCATGTTTGTTACACTATTAAGTAGAAACAAATTAAATAAATATATAACTACACCCACTACGTTAGAGCGATATATTTTATTTTAAGTCTTCCACTGTTTCCTCTGCGGTAATCGTAATTTAAAACGATAAAGAACAATTAATGTTATCCTTAATTATAAAAAGAATTTTTTATCTGTGATTAATTCACTAACAATCTTTATGTTCATTAATTGTTATATAATCCAGCGAACCTTTGATTTATCGATGTTTTTTTTAAAAAATGTTGTATGTTGAGTAACAATTGTAGAAAATATGATTTTCATTGTTGGCAAACAAACGTGTGACGTCATCGTTTGCACTAATGTTTGCATTGAATGTAGTAATATTTAAAGATGAATAAGCCAGTCACCCAAAGTGATCTATCGAAGAGGTAAAGCTTAATGCAGTAACTGCTCCATGCGCATTTCGGATTAACATTTTTGAACAAATTTGAACAATTCCCTGAATTTCTTTAAAAAAAACACTTTTATTTCTTACAGTTTTAGCTTTTAAAAAAATTTCACTCATAACTGTCTTTCAAAGTCTAAAATTACTACTTAACCTTTAAAAATTTAAACTAGTTAACGAAACAATAATGCTTACCGTTTGAAAGTTTCTTGTTTTTTAATTATTATTTTTTTTAATTAGGCCTATACGTTTGTTTCAACCTTCTTACACATCCGGGGAGATGCGAGCTTGTCTTGCCATTGTAAAGTACCTGTTAGTTTATTTTGACTCCGCAGTCTTAATAATTCTGCCCTCTTTAAGACTAATGTTAATTTATCGAAACAGATTATTCCGCTATTTGCTAAGATAAAATTTCGTTTGTATCTCATTTTGAAGGTTTTTGTTTTTTCACGTGCTTTGAATTTTTTGCTGTCTACTTGTTATTTGCTTCTGTATCTCCAAAAAAAAAAAAAAAACTTGAGAAACGTAAAAAATGGCCATATCCATTCATAAAAGATATTGAGAATGTTTAAGCGTTAAATTTTTTTCGTGTTTCACCGATCTTTGGGTTTACGGAGTTCACTTTTCAAGGTTCTATTTATTCTTTATTAGCTGGGTCACGTGGTGCGACAAAAACTATTCATTATGTTAGGTTTTAAATGATTTTTATCGAATTTTTTTAATTAGTAGGTATAATTGTATTGATTTGTATTTAATTTCAAAATTTGTTTTGATTTTTTTTCAAAAAACCGATCACTCCTCCAAACAAATACTGCTACAAATCGACATAACTGAATTCTTGTGTTATAATTACTCAACACAACGTTTTATATTTATTTTTCATCTAAAACTGTAGGTGTAATAATTTTAAGAAATATATTTAACGAAATACACAGCCTAAAAGTAATTAATCATAGAAAATTTCAATAAAATAGCATCGTTTATTTAAAAAAATTTACAAACTATACACAATACTTACTACTGTACGTTATTGATTAATTTATAGATAATTAAATTATTTAAAAATTTTAAAATAGTTTTTTTAACAATTCTCTCCAAATTAGCCTTACCTCGTTAAATTCACTCGTTATCTTTTAACACCAGTTTTGGTTGTGTTCCTGTACAATAACAAATAACTAAATTATGTTCATCGCAAAACAAACAAACAAGACGGAATAATCAGATTAGATTTTAGAAAAAATTACAGATTAAAAAATGATAAATATGTTCAAAATTTTTCTCCAAATAACGCGGTTTAAATGAAGATTTTTTTCAAATCATAAATTGTTGTCGACACTATTTCTAATTTCTTTGTTTTTGTATAAATACAGGGTGTCCCTGTAATGCACGTAACTGCGGTGGGTCAAAGTAGAGATAAACGTTGTCCGGGACCCACCCCAATTGAATTTATTTAGTAATACATTTATATTTGTAAAACAACTTGACTGAGTGGATTGAAATTTTGGCAACATCCTCTTCTATCTGGAGAACTGAGTAAACAACCATGTTCCAAACCGTTTCAAAATGGCGGACATTTGAAATAAAAATAACTCAAACAGTGATCCTTGTAAAAGATCACAAAAAAGTAAGTTCTTGTATTTTTAAAATTTTCTGTCAGAAGGTATAACTATTATAATTATTGAACTAAGATAAACACTCCTTTATTTCATTGCTGAACATATGACAGTTTTACTAAGCAAACTAAAATACGTTTGTGATAACTTTTTTGACACCGTTTTGAAACTGATTATTAAAACTACTCTATTACTTTATACCGAACATTATCCGCAGGGGGATGCGGACTAGCTGCACCTGTTGAGAGGATTTAGACGTCCCTCAGTCTAACGTAACCAGTCTAACACACACATACACTTAGAGCACTACACTTACGACTTTAACTTTTTACGCTCACACTTACATTTAGGGAGGCGATAATAGCCTCAATGTGATTTTCTCCTTAAACAACAAAATATATATTTGTTTATATTCAGAATTTTCTCTTTAGCGAGAAGGCTGCGCAAAGGGTTCGGCTACTGAGAATGAACAGGGCTCTTGGTATAACGCGTGATATCTACAATAAGAGATGTGTGTCGACGCACACAAAAACCAAACACTACAACACAGTCATAAAACCTGAGATATTATATGCAAGCGAGACACTAGCACTCCACACAAAAGCTACCATGTAAGACATTTTGAAGGAAGAACGCAAAATCTTGAAGAAGATCCTTGGCCCGAGATTAACAGAAGACGGATACAAGTTGCACTCCAGGAAGAGCACAGAGAAGATATCGAACCTGGCAGCAGATATCAGAAGAAGGAGGCTTCAATTCTATGGACACATCAGTAGACTCCCAACAACGAGACTTACAAACAGAATCCTTGAGTATATAAAAAGAATCAAATCAACAACGTCGTGGATCACACAAGTCAGAATAGACCTACATGACGCAGAAATAGACTCAACAGACATTGAAGACAGGAACGCATACAGGGGAAAGATGCTCGGTTGGAAGGTCCCAGAGAATGAAATCCCAAAGAGAGCAGGGGTAAAATGGACGGAGGAGCGGAGGAGGATCCATGGGAACAGGATGAGGGAGGTGTGAAGGAACAAGACATGAGTCGGAGTGCTTTGCGTGATCTAGCAGGGTCTATGCGCATATAATAATAATAATTATATATATATATATATATATATATATATATATATATATACCAAACATTTACGTTGAGGTACCAAAATTTTAACATTATCAGTTAAATTACTCCAGATTTAAAAATTATTAATAAAATTTAACAAGATGGCCTGTAACTAGTGAAAAGTTTTTTTCCAAAAATATTACTATATCATTTCTTTTTTTTTATTATTGTAGATTGGATATTGGATTTTAGGTGGCAGCTGACATAGCGAGAAGATTGTTTGTTGCGCATCTAAAACCTCAGGGTTTAGTAGGCTGTTCGCCAAAATTAGTTTGAACAGTCGAATTGAACAGGCTAGCTTATTCAGAAACAAATCCTTAGGGTCCTGAAAGCCAAATAACGTTTATCTGTTGGCAATAACCTCACAATCATAGGCAATGTGAACTGCTGTTTCCCATCTATCCTGCTTACACTGCACACAGTTTTTCCACGGAAAATTCCACAAAGCACGGTACCAATTCATGAGTTCAATGAATGGAACTCCATCATGGTAAAACCCGGACCTAAGATCTCGAAACACCGGACCTAACCTCTATATATTTTTTTTGAAGAGTCGTAAAATTTTTATACAAATATGTCTGCACGTCCAAGTTCACAATTTTGGTACGACAGTTTCAAAATGGCGGCCATTACGAAACTATAAAATTAATAAATTTTGTCATAAATTGTTTTGAAAATCTGATTTCACTATCGTCATTAGCGTTAAAACTGCTTAGATTATTAATTTGAATTCATAAAATTTGTTGAAATTAAAAAAAAATTCAATGTGTGAGTTCATTTTCATATTTTAAATGTAATTGGAGAGCTTCAAAATGTTAACGCATGTTGATTGTGAAATTAGAATTTTAAAAAGGATAGATTAGATTATATTCTAGAGGAAGGGATTTATTCAACCCCAGGCACTGCGATCAACTGACCTATTGTGCAACTAAACCTCTTAAAATACTTAGTTCAGCAGATTGGTTCCCCTAATAAGTCCAACAACCCACTGACTAGCTCACACTGCTGAAGTTCCCCCGGGTCTTGGAAACAAAAAACCCCTAGCCTCCTACTAGCAAGAGCTTCACAATCATAAATTATGTGACCTGCAGTTTCCTCCTCCTTCCTGTAAAATCTATACACGGTTTCTCCGTGGTATATACCTATCCTGTTCATGTGCACCCTCAGACCACAGTGCCCTGTTATGAGCCCCATGATCCTCCTGAGTTGTGCTCTGCCCAGGACATCTGCTGTCCCTTTGATTCCTCCAGAAGGAACTTTGCTTAAGAGACGTTTACTATGGGAATGCCAATGAAGGTTGTCCCATCGTACCTGGTGTTGACATGTAATCCACCCATTAATAGCCAACGATAGAGAAATCCCTAAAGCCGGCTCAGGTCCGATAAACTCAGATGCAGATCCAAGTCCAGCCAGTCGGTCTGCCTCCTCATTACCCTCGACTCCCCTATGCCCCGGAACCCAGTGAAGAGTTACCCGGTTATCTTAAAAAGGATAAGATGAAAGGAAAATATTTTTAAAAATCACTTAAATTGCTTCAAGCGAGACAGTTGCGTGCCGTGATTATTTTTACATCTACCTCCCCCCACTGTGCATAACAGGAACACTCTGTTTACAAAAAATCGAGTAATAAAAATATAGTTAATGTGCCCTAATCCAGGGGTAATTAAACGAACCAGTAGTAGAAACTCATGTCAAAATTATCGTCCAGCAAGAGTTGCATTTGTTTTTGAATCATTTTACAAGTTTCTATGGTTCCTGTTGAAGTATGTACTGTCGTGATTTCTTGGAAAGCAAACCGGCTGTATATTAGTTCTAATCTGGAAAAAGAAAAAAAGGTGACACATTATTTTTTTTTAGTGTTTACATTGAAAACGTGTTTTTCTAAAAACATGTTTTTTGTCGGATTTTTATTGGAAAATTAACGGCCATCTTGGAAGGATCCGACCCTTTGCGAAAATCGATATTTCAAATAACTTGAACAAATCAAATTATTAAGCGAAATCCATATAACAGTTTCAAAATGGCGGTAATTTCAAATTTTTTAAAAACTCATAACATTGCCATTTTTAATTGTTTTGAAATACTGATTCCACCGGCATTACGAACAGCGTAAATTGGAATTTTGAATTTTTACAATTCGTTGAAATTCATGTATTTAATTTGAGAATCAAAAATTAATTTAATTAATGGCAGGGATTAATTTAATTAATACATTTAATTAATGTATTTAATTAATGGCAAGGTTCATTATCGTGAAGTCTATGTAAAAATGCATGATGGTGAAATCAGAATTAAAAAAAAACTTAGAAATACTTTTTGGTATTGCTTCCATCACGTCAGCAAGGCAGCTGTGTGGTCTAATTAAGTAATTTTTATTATTAAGGGAATTCTGAACTTGAATTATTTTCAGGGAATTTGGAATTGAAATAAAACCTACTGATATGGTCATTAGGGTGAATTACTGTCCGAGATTTTGAAAGGAAAGCCAATCCTGAATTTTTTTGGAAATGTACTTGCGTCGTGTCAGCGAAAATGGTTGTATTTTCGGACCGAAAATATTATCTATAAGTATAATGTATATTTTTTTGGCGAAAAACCGTTAAGGTTATCATCGACGATATAATGTATAAATATACAGGAATCCATTCTGTTATCTGGATAGGAGGTACCGATTCTAAAATAGAAAAAGTTCAACATTGCATCTGCAAGACTTCAGCAACAGTTAGTGATTTTAAAAAAAGCTATAAAAAATAAAAATTGTCACTATTTTTGTGAAATTAACGCAGTACTTACTTATGGTCATATTCTTGAAATTTTTTCATTTCGAACAGCTTTGTGTTGTTTAAATAGATCAACAAATCAGGCATCATTAAGTCCTCGGGCGGGACGTACAGCTCGTGTCCTTTGGGAGGTAAATCTTCCGGTTTTTCGAACACCTCGGCAAGGTCTTCGGCTCTTTTTCCAGACCAGTATCTGTAATCATTGTGCTATAAACTATTCAGTACAATATCGTTTCGCATTAGCTTTAAAAATAAAATCAGATTTACTAAATGCCAAAGCAAAGAGCAGGCCACAGTTCAGCAGATCCGTACACGTCCTGTGGATCCTGTCGGCCATATTGAATATGTTCTTTATACTAATAAAATTATTGAACCACGCCATTTTTTAAGTTAAAGTTATGTTTTATATCTCATTTCGAACGTAATTGATGTGGAAATGTGAAAGTATATGTGTTAATATAGGTATTGCATGTAGAAACGTGATAATATATATGGAAATATAAGTATCGTTTGTGGAAATATGATAATGTATGTGGAAATCTAATAATGTATGTGGAAATATAAGTAACGTAGGTGGAAATGTAATAATGTATGTGGAAATATAAGTATGTGGAAACGTGATAATGTATGAGGAAATATACGTATGTGGAAATTTGACAATGTATATGGAAATATAAGTAACGTATATGAAAATGTGACAATGTATGAGGAAATATACGTATGTGGAAATGTGACAATGTATGTGGAAATATAAGTATGTGGAAACGTGATGATGTATGAGGAAATATACGTATGTGGAAATTTGACAATGTATATGGAAATGTGATATAATGTATGTGACAATGTATGTGGTAAATGTGATGAAAATGATAATGTTGAACATATGTATGTGGAAATGTGATAATGTTGTAATGTAATATGGAAATGTGATAATGTATGTGTATAATATATGAAATGTAATGTTGAAATATAAGTATATGAAAATGTGACAATGTATGAAATGTGATAATGTATGTGTAATGTATGTGAAATGTGATAATGTTGAGGTAATGTAGGTATTGTATGTGGAAATGTGATAATGTTGAGGTAATGTAGGTATTGTATGTGGAAATGTGATAATGTATGTGAAAGTATACGCATGTGGAAATGTGACAATGTATGTGGAAATATAAGTAACGTATATGAAAATGTGACAATGTATGTGGAAATGTGATAATGTATGTGGTAATATAAGTAATGTATTTAAAATATGATAATGTTGAGGTAACGTAGGTATTGTATGTGGAAATGTGTTAATGTATGTGATAACACACACACACACACACACACACACACACACACACACACACACACACGCGCGCGCGCGCGCGCGCGCGCGAGTTGACCTTGAATACAAATGATAATAAGCGTTAAATTAATGTTTATATTAATGGATAAAGTGTTTTAATTAATGTTTCCTAAAACTACAAGTTTCCCTAATAACTTGGGTAAAATATTTTTCTGCTGTCTCAAAATCACATACTGTAAGATGTTTAGATCGAACACTTCTTAGCGTGAGAAAGTGGTTTTATTTCAATGAAGTAGGATTTCAATCACTAAACTGTACACAAATAAAACTCAAATGATTCTCGGCACTTTTTTGAGGTTATATTTTTGAGATATTTTGGTGTTATGTATTTTTTTATTTTAGAATATTTTCATTTTAACACATAATATTTTTAAAAAATCGAAGAAAAGAGCAAGCAAGATAACAAAATTCATCCAAATCGACCAATTAAAAGGACCCTTATGCTCTTACAGATCCACATTCTTGTTGACTTTTGGAACCTCAAAACGTAACACGGACTTCTCTGCTCTTGAGGGAAACGTTACATTGTGTTTACCGGAAAATCAATCAACTATTCCTAATTTTTATAATTGTGACGATCATATCGTGAAAGCAAAACTGGTCACAAGGAAAATGTAACGATTTCAGAACTCGAAAAAAGTCAATGAACAAGATTTAAAAGTATGTTTTAATAATAAAATTAAACAGTCTCGTGTAGGACACAAGTATCAAGCTTACCCGTCAAGAACAGCTGGCCAGCCTTTTACAAAAGACTGCCTTATGTTAAAAGCGGACACGTAAAACGCCAGAGAACAGAATGCAGGCCATATCCGGTCGTCTTCTTCAAACAAAACAGCCACGTCGGACAGACAATCAGGAATACCACTTGTCTGGTTAGAGCCCATCGATTGTCCCAACAGCTCGCTCACTGAGCGTCTTTCTGAAGACAGAAGTTGAAGACGGTTGATTACTTGCGTTCATACTTTAATTACACTATGAAAACAAACGTTAACCGCGAATATCTTACGGCAGTGTCGAACCCACGATCTTGTGATTCGCAGATCGGGACTTTAACAGTATATTGACCCTGTTGGCCTTCAATCTATTCCTTTTTATTTAAATCTGTGTTAATTAACTGTACAGATCACTGGGATGTTAAAATAAAATTATTTTTAATATCTCATTTTGAAGTTCTTTAAAATGTGAATGCGGTTCACTTTTTTATATTTTGTAAGTACATTTTTATTTTTTTGCCCTTAGCTTTAAAAGCGAAAAGTAATATTTTCAGAAAATTAGTCAAAATGAGATGACATATCTTTTATTAGTATTGAAAGTTAACTTTAGTCTTGCATGGGACAGATAAAATACGGCCAATAAGATTCACAGGCACTTTCACAACTGATTTTTTTTTAAAGGCGAAAAGCACATTAAGGCTATCATCGCTTAAACACAACTACTAACGAAACAAAGGACGATAAAACTTAGCCTTACCTACAAACTAGATAACATATATAACAAGAATAATTGTACAAGTTATAAAAATCAAGAATAATTGACTTAAAATCAAAACAATATAAAGGTGGACTGCAAAGTGGTCCTAATCAAACAGAAAGATAATAAACATTAAGGCTATCATCGCCTAAACACAACTACTAACGAAACAAAGGACGATAAAACTTAGCATTACTTACAAACTAGATAACATATATAACAAGAATAATTGACTTAAAATCAAAACAATATAAAGTTGGACTGCAAAGTGGTCCTAATCAAACAGAAAGATAATAAACATTAAGGCTATCATCGCCTAAACACAACTACTAACGAAACAAAGGACGATAAAACTTAGCCTTACTTACAAACTAGATAACATATATAACAAGAATAATTGACTTAAAATCAAAACAATATAAAGTTGGACTGCAAAGTGGTCCTAATCAAACAGAAAGATAATAAACATTAAGGCTATCATCGCCTAAACACAACTACTAACAAAACAAAGGACGATAAAACTTAGCATTACTTACAAACTAGATAACATATATAACAAGAATAATTGACTTAAAATCAAAACAATATAAAGTTGGACTGCAAAGTGGTCCTAATCAAACAGAAAGATAATAAACATTAAGGCTATCATCGCCTAAACACAACTACTAACGAAACAAAGGACGATAAAACTTAGCCTTACTTACAAACTAGATAACATATATAACAAGAATAATTGACTTAAAATCAAAACAATATAAAGGTGGACTGCAAAGTGGTCCTAATCAAACAGAAAGATAATAAACATTAAGGCTATCATCGCCTAAACACAACTACTAACAAAACAAAGGACGATAAAACTTAGCCTTACTTACAAACTAGATAACATATATAACAAGAATAATTGACTTAAAATCAAAACAATATAAAGTTGGACTGCAAAGTGGTCCTAATCAAACAGAAAGATAATAAACATTAAGGCTATCATCGCCTAAACACAACTACTAACAAAACAAAGGACGATAACACTTAGCCTTACTTACAAACTAGATAACATATATAACAAGAATAATTGACTTAAAATCAAAACAATATAAAGTTGGACTGCAAAGTGGTCCTAATCAAACAGAAAGATAATAAACATTATGAAACACAATAAAATTACCTAAAACTAGTTAACAAGAATATAAACTATAAAAATATATAAATACTAGGGATAAAAATAAAATTAAATATATTTATATATATGCAAGCGCCTCAGGAAAGTCAAAACGCGATCAATGATTGATGAATCGTTCCCTAAGATCGCCTGTATACAGTTTCCTAATCCATATATTGTACGCATGTTTCTCAAATAATCGCAGTCTAAGAGAAAGTGTTTGACTGTGATGGTTTCTTCACAGAGTTGGCATATAGGTGGCTCCCCGCGTCCCATTAGAAAACCATGTGTCAGCAACGAATGACCAATGCGGAGGCGTGTAACGACAACCTCCTACGACTTGTTCTTACAGACGACCCCAAGGGCGAACAGTATGTTTAATTACCCTCAATTTGTTATTGTCTAACGCTGTCTGTCCATTCCTCTTCCCAATGCATTCGAATTAGTTGTTTTATTTTGCAAAGGTAATCTGAACAAAATACACGGTGCATGCTTGGCGGCAGCAGAGTTGCTTCCTTTGCTGCAATATCCGCTCTAGTGTTGTTTCCAATTATCCCGCAGTGGCCAATACAGCAAAATGTTACTCCAACACCTCGTAGTTCAAGGCTGCGAATACGGCACAAAATATCTTGAACTAGAGGATTTACCGAATACGTATCCTGGATAGCCTGGAGCACTTTTCACAACGAAAATCTAAATCATAATATTTTAATTTGTAACCTCACATTGCTAATAACAGACTTCAATGCTGATTGTTACGGTTTTAAAGAAACTGTAAAGTATAATTGTTAGAAATAAATGTCCAGCTTTTCTAGAAGCTTTCTAACAGCTGATTTTAATCAGGAATTATAACGGAAATTGTTAATTTTGTTTTAGAAACCAGAAGAGGAAGAAGGGATCTGAGGAAGACCAGCTTAAGGCGGTAGAAGTGTCGACAAAATAGAACGTATTCACGAACTTATGGTAAATATAAAAGGTGATTTGCTTACTTTTGAGATCATTTCCTTCGATAACGATGAATGGTACTCTCACGTTAACAACGGTTCTGGTTGTGGGGGGGTTAACCATGTCCTCTTTTATCATCTCGAACTCATCGCTCAAAGATTCTCTTTCCTTTAAAAAAAAATATAAACACATAATTACACGTATAATGCATAAATATTACTACTAAATTTTTTTTTAATTCTTATTCTTTTCTGCTAGGATTATTGTCACTATGTACAGTATAATAATCTGCCTTCCCTAGCTTCGTCCATTCTACTTTCGTTGACGCGTTTCGGAGAACCTCCATCTTCAAAAACTATATCTATACTCAGAGGATAGGAGGTTACGCGTCACCGAAAGTAGAATTGACGAAGCTAGGGAAGGTAGATTATTAAACTGAACTACATAGTGATAATAATACTAGCAGAATTTGGATTACTTTTGGGAATTTGCTTGCATCAAGTCTGTGAGACAACTGCTTGCCGTTATTTCATTTTACTGGTGAAGAGGGTGTACATACTACTAGCAGCAAAATTCGTTTTACAGTTTCAAAATGGTTTTCAAATCTTTGAAAATTCTTTACCTTTTTTCATTACTATCAGCGTTATACATCGTATAACTTAGCTTTTTGCGTTTTCAAAATTCACTGAAATTATGTAATTAAGTTCGCGGAGGCCGCGGTTCATTTTCTTGTTTGCAATATATATTTATTTCCGTGCCGATTATTCTTGTGAATATACATTAACGTATAGCCGCCTCGGTAGCCTAGTTGATAGCGTACTGGGCTTTCACCCCGAGGACCCGGGTTCGATTCCCGGCCAGGGCTTGGCATTTTCATTCGATATAAATCATCCCATCGTCTGCATTAGCCCAAGTGTGCACAATAGTAGGACGTTAAAAAAAAAAAAAAATATTCTTGTGAAATCGCGACGTAGAAAAAGGTGAAACGAAGGAAAATACTTTTTGAATTCTGCTTTTATTACGTGCGCGATACAGCTGCGTGAAAAGATTATCCACTAACGCAGCGCGATGATTGGTTCCTCTTCACTCGTTGAAGAGCGTTTTCAACACTACTGCGCGACTAAAAGGCGAAAGGAAAAACTTTTCCTTTGAGAAAATCTGTGGATCTCCTAATGAAAATATACAAAAACTATATCCATACTCCAATATAGATTATTATTACTGCAAAAAATATTATTTCTTCAAACAGTAGATTTTGCAGTATAATCTTAATTAATTACATGACCACTGCTCCACAACAGCTGTCGTACATTTTCTGCTATTTTAATCAGTTACTATAATAGTCTGCACAGAAAAAATGTTACTGAACCATTTATTGGAACTTTACTGGAACTATGTTACCGAACTTTACTGGAAATGTCATGCTCTTTCTTCGTGAAGCGGTCAAAATTATTTTAAGTCTTCCCTTTCAGCCAGAATAAAGCCGCCTCGGTGGCCTAGTTGATAGCGTACTGGGCTTTCACCCCGAGGACCCGGGTTCGATTCCCGGCCAGAGCTTGGCATTTTCATACGCTATAAATCATCCCATCGTCTGCATTAGCCCAAGTGTGCACAATAGTCGGACGTTAAACACAAAAAAAACTTTCTATTGGTAAAGTATCCCTTTACGGGAATCTCTGTTTCGACTCAACTTATCGGCGTTTGATTTTTGTATATTACGCAGTTTTGCCCAAACGCATAAACCGATTGTTTTGAAATTTCGAAAGAATGTACCTTTTGTAAGGCCCCATACCCTCTTTAACTTACCAATGATGAGTGCAAGCATTTTTGGCCAAACGTGTTGTCCGACTGTTTCCAAATTTGGTACGACGTTACCTCTTCTAAACCCTAAACAACGTATGTGTAAGATTTTTTCCGCTTTCATTTCAATTTGGCGGCCCCTGATTTAACGATGTTGAATGTAGTTGCTGGTTATTTCCTGTTATACTTACATTTTTTTTTTTTTAACGTCCGACTATTGTGCTCACTTGCGTTTATGCAGACGATGGGGTGATTTATAGCGTATGCAAATCCCAAGCTCTGGCCGGGAATCGAACCCGGGTCCTCGGGGTGAAAGCCCAGTACGCTATCAAATAGGCCACCGAGGCGGCCGTGTTTTATATCATGATTACAGAAACATGGCATAAAATATGTGCAAAAGTAGCAGTACAATATTAACAATGGAAATTAATTCATTAAATACACTACCAAGGACCTGTGCTCTATTTGTTGTATACACGAGATATTCCAGAAGTTGCTGATTCAATTGTTGCCACATTGGCTGATGACACCGCTATCCTTGCTGTTGATGCTTGTGTTGAAAAGGCCACGAATAAACTACAAAGTGCAATGGATAGGGTAAGTACCCGGACAAAGTGCTGGCGAGTTAAACTGAATGAGACAAAATCAGTGCATGTAAACTTTACCCATAGGAAGATAGCCACCCATCCATTGTTTATCAATGCTCAAGCTGTTCCTTACTCCAACAATGCCAAATACTTGGGGATGACCCTGGATACGAAGCTCAAGTGGAAAGTCCATGTAAAGAGAAAGGTTGAAGAGCTTAAGATAAAATATAGAAAACTTTACTGGCTGCTTGGACGTAACTCTGAGCTTTCAATGCAGAATAAAATTTTAATATATAAACAAATATTGAAACCAGTATGGACATATGCCTTACAATTGTGGGGCTGTACAAAACCGTCGAATATAACAATAATCCAAAATTTCAAAAAGAAAGTCTTGCGAGGAAAAGTTAATGCCCCATGGTATATTCGTAACAATGATTTACATCGGGACTTGAACATCAGGCGTGTCACAGAGGAAGTTAAAAAATGTGCAACTAGTCATAATCTACGTCTTCTTACGCATGAAAATTGTGAGATGGAAGCAGTACGTGAAGTGGTCGGCAACGTTCGCCGCCTCAAGAGGACTAAACCTCATGAACCGCTCCACTCATGTGAAGGAAGTTATTAACGTGAATTGGCCGGCAACGTTCGCCGCCTCAAGGAGACTAAACCTCATGAACCGCTCCACTGATGTGAAGGAAGTTATTAACGTGAAGTGGCCGGCAACGTTCGCCGCCTCAAGATGACTAAACCTCATGAACCGCTCCACTCATGTGAAGGAAGTTATTAACGTGAAGTGACTGGCAGCGTTCGCAACCTCATGAACCGCTCCACTGATGTGAAGGAAGTTATTAACGTGAAGTGGCCGGCAACGTTCGCCGCCTCAAGAGGACTAAACCTCATGAACCGCTCCACTGATGTGAAGGAAGTTATTAACGTGAAATGGCTGGCAACGTTCGCCGCCTCAAGAGGACTAAACCTCATGAACTGCTCGACTGATGTGAAGGAAGTTATTAACGTGAATTGGCCGGCAACGTTCGCCGTCTCAAGGACACTAAACCTCATGAACCGCTCCACTCATGTGAAGGAAGTTATTAACGTGAAGTGGCCGGCAACGTTCGCCGCCTCAAGGAGACTAAACCTCATGAACCGCTCCACTGATGTGAAGGAAGTTATTAACGTGAATTGGCCGGCAACGTTCGCCGCCTCAAGAGGACTAAACCTCATGAACTGCTCCACTGATGTGAAGGACGTTATTAACGTGAAGTGGCCGGCAACGTTCGCCGCCTCAAGAGGACTAAACCTCATGAACCGCTCCACTCATGTGAAGGAAGTTTTTAACGTGAATTGGCCGGCAACGTTCGTCGCCTCAAGGAGACTAAACCTCATGAACCGCTCCACTCATGTGAAGGAAGTTATTAACGTGAATTGGCCGGCAACGTTCGCCGCCTCAAGAGGACTAAACCTCATGAACTGCTCCACTGATGTGAAGGAAGTTATTAACGTGAAGTGGCCGGCAACGTTCGCCGCCTCAAGATGACTAAACCTCATGAACCGCTCCACTCATGTGAAGGAAGTTATTAACGTGAAGTGACTGGCAGCGTTCGCAACCTCATGAACCGCTCCACTGATGTGAAGGAAGTTATTAACGTGAAGTGGCCGGCAACGTTCGCCGCCTCAAGAGGACTAAACCTCATGAACCGCTCCACTCATGTGAAGGAAGTTATTACCGTGAATTGGCCGTCAACGTTCGCCGCCACAAGGAGACTAAACCTCATGAACCGCTCCACTGATGTGACGGAAGTTATTAACGTGAAGTGGCCGGCAACGTTCGCCGCCTCAAGAGGACTAAACCTCATGAACCGCTCCACTGATGTGAAGGAAGTTATTAACGTGAAGTGACTGGCAGCGTTCGCAACCTCATGAACCGCTCCACTGATGTGAAGGAAGTTATTAACGTGAAGTGGCTGGCAACGTTCGCCGCCTCAAGAGGACTAAATCTCATGAACCGCTCCACTCATGTGAAGGAAGTTTTTAACGTGAATTGGCCGGCAACGTTCGCCGCCTCAAGGAGACTAAACCTCATGAACCGCTCCACTCATGTGAAGGAAGTTATTAACGTGAAGTGGCCGGCAACGTTCGCCGCCTCAAGAGGACTAAACCTCATGAACCGCTCCACTCATGTGAAGGAAGTTATTAACGTGAAGTGGCCGGCAACGTTCGCCGCCTCAAGAGGACTAAACCTCATGAACCGCTCGACTGATGTGAAGGAAGTTATTAACGTGAAGTGGCCGGCAACGTTCGCCGCCTCAAGGAGACTAAACCTCATGAACCGCTCCACTCATGTGAAGGAAGTTATTAACGTGAAGTGGCCGGCAACGTTCGCCGCCTCAAGAGGACTAAACCTCATGAACCGCTCCACTGATGTGAAGGAAGTTATTAACGTGAATTGGCCGGCAACGTTCGCCGCCTCAAGAGGATTAAACCTCATGAACCGCTCCACTGATGTGAAGGACGTTATTAACGTGAAGTGGCCGGCAACGTTCGCCGCCTCAAGAGGATTAAACCTCATGAACTGCTCCACTGATGTGAAGGAAGTTATTAATGTAAAGCTATCCTACAAATGTGATTTTGTTGTAGATGTAAACCATTAGTCGATCTTGTAAAGACTGGTTATGAGTATTAAATAAATTTAAAAAAAATTAAATACACTACAATGACTACAAAAATGTCTAACCTCCTCTATAGTGACGTTAGAATACATCAGGGTAGAATTTAGCAGATAGTCCTCAGTGTAGTAGCACTTCCTGTACGCCTTCAGCAGTTCCTCTATGTCGTCAGGGCGGTTTTTCTAAAAGCACGGATACAATAATTGTCCACCGATTCGCACCATACAAATAAATAAAAAGTTACAAGCGAATATAATTGGTTTCTAACCCTTTCTTGTTCAAAAAATGACAAAATCGATTTCTCGTTTCTAAAAAGTGTTTCTTTTGAATCGAAAATGCGTGTGTATTCATCTGAAACAGAGAAAGAATACCAATAATATTAATAATAAAAAATAATAATTAACAGTTATGTATAAGTAAATTACCTCATCTACAAATATATTTTTTTACCAAAAAAAGTATGTTTTCTATCCTTAATTAACATATCGCTTCTGTAGTTACATTTATGTAAAATAGCCAATGCTTTAAAAGTACATTCTGAGGGGTGACATGAATGAGTATTGACAGTTAGAATGTAATCTTGATTTTTTTTTTAATTTATAAAGGTAACTTTCCTGTCGTCTGCTTTGCCACGACGCGAATTAGTTACTGAAAACACATCACTCTCACAAGTAACGTAAGATTGATATGCTTTTGAAATGTATTTGATGCCAAAACATGAAAATTAGTTTTTAATCTTATTTTACTTACTTCGCCTATCGAAAGTTTGAGTGACGTAAAAGCCATCTAAATATTCAATTTTATTGAAATCCATAAATATAAATATACGTGAAATTTCAAACAAAATATACGAAAAATCTTTTTAAGTTTCGATCGAAAATAGTTTTATAAATTTTCCGTCATTTTTCGTCTGAGAACGCATTTATCTTATTGAACTAAAAATATAAATCATGTATATTATTCTCTCTTTCATTTTTATTTTAATTACTATAACTTGTTCGAAAACACGACAAATTAACTTAGACAGTTTTTTACAACAAACTAAAACTCATCATAGCGTATCAGCTGTTCAATGAAATCGGTTGATCTTTTTACGAATTAAAACAACTGTTATTTAATATAACTACCGTTATTTGAACTACTGTTATTTAAAACAACTGTTATTTAATTTAAATTAAAGTTTAATTTCATATGCTAAAAAATCTGTCATGTTTCTTCGTAGTTTCCGTAGTGTAGTGGTTATCGTGTATGCCTCAAACGCACAAGATTCACAGTTCCAGCCCGGCGGAAACATAAAGATTTTTAATTATTATTATTTAATATGAGACTTGCGACGCGCAAGATATACTGTATATATATATATATATATATATATATATATATATATATATATATATATATATATATATATATATATATATATATATATATATATATATATATATATATATATATATATATAAATCAATATAAACACGATCCTCGTATCACGCGTCCCACAAAATACAACATCAAAAGCAGCCTTAAAACATGATGCAGGTTAAAACGAAATTCCTAAATTACTTTCTTACCTGTGACGTATTTAGAGAAGGCAACGCTTATGGACAACAATAAACAAACAGTTAAACAAATTACAGCACCACAATTCATGTTTATATCAAAAAGTAAACAAATAAACAAACAAAACCTTACTACAACGTTCGTTTCATTTGATACAACTATATTTGTCTTTTATTAAAAATGAAATAAATTATGTAATCTTTAGACGAATGATACAAGTTTACGGACATTACTGAAAGGTCATTTGATAATCTCTTTAGTTATTGATTAACAGTAGGCCAGTGTTTCGTTTTTACATTTTAAAGTATTTTTAAAACAATAACTGTAAAAGACATTTCAGTTTTCAGTTTTCTCTTCTATTTTGCAAAAAATGTTTATTGTTGTTGATCAATCGAAAAACTCTTGGATACTTGGCGATTGTTACAAGCCATGCAATAACACATTTTTTGCGAAATTGAAAATACAGGGGCCATTCGAATGTAAACGGGATTTTTCCGCGCTGGTTTTTTGGGAAAGTAATAAATATTGACGGGACGATGCAGGTAATTAAGTGGGGGAGGAAACGAAATTGTGTTTAAAATTTAGGAGATAAAATGTTTGGCAAAAGGAAGATTGGTGGGTAATATGTGTGATGAAGAACTTTGGTGACGTTACGTTACGTTTTAATGACTGAATGCTTGCAAAAAGGGAAGATTGGTGTATGAAAGGTGTTGTCACGCCGTCTAAAGAAGAACTTTAGTGACGTTACGTTACGTTTTAATGACTGAATGCTTGCAAAAAGGGAAGATTGGTGTATAAAAGGAGTTGTCACGCCGTCTAAAGAAGAACTTTGGTGACTTTACGTTACGTTTTAATGATGACTGAATGCTTGCAAAAAGGGAAGATTGGTGTATGAAAGGTGTTGTCACGCCGTCTAAAGAAGAACTTTGGTGACGTTACGTTATGTTTTAATGATGACTGAATGCTTGCAAAAGGGAAGATTGGTGTATGAAATGTGTTGTCACGCCGTTTAAAGAAGAACTTTGGTGACGTTACGTTACGTTTTAATGATGACTGAATGCTTGCAAAAGGGAAGATTGGTGTATGAAATGTGTTGTCACGCCGTTTAAAGAAGAACTTTGGTGACGTTACGTTACGTTTTAATGATGACTGAATGCTTGCAAAAAGGGAAGATTGGTGAATGAAACGTGTTGTCACGCCGTCTAAAGAAGAACTTTATTGACGTAACGTTACTATTTAATGATGACTGAATGCTTGCAAAAAGGGAAGATTGGTGAATGAAACGTGTTGTCACGCCGTCTAAAGAAGAACTTTATTGACGTAACGTTACGATTTAATGATAATGAAATGCTTGCAAAAAGGGAAGATGGGTGTAAGAAAGTGTTCTTACGCCTTCTAAAGAAGAACTTTTGTGATGTTACGTTACGTTTTAATGATGACTGAATGCTTGCAAAAAGGGAAGATTGGTGAATGAAAGGTGTTGTCAAGCCGTCTAAAGAAGAACTTTGGTGACGTTACGTTACGTTTTAATGATGACTGAATGCTTGCAAAAAGGGAAGATTGGTGAATGAAAGGTGTTGTCAAGCCGTCTAAAGAAGAACTTTGGTGACGTTACGTTACGTTTTAATGATGACTGAATGCTTGCAAAAGGGAAGATTGGTGTATGAAAGGTGTTGTCACGCTCTCTAAAGAAGAACTTTGGTGACGTTACGTTATGTTTTAATGATGACTGAATGCTTGCAAAAGGGAAGATTGGTGTATGAAAGGTGTTGTCACGCTCTCTAAAGAAGAACTTTGGTGACGTTACGTTACGTTTTAATGATGACTGAATGCTTGCAAAAAGGGAAGATTGGTGTATGAATGGTGTTGTCACGCTGTCTAAAGAAGAACTTTGGTGACGTTACGTTACGTTTTAATGATGACTGAATGCTTGCAAAAAGGGAAGATTGGTGAATGAAAGGTGTTGTCAAGCCGTCTAAAGAAGAACTTTGGTGACGTTACGTTACGTTTTAATGATGACTGAATGCTTGCAAAAAGGGAAGATTGGTGTATGAATGGTGTTGTCACGCCGTCTAAAGAAGAACTTTGGTGACGTTACGTTACGTTTTAATGATGACTGAATGCTTGCAAAAAGGGAAGATTGGTGAATGAAAGGTGTTGTCACGCTCTCTAAAGAAGAACTTTATTGACGTAACGTTACTATTTAATGATGACTGAATGCTTGCAAAAAGGGAAGATTGGTGAATGAAACGTGTTGTCACGCCGTCTAAAGAAGAACTTTATTGACGTAACGTTACGATTTAATGATAATGAAATGCTTGCAAAAAGGGAAGATGTGTGTAAGAAAGTGTTCTTACGCCGTCTAAAGAAGAACTTTGGTGACGTTACGTTACGTTTTAATGATGACTGAATGCTTGCAAAAAGGGAAGATTGGTGAATGAAACGTGTTGTCACGCCGTCTAAAGAAGAACTTTATTGACGTAACGTTACTATTTAATGATGACTGAATGCTTGCAAAAAGGGAAGATTGGTGAATGAAACGTGTTGTCACGCCGTCTAAAGAAGAACTTTATTGACGTAACGTTACGATTTAATGATAATGAAATGCTTGCAAAAAGGGAAGATGGGTGTAAGAAAGTGTTCTTACGCCTTCTAAAGAAGAACTTTTGTGATGTTACGTTACGTTTTATTGATGACTGAATGCTTGCAAAAAGGGAAGATTGGTGAATGAAAGGTGTTGTCAAGCCGTCTAAAGAAGAACTTTGGCGACGTTACGTTATGTTTTAATGATGACTGAATGCTTGCAAAAGGGAAGATTGGTGTATGAAAGGTGTTGTCACGCTCTCTAAAGAAGAACTTTGGTGACGTTACGTTATGTTTTAATGATGACTGAATGCTTGCAAAAGGGAAGATTGGTGTATGAAAGGTGTTGTCACGCTCTCTAAAGAAGAACTTTGGTGACGTTACGTTACGTTTTAATGATGACTGAATGCTTGCAAAAAGGGAAGATTGGTGTATGAATGGTGTTGTCACGCTGTCTAAAGAAGAACTTTGGTGACGTTACGTTACGTTTTAATGATGACTGAATGCTTGCAAAAAGGGAATATTGGTGAATGAAACGTGTTGTCACGCCGTCTAAAGAAGAACTTTGGTGACGTTACGTTACGTTTTATGGGCATGCTAGAATCACAGACAAGATCTTTGACCCAATCTTGATGATGGGGACTGATCACATGGTTAAACGGCACATAGTATCTAGATCTTTGATTTCAACTTGGTCTTCGAGGGGAGAGATCGTGTGTTGGAAAAACCTGGAGACATACAGATGGCTCCAAGGCAAAATCAGGCACTTGTGCTGGGGTGTACGGTCTGAGATCAGGGTTAAAGAAAGTAATTACCCTGGAACAACATACAACCGTATTTCAGGCTGAAGTGATTGCCATTTTGACTGTGTTCGAAGAACTTGGATACGGGCTTCACGAAGGCAATTATTCATATCCATACCGATAGTCAGGCAGCAATAAAAGCACTTGCGGGTCGTATAATACACTCCAAGCTGGTCTGGGAGTGTTGGAAGAACCTTGACATTCTGTCCCGGGATAACCGGGTAATTCTTCACTGGGTTCCGAGGCATAGGGGAGTTGAGGGTAATGAGGAGGCAGACCGACTGGCTGGACTTGGATCTGCATCTGAGTTTATCGGACCTGAGCCGGCTTTAGGGATTTCTCTATCGTTGGCCAGGTTCGCTATTAATGGGTGGATTACATGTCAACACCAGGTGAGCTGGGACAACCTTTATGGGTAGTCCCATAGTAAACGTCTCTTAAGCAAAGTTCCTTCTGGAGGAATCAAAAATGTCCTGGGCAGAGCACAACTCAGGAGGATCATGGGGCTCATAACAGGGCACTGTGGTCTGAGGGTGCACATGAACAGGATAGGTGTATACCAAGGAGAAACCGTGTGTAGATTGTGCAGGAAGGAGGAGTTAACTGCAGGTCACATAATTTATGATTGGGAGGCTCTTGCTAGTAGGAGGCTAGGGTTTTGGGTTTCCAAGACCCTAGGGCTCTTCAGCAGAGTGAGCTAGTCAGTGGGTTGTTGGAACTTATTAGGGGCACCAATCTGCTGAACTAGGTATTTTAAGAGGTAAGTTGCACAACAGGTTAGTCGATCGCACTGCCTGGGTTTGAACTATCCCTTCCTCTAGTAAATAATATTAACAGTATTATAACGGGGGGTGGCTAGACATAAAGGTTTGTTACTTGATACCGAAATTTCTTCTTCCAGTATAAACATCATATATTGTTTATATACAAGAATAATAGTTATACAAAATTTAATTGCTATACGTTCATAAAAACAGTAGTTAGCATTATGTTTAGTAATAAATGTAAACAGATCGGTTTTATTGTTTTACACGTTTGACAGACGGGGTTCTTGAACACGTAAAGTAGGTCGGAACTGACTAGAAATGTAAAGCAAGCAATATTATGTAGCCTACGTGCTTAGGAAGTAATGCTTACTTATCCCAGTGGCTCAGCGATGTAAAGGAACAAACATCTCCAACGTTTAGCTTATATAACAATAAACTTTTATGGCTGCCTAAACGGAACCTGTTTTTACGTCTTCAAATCAAATTTTAAATTGTTTTCCACGTATTCAATAACTGATCCTGGTATCGCTAAATTATTATAGGTTTCATTGATTTTCTTACATTTACAATACCTTATATAATTAGAAACATATAAGTCTGTAACGTTAAAACGTTTCGCTGTCCTTAAGATTAATGCCGGATAGCCGTCCACATTCATAAGCTTCGTCCAGGGTTCAAATTTATATAAGGTTTTTGGCTCAGTTATAAATTGGGCTCATTGACAAAAATCAGTATTTCATGATTTTGCTCACCGATGATGACTTAAAAGTCATCGTCGCCAAAAGGGACTTTGAGTTTTAAAATTGAATAGCTGCGCACATTTATGGGAGCAAGGATTTGGGTGCTCAATATTTTCGAGCGTAAGGAAGTTTTAGGTGCTCAATATTTTCGAGCGTAAGGAAGTTTTAAGTGCTCAATATTCTTGAGCGTAAGGAAGTATTAGGTGCTCAATATTCTCCAGCGTAATGAAGTTTAACTGCTCAATATTCTCGAGCGTAAGGAAGTTTTAGGTGCTCAATATTCTCGAGCGTAAGGAAGTTTTAGGTGCTCTATATTCTCGAACGTAAGGAAGTTTTAGGTGCACAATATTCTCGAGCGTAAGGAAGTTTTAGGTGCACAATATTCTCGAGCGTAAGGAAGTTTAAGTGCTCAATATTCTCGAGCGTAAGGAAGTTTTAGGTGCTCTATATTCTCGAGCGTAAGGAAGTTTTAGGTGCTCAATATTCTCGAGCGTAAGGAAGTTTTAGGTGCTCAATATTCTCGAGCGTAAGGAAGTTTTAGGTGCTCAATATTCTCGAGCGTAAGGAAGTTTTAGGTGCTCTATATTCTCGAGCATAAGGAAGTTTTAGGTGCTCAATATTCTCGAGCGTAAGGAAGTTTTAGATGCTCTATATTCTCGAGCGTAAGGAAGTTTTAGGTGCTCAATATTCTTGAGCGTAAGGAAGTTTTAGGTGCTCTATATTCTCGAGCGTAAGGAAGTTTTAGGTGCTCAATATTCTTGAGCTTACGGAGATTTTAGGTTTCCAGGTGTTCGCTATTCTCGAGCTCTCGGAATCCTAAATACTCTAAGGATTCGGAACGCCCAATTTATAAGATTTATAAATGCTTCTACGGTGATTCCTATCTCGGTATACGACACCTGTTTCCTGCCAGTATGCGTTTTCGTTCGATGATTTCTTGTAGACTGCCCAAAAATTATCGCGGGTGGTCGGCGGAAGACTTCCCAAGTTATTGCGGGCGGTCGGCGAAAGACTGACCGACCAAAGTTATCGAGTGGTAGGCGAAAAACTGACCCCCTTGCACCCTTGGTCAGTGGCAGAAGATATAATTCTCCCCTTATAGCGATCTTGTTTCTGTTTACAAACATTTACAATGTATGTTATGCAAGTGGCTTTATTGCGTCTTGTCTAGGTGAGAAATAAAGATGTGGGTTGGTCTTGGATTTTATTGAGAATGTATGTTTTGAAGAAAAGTGACTATGTGAGTGTCACATGAGTCTCTTCATGGAGGTTCGTAGACTAGATACAGAGGCCTTTTTCTGTATCGTAGTGGGGGAGCGGGATCTGTCACAATGGCGGACAGATGCGCGTGCGTGGAGCTTTCTGCTCGCGAAACTAGAAGTGTGAGGGTATATTCCTCGAGTGTGAGAACTTTAAGGCCGTGGCGTATGATCTCGTTTCTGACGAACCACGGAGATTCAGTTAGTAAACGTAGGGAGCGGTTTTGGAAGGATTCCAGCCGTTTCCTTCGAGAGTTAGAGATGAGGTAGTACCAAGCCGGAGCTGCATAAGTAAGAATGGGTCTGATGTACATTTTATACATAGTCAGCCTGATTCTTAGTGGTATTGTGCTTTTGTTCGCAAGAACAGGAAAAAGCTTGCTGCGAGCCGCAGAAGCTCTGCCTATAGTTTGCTTGACATGTGGGGCAAAAGTCAGTCGTTTGTCAAGCATGATACCTAAGTATCTGACTTTGGGTTTCCATGCTATGGGAGTATCATTGATTTGAAGTACAGTTTTGGGAGGATGTAGTTTGTTCGTGAAGGCGATGGCTTCTGTTTTATCTGCATTCACTGCAATTCTCCACCTACGAAACCATGGCTCCAATATGTCCAACTGACGTTGAACTTTTTTGGCCCCAAACTCGAGGTTCGCTGAAGAATAATAGAACATGGAGTCGTCGGCGAAGAGCCGCAGTGACACAGGTTCTTGGACAGGTATATCGTTGGTGTACAGATTGTACAACAACGGACCTAGGACTGATCCTTGACCCCCTTGCAGCCACAGCGACCTCTTTTTATACTGTTGAGTCAGTCGGGTCCCAGAGCTCGGATCGAGCGGTTCTTCCCAGCGTAGCTAATGGGAGCCCTCGCAAACTGACCTATACACTGGTTACTGTTTTGCCTTACGCTACAATCGCCAACTGACCTTTGTACGGTTTACCGTCTGATCTCAGGCTACGTAGGACCAGCCGTGCGTTTTAGTAACCGGATTAATTTTTAACCCGTTACAATGCAGCGATCGTACCGTATTGCATCAAAGTTAAACTTACATTTCTTATAATGTATATTGTGGTAGTCGTACAAAACAGGATATTGGGAATTCCACTTGGAAAATGAGCTGTTGGAAATGTGTTATGATGAAATAAAAGCTAGAGCCATTAAAATATAACACACACGCTCGCGCGCGCGCGCGCGCACACACACACACACACACACACACACACACACACACACACACACACACACACACACACACACACACACACACACACACACACATACACAAACACAATCATACATTATTGTGTGTCAAAAGTGGTCATCGTACAGTTTCCAAAGGTCCTGCAAGGGTAGTAGCTGACGAACCCCCAGTAGAGCTAATGGCCGATGAAAGACACAAGCTGCAGTACAGTCAAACAGCGGCAATTAAAGAAGAGCAACTTCGGACCCTGATTACCTGGCAGCGACGGTGGGACGAATCACCAAACGGACGATGGACGCACCGACTCATAAGCAAAATCCAGGAATGGTGCACCAGAAAACAAGGAGACCTGGACTTGTACTTCACGCAGGTCCTAACTGGGCACGTTTGCTTCAGTGCGTATCTGTTCCGTTTCCGGCTGGAAACAGATTTCAACTACCTCTGCCTTTCAGCAGTGGAGGAAGATGCGAACGTATTTTCCCACTGTCATAGATCCGACGAACACGTGATGAACTAGCACTTATGCCTGCGAGGAAGTATTACACCGGAAAATCTGGTGACTTCAGAGGTCCATTGGGAAACCATGCAGGATTCGCCTAGTGGTCATGAAGAGGCTGAGGATTGAAGATAAGGAAAAAAGACGGATAAGCGGACAATCAGTCCTCCTTCCCGCGAAGTAATGGCTGACTTTTAGTGGTTTTTAGTACGTATAAATAACATGTAGTACAACTTGAACTTGAGTCCCACACTCTGGTGAGTGACGACACCCTACCCCGGGTCGTCTAAAAAAGATTTTTCCACCATTTTGGGCATCGCAAAAGAAAAAAACACACCATAGTATATGCAGAGAACAGGATCACCGTGTAGTTGAAAGTACCGGTAAAGGGCTTCTACAGAAGCTTACTTTAGTGGAAAACGAGTTCATATTAATTTAAAATACACAAACCGTGCAAAAGCACAGCCTAACAATTTTACCAACTGTAACGATTCATAATTCAAATTATTGTTTAATTTGTATTTCCCATGCGCCAGCAGAAATTAATTTTAATTAATTCAAAATTAAACGTTAATTTATAACGTTGACCAGATGTCACGTCTGACATTTCGTAATTAAATTAATTTAATTTAAAATGCCGAGCATGTGTCGCAGCTGAAACTGATTGAAGGGGAATAATTATTTAAATTGCCAACGATTTAGAATTTTAATAATATTTACGTTTAAACAAATCAATTTTGTAATTGTATATGAACCCTTTTGGCAGTACTGAATGTATACTTTTTCAATCTGAGAATAATTAACGGTACAGATTATTCCGCTAATTTTTGAAGCGAAGGTTTTAATATTAGCTTTGGCGAGGGGGTGAATAGAACAAATGTCAGCCGAACGGAAGAATGTAACGGAAATATGGAACGAACGAGCGAACGGATTTCGTCTCTTTACTTCCATCTCTTATTTTTTTCACTGCATTTCGATAACAGTACACGCGTATTACGCGTATATGAAAACGTTGTGTTGCTTTGGTTTCGGTAGTTTTCCTTCGTTGAAAAACACATGCACGTTGTAACCATTCATACCGCATTCCAAATCAATATAAACGTTCGTAAAAATTGTTGTCAGTATGGCTATTTTTTAACAACATGACCTGAAATTTATTGTAGCCTAACAGCTGTTTAATCAAATCAGCTGATCGATACGAATTAATATAAAACAGCTGAACTTTTACTACAACTACAGTAAATAGTGTCTAAGCTAGGTGTTTACTTAAACAATACAAGATATTTTTAAACATATCTTCGAACCAATTATACATTTAGCAAAAATATCATTAACAAACCTGCGCTTCTGTCAACAACTCCCCCTGTTCCACACGCGTACTTTTTTATGATTAAATTACATTAGGTATCTCACTTTAAAGTTGTTTTTTTTGCTTTTATAAATCTTGATTGTATGTAAAAAATATACAATCAAATAGTTAGTATCGTATATTTTCTCAAATGTGTCTACTCTATGTCCTTACAGCTTGTAGTGAGTCCATTACCGAGAAAATCCAATTAACGGTTTCAAAATGGCGATCAATTAATTTCATTTTTTTACTTAGGATTTATGAGCTTTAAAATCTGAATAAATTAGCATTTAAAAATTTATTTATTTATTTTCTGCTTAACTTCCATACTTTACGTCAGTTTACGTCATACTGTACACCAGTTTACGTCACATTTTACGCCAGTTTACGTCATACTTTACACCAGTTTACATCATACTTTACACCAGTTTACGTCACAATTACGCCAGTGTACGTCATTCTTTACGCCAGTTTATGTTATACTTTACGTTAGTTTACGTCACACTTTAAGCTAGTTTACGTCATACTTTACGCTAGTTTACGTTATACTTTACGCCAGTTAACGTCATACTTTACGCCAGTTTACGTAATACTTTACGCCAGTTTATGTCATACTTTAGGCCAGTTTAAGTCATACTTTAGACCAGTTTACGTCATACTTTAGGCCATTTTACGTCATACTTTAGACCAGTTTATGTCACACTTTACGCCAGTTTACGTCATACTTTACGCCAGTTTGCGTCATACTTTAGACCAGTTTACGCCATACTTTACGCAAGTTTACGTCATACTTTACGCCAGTTAGTCTAATGATTTTGATAACCACTGGTTAACGGTAAGCGAAAACCAACGGGAGCAACTGCGGCTCGAACTAAGAACCATAAGGTGCGCACTTGAATTCCGTTGAAAATATGAACATTAATCTAACAGTTGTTAGAATTCATGTTTATATTTTCAATTTTTTTAAAACTTGAAACGAAAATTGATTTTGGTTAGAAAGAAATACACGTTTGATATTCTGCGAAATATTTTCAAAAGGTTAAAAAATGAGGTAATTTCAAATTTTTAAAAATAACATACCTTTTTTGACACTATTAAGAAAATTTTTTTGACCATCATATGTCGTATAAAAATCTGCATAAATTAACATTTAAAATTTGGTGGCGGTTAGAGTTCATTTTCGTATTTTCAAGCTACTCTGAATCAAACTTGTAAAAATTAATTCTGGCAACAGCTTAGACAAGTACGCTTTCAAAGAAAATATGTTTAAGAGTTTCAAAATGGCGGTAATTTCAAATCTTTAAGACAATCCAACAATTACATTATCAATCATATCTTTTGATGATAGATTGGCATTATCGGATCAAATAACCTTTTATCCTACATAAAAAAAAATAATTTCACAATCATAATCAACGTTGATGTCTGCACAATGTGGCATTTGAAATTAATAAATACACATTTTAATACTGAATATTATGGTATAATCAGCTGATGAATTGATATTAAGATTTTTTTTAATTTGAAAATTTGTTTCCTCGCGTCGGAAACCAAGGCGTCGCGATTGTTTTTAATTTAATCCCAGACATTTTTTGTACAAAATAAAAGTGATAAATCGATACGATTCTTGTAAACAAAATAAATTGCGTCCCCGCTGTAGTACGTGAAAAATTATGCTAGCTTTGTGTCGAGTAATTCGATTTAAATGGACGTCAGCTGACCCGAGCTCTTTGTAATTAATTTATAATTCAACTTAGCGCCAAGACAAAGTGCGCCGCGTTCGTTTCTGTTGTGTTTTTGTAGCGTTGAGGTTACTTTGTGCCTGGTTCGGTGGAGCCATATTGGAATTAGAAGTTTTACAGGAGGGAAAGAGGGGGCAAAGTGGAAAAGCTCTAATGACCTTCTTTGACAAAAAGGAATTAACGCTTCTGTTACTGTTAGCGTAACGCTAATGAATAAAAGCTACTGTTATTTAATCTGGTAGCGTTTTAATTGAAGTAATTTATTTTATATTGTTAAGTTTTATTGTCGAAGTTCCACAACAAGCTGTTAGAGCAGCCGTCGTAGACCCAGTCGTGACCTTGAGATCGTGTTTCTAAATTGATAATAATTACGCGTACAGTGTGATTTTAAAATATCAATTTTAACTTAGTTTTTAGGTTCAGAAATATCTTAACGCTAATAGTGTAATGCAGAACACAGTGAAGTGTAAGCAGTTTTCCTTGTACTGTGCATGGTAATGTTGGAAATTAAAATTAAAATATAATTTCTGTTTAAAACTTAAAGAATTGTACATCATTTTCTTCTGAATGAAATATAGAATTCAGTAATTGTAAGTAAAAAAATCCAAAACTTTTTTAAAGGTAGTTATTACCGTTGAATAGATATATATATATATATATATATATATATATATATATATATATATATATATATATATATTTGTGAAATAAAACAATCAACTTAGATCCCCATTTAAAAATAAAAATAATGTTTTGTATTTTTTTTCAAAATATACAAAAGTTTCCAAATTTATTTGTAAATAAAACGATATACACAAACATATGTTTGTTTTATAAGCTTTTATGTTTGAAACGTAAAAAGACTCTGAGTACCAATTTTTGAAAATCGCCAAGTAACATTTAGCTGTGTAAAACAGTATGTAAACTGAAACAAATACACATATTTTGTATACTTTCTTGAAGAAAAAGAACCACTGATTAATAACATATATCATAACTAACATTTTTCACTTTTAAAAAAATTACAAAAATTGGAATTTTGAAAAAGATTTTATTTTACTCAGTAAACATAACCCAAAAATTCTTTAGTTTAGCCGTTAAGTCACTTTTGTCACATATATTTGAATAGATACAATTTTTAATTTTACAATCTATATTTGTTATTGTCTAATAAGAAATATTTACACAATCACAAACACTAAACAACAACAAAAACAACACAAATATCAAAATTATGACGAGAAATAACACACTTTCATGCACGGCAACAATGGCGGACTGATCCTTACTCGGGCGAGAAATGACCAACATTTCAGGACAAAAAAGAAGGCCTTGCCTTTGGGTTTAGTCTATGGCCAATATATCACTTTGCAGTGGAACGTTCACACTACAATTGTGACGAAAATAGTTTATCTATGACTAGAAACATACTAGAAATCGCAGATTTCTTGGACCTCTGTAATTTCGTCGTTTCTTACTTCGTTTGTAGACCACAGTTTGAAAAATCACAGATACAGAACTGAATTTCGTAGGTAAAATATTCAACAGATGAATTAAAGAGAAAGGGCCAATCTTTCAAACGATACCAACTACAATTATATTTAATATTATTTACTAGGTCAAATATTAGTTTGAAAACAGGCAATATGGCGGACGCCTAGAAGCAATGGCGAGTACTTGAAATTAGTGTGTTTACTTATGAATTTATTGTAACAATTTATATGCAAATTTCATAAATCTGAAACATGATAAATAAAGCTTAGACTCTCTACTTTCTAATGGTATTTATTTTATTAAGATTGCAACAGGATAAATGTGTTAAAACAGTGTGTTAAGGTAACGGTGTTTTCAACGACTTATAAGTCGTTCATCACTTCCAGGGTTAAATACCAGATAACAAATTCTTACGATATTTCCATACAAAACTGCTGCAGGATAAACTTTAAAATTATTTTCTAACTTAGGGACACATTTACGAGTCGGCAATAATATTAAAATTTCAATGTAACTAATTATAATTACTTATAATACTGTTTTAGTCCGAAGCCAATCTCATCTGAATACAAAGATAGTTGTATTTGGTATTTAACAGTTGTTATCCTGATTTTGCGTTACCCATACAAGAAACAGTCGATTTGTTTAAAACTGTTTATACTAACTTTGGCAGTGGCGTGAATAGAAATAAAGTTTCCTTACCTTTCTAATGAAGCGGAACGAATTTCGTCTCTATATTTCTGTCGCTTTCTTTTTCTTCTTCCTTTTCGATAACAGTACACGCGTATTACGTGGAAACGTTGTGTTGCTTTGGTTTCCTTATTTTTACTTAGTTGAAGAACACGTGCACTTTGTAACCGTTTGTAATAAATTCGAAATTAATATAAACATGTGTAATAATTGTCGTTAATATCGCTAGTTTTTAGCAACATAACCTAAATCTTAATATAGCCTATCAGCTGTGCAACGAAAACAGCTGATCGTTACGAATTAATATAAAACAGATTTGATCTTTCACTACAACTGAAGTAAATACGAGGGCTATTCAGAAAGTAGATTACGTTTTTGGATAAAAAAAAAACTAAGTACAGGAAAAAAATTGTATTATATACATTTGAAAGAGGAACTAAAATACTATTTTTCGACATAATCGCCAAACAAATTTAGACATTTGTCATATCGGTGAACTAGCTTTGAAATTCCCGTGTCGTAGAATTCCGCCGCCTGTGACGCCAGCCAGTCAGTCACGCCCGCGCGGAGATCTGCGTCGTCATCGAAGCGCTGTGTTGCAAGCCAAGTCTTCATCTTCGGGAATAAGTGGAAATCACTAGGTGCCAGGTCCGGACTGTAGAGGTGGATGAGGAAAATCTCCCACTTGAAAGCCGTCAAGACGTCTTTTGTTCGATTTGCCGTGTGAGGGCGGGCATTGTCGTGCAAAAACAACACTTTTGCACTCAGTTTTCCTCTCCGCTTGTTCTGGATAGCTCGTCTTAAGTTTCGTAATGTTTGGCAATACCTTTTTAAGACGAGCTATCCAGAACAAGCGGAGAGGAAAAACTGAGTGCAAAAGTGTTGTTTTTGCACGACAATGCCCGCCCTCACACGGCAAATCGAACAAAAGACGTCTTGACGGCCTTCAAGTGGGATTTTCCTCATCCACCCTACAGTCCGGACCTGGCACCTAGTGATTTCACTTATTCCCGAAGATGAAGACTTGGCTAGCAACACAGCGCTTCGATGACGACGCAGATCTCCCGCGCGGGCGTGACTGGACTGGCTGGCGTCACAGGCGGCGGAATTCTACGACACGGGAATTTCAAAGCTAGTTCACCGATATGACAAATGTCTAAATTTGTTTGGCGATTATGTCGAAAAATAGTATTTTAGTTCCTCTTTCAAATGTATATAATACAATTTTTTTCCTGTACTTAGTTTTTTTTTATCCAAAAACGTAATCTACTTTCTGAATAGCCCTCGTAATATCCAAGTTAGGTTCACGTATTTATTTTTATTTAAACAAAACAATATATTTGTAAACATACCTTCAAACTAATTATATATTCTGCATTGATATAATTAACAAAAGCTTTGCTTCTGTCTTTAAATCCCTGAGTTCCAAACGTTTTTTTAAAATTTTATTTTCAAAATCAAAGCTTGAGAATTAGAGTGGTAACTGATTCAGGCCGACTGCAGGTTTGGAGCGAGAAACGCCTAGGAAATGCCGCATACGATTTTGGCCCTAACGTTATTAAATTTATTGCCAATATTTAATACGCTCGTCGAAACAAAAACTGAAAAATACTTTTTTTTGTATGATGCGACATTTGTATTGCCGCCAGCCTAATCTTAGGCAGCCAGGCTAATCTTAGGCCAGCCTAATCTTAGGTTATTTTAGTTAGGTGGCAAAGTTAGGTTAGGTCTGGTAGCAAGTCGTCACGTTTAATTTAGCGCTGATCCCTACCTCAAGGTCACTTTTTAAAGGCTCATTAAATCAATTTATATGCACATTTTAATGATGTTTATGATGTGTGTAGCAAGTTACGTTATGTTAGGTTAGGTAGCAAAGTTAAGTTAGGTTAGGTAGCAAGTTTGGTTAAGTCATGTTAGATAGAAACGTCAGGTTAGGTTAGGTAGCAAGTTACGATATGTTAGGTAGCAAAGTTAGGTTACGTTAGGTAAGGTGACAAAGTTAGGTTAGGTAGCAAGTTACGTTATGTTAGGTTAGGTAGCAAAGTTAAGTTAGGTTAGGTAGCAAGTTTGGTTAAGTCAGGTTAGGTAGAAACGTTAGGTTAGGTTAGGTAGCAAATTACGATATGTTAGGTAGCAAAGTTAGGTTACGTTAGGTTAGGTGGCAAAGTTAGGTTAGGTAGCAAGTTACGTTACGTTAGGTTAGGTAGCAAAGTTAAGTTAGGTTAGGTAGCAAGTTTGGTTAAGTCAGGTTAGGTAGAAACGTTAGGTTAGGTTAGGTAGCAAATTACGATATGTTAGGTAGCAAAGTTAGGTTACGTTAGGTTAGGTGGCAAAGTTTGGTTAGGTAGTAAGTTACGTTATGTTAGGTTAGGTAGCAAAGTTAGGGTAGGTTAGGTAGCAAGTTTGGTTAAGTCAGGTTAGGTAGAAATGTTAGGTTAGGTTAGGTAGCAAAGTTAGGTTACGTTAGGTTAGGTGGCAAATTTCGGGTAGGTAGCAAGTTACGTTATGTTAGGTTAGGTAGGAAAGTTAGGGTAGGTTAGGTAGCAAGTTTGGTTAAGTTAGGTTAGGTAGAAACGTTAGGTTAGGTTAGGTAGCAAATTACGATATGTTAGGCAGCAAAGTTAGGTTACGTTAGGTTAGGTGGCAAAGTTTGGTTAGGTAGTAAGTTACGTTATGTTATGTTAGGTAGCAAAGTTAGGGTAGGTTAGGTAGCAAGTTTGGTTAAATTAGGTTAGGTAGAAACGTTAGGTTAGGTTAGGTAGCAAATTACGATATGTTAGGCAGCAAAGTTAGGTTACGTTAGGTTAGGTGGCAAAGTTTGGTTAGGTAGTAAGTTACGTTATGTTATGTTAGGTAGCAAAGTTAGGGTAGGTTAGGTAGCAAGCCGTCACGTTGAAATTAGCGCTGGTCCTTACCTCAAGGTCACTTTTTAAAGGCTCGTTAAATCAATTTATATGCACATTTTATTGATGTTTATGACCGTGAAATCACAGATTTAAAAATAGTGTACGGTATAAAGAATTTCATTTGGCAATTTGCTTCCATCACGCCAGCGAGGCAGCTTTGTTTCTTGAGGCGGCTTTGCTTAACTTAAAAGCAGAAAAATTGTACAAAATATAAAAAATCGATCACATTTCTATACACATTTAAAACAACAAACAATTGTATTTTCAGAAATAACTAATTAATCTGTATATTTACATAACATAAAGTACTGAATTCAGTATGGCCGCCTGATTTTTTTTATGCATTTACAATTGCTTGATGATATTATTCGTTCCGCTTTGCACATTGTATTCGTAACAATTCAGGACGAATCTAAAACCAATATAAACAGTTCGTTTGATTACATAATAAAACGAATTACCACGAATAAAATTTCGATTAATGTCGTTAACATGAAACAAAACCTTACCATGAAATGTGATGCCTGAAAAAAGTAATTAACTTTTTGAGGAACCATTAAGGTTTATTTTTTTTTTAATATGCTTAATATGAATATTGTAATAGACGTTACAGACCCAATGTAAAGTGAGTTTATAATTATCATGAAATTTTTTATATGAAGTGTAGGCTATTTGTAATTTTCATCCGGTTTTATGGAACATATAACGAAAGTTATCATTAGTGTTTAAACGGCCATTTTACCATTATTTGTATATAAAAAGAGTAAATGAAGCTTCAGTACGAATAAACTATAGTTCGCGAGTGTCTAGCTTTAAACCCAAACATAGAACAAGAACTTAAGCCTAATTATCTAAATCTCTGTTAAAATACATAAAAACTGAAAACAAATCCTTAGAGTAGATTCCTGATCTGTGAAACAAATTTAAAGACTAACAGGTAACCCAAACTCTATCCGGTGTTGGCCTGTACGGACTTCAGTCGGTTATTTACTCTTGTCTTGAACATATTTAAGTAGCGTTTTCATTTCGTTTACTTAGCGACTTATAGTTTCCTGATCACATATAAGTCTTATATTTTATGCAACGTTTTAATAAAATTTCTAACAAGTGCCTCGCTTCAAACCTAAACATGGAACAAGAACTTAAGCCTAATTATCTAGGCCTATGTTAAAATACATAAAAACTGAAAACAAATCCTTAGGTGAGATTCCTGAGCTGTGAAACTAATTTAAATTTAAAGACTAACAGGTAGCCCAAACTCTACCCGGTGTTGACCTGTACGGACTTCAGTCGGTTATTTACCTTTGTCTTGACCACCTTTAAGTAGCGTTTTCGTTTCGTTTACTTAGCGACTTATGGTTTCCTGATCGCATGTAAGTCTTATATTTTATAAAATCGGATTAAAATGTCTAACAATTGAGAAAACAATTTTAATCAACTCTCAAAAAGTGATTTGAAAGGTTAGAATCGGCTCTCATTTGACGGTCTGGGTCTTACCATGACGGCGCTCCGTTGTAAATTCGCTAATTAGTTAAATGTATTTTATTATTGTTGAAATAGTTATTTGTATTGTTAGCGTCACTGCAGCCTCTCGATTTAATCAAAATAAAGTCTGTTAGTGCTGAAGTAAATAATTTAATGTTTCAATTTCCGTCTCCAGATTGTTCTGGTATTCTTCTCGCCTGAGGTTTCTGGGTCAGCAAGTAATTTCGCTCACCTTAATACTCGACATTCCGGATGCATACTGAACACAAATAGAGGTTATGAGATTTCCTATTTCTTTCTGTTAAGGGTAACGAGTGTTTGATTTTTGTAAGAAGAAATGTGTTCTCTTCTCGGTAGAACGTTGATGTGCATGCCGGAAAAAAATCAATACTTTTTTCGCATTTGAGCAGCTATCACGAAGATCTAAATGCCCCCGAACCATAAAATTTGCACTGATCCTAACTTTTAGAACATGTTTTTTTAACAAACAATGTTTTCTTCAACGATTTTGTTCGAACTTCACTGTAATGTAGTCTATTAAAGTCTGTACACTCAGGCGGCCGTGCAGACTAGCTGCACCTATTGAGAGGATTTAGATGTCCCTCGCGGTACTCGAATCTAACACTACACTTACGACTTTAACACTTTACACTCACACTTACATTTAGGGAGAAGATAATAGCCTAAATGTGCTTTTCGCTTTAAAATAACAAAAATAAAAAAAAAAACAGGCGGCCATATTGAATTTGGTACCTAATGTTAAATACATATACAGATTAATTGGCTATTTCTTAAAATGCAATCATGTTTATTGTTTTAAATGTTTCGTGTGTGGGAATGTGATCAATTTTTTACATGTTGTCACATTTTTTGCTTCTAAGATAAGCAAAGACCTCGCAAGAAACAAACAACCTGCCTCGCTGGCGTGATGGAAGCAAATTTCCAAATTAAATTCTTTATATCGTACACTATTTTTAAATCTATGATTTCACGGTCATAAACAGAATTAAAATGTGCATATAAATTAATTTAACGAGCCTTTAAGAAGTGACTTCGAGGTAAGGATCAGCGCTAAAATCAACGTGACAGCTTGCTACCTAACCTAACTTTGCTACCTTATTTAACATAACGTAACTTGCTACCTAACCTAACTTTGTCACCTAACCTAACGTAACCTAACTTTGCTACCTTATTTAACATAACGTAACTTGCTACCTAACCTAACTTAACTTTGATACCTAACCTAACATAACGTAAATTGCTACCTAACCTAACTTAACTTTGCCACCTAACCTAACGTAACCTAACTTTGCAACCTAACCTAACATACCGTAAATTGCTACCTAACCTACCCTAACTTTCCTACCTAACCTAACATAACGTAACTTGCTGCCTAACCTAACCTAACGTTTTTACTTAACCTAACTTAACCAAACTTGCTACCTAACCTAATTTAACTTTGATACCTAACCTAACATAAAGTATCTTGCTACCTAACCTAACCTAACGTTTTTACCTTACCTAACTTAACCAAACTTGCTACCTAACCTAACTTAACTTTGCTACCTAACCTAACATAACGTAAATTGCTACCTAACCTAACCTAAATTTTCAACCTAACCTAACGTAACCTAACTTTGATACCTAACCTAACATAACGTAACTTGCTACCTAACCTAACCTAACGTTTTTACCTAACCTAACTTAACCAAACTTGCTACCTAACGTAACTTGCTACCTACGTATGCCAAACCCGTATGCACAATGTCTCAGTCCTTGAGACTAAATTTGTTTTGTACTGGCA
>CM040191.1:64488597-64538597 GCA_022606455.1 Callitettix versicolor
GTTATAATAAGCATGAAGCTATACAAACATTAAAAGTTTAAATTTTCAAAATTACTTTGGAATTACAAAAACCTTCTTCAGTGTAATCATAAGTGTTTTTTAATATATACCTACTAATTTACATACGCACATGCTAATTTAGACATACTAGATTTAAAGTTAAAAATGTGTATTAATGCGAATTTCGAATCAGATTTTTTAATCTAATGTTAATATTTTAAACATCGAAATTACATTGAAAATATCAAAACAAACTGTAACAGATTCGTTTTAGAAATTTGAAAACATTTCGATTACCAAAGCGGCGATTTGCGCAGAAGTTCGCGCCAGTTACGACAGTGTAATCGGATTCTGAAAATTATGTAAGATAAAAGAGGTTAGGGTGATTTCAGAAGCTGTTTTATTTAAGAAGCTGTTGAACGGATTTTAGTGGTTAACGTGGTTGATCAAGCTGTTATCAAAATCGAATTTTTGATAACAAACTCACACACGCGCGCGTACACACAAACAAACAAAAACACACACACACACAAAGACACAAACACACACACACACACACACACAAACACACACACCCACGCACAAACACACACAGATATACACACAAGCAAACACACACACACACACACACACACACACTATACACACACACACACACACACACACACACACACACACACACACACACACACACACACACACACACACACAAACACAAACACACGCGCGCGCACGCACAAACACACAAGCGCGCACATGCACAAACACACACATATACAAACACACACACACACACACACACACACACACACACACACACACACACACACACACACATACACACACACAAACACACACACACACACACACACACACACACACACACACACACACACACACACACACACACACACACACACACACACACACACACACACACACACACACACACACACACACACACACACACACACACACACACACACACACACACACACACACACACACACACACACACACACACACACACACACAGAGGCACATACAAGTGTAATTATACACTATGTTTAAAGCCATCTCAAGAAGTAATCTACAAATCAGGACCGCTATTCCTCTCACGGTCCTCCTTTTCTGTGCCTCACTATGAAGCCCATTTTCAGGTGGAAATTTGCATACATTCGAATTGAAGTTTAATTTCAGATAAAAACCAAATTTTTTTCGACGATTCCTCAGTTCTGCCGTCCTGAGTTAAGGAAGTACCTAACGATATTTAGCTTCAGGCGAGCGCAATGAATAAGGAATTATCTAGGTTAATGGCGGCTTACAACAATACTGAAAGTGCATTATAACACCGTAATAGCGTGTTAGTCAAACATACTTTGTTTCGTGCTTATGGATTCAGTTAAGACTGCTTAAGTAAGGCGTCGGTGATGTGAATTATTTACTCTTTAAAAAAAATATTCAGTCAGTTTCTAAATGTTTTACGAAAGGCGAAAGTAAATTAATCGCGTTGCAAACTATGATTCAAAAATTAAAAACACACTTAATAATAGCATTTTTATTTTCCTTAAGCAGTAAACCTGATTTCAATTTTACTATACTCTATTTTGAAAAATGCTAATCTATGCGAGCCTCCTCGGTGGCCCAGTTGATAGCTTACTACGATTTCACCCCGAGGACCCGGGTTCGATTCCCGGCCAGGGCTTGGCATTTTCATACGCTATAAATCACCCCATCGTCTGCATTAGCTCAAGTGTGCACAATAGTCGGACGTTAAACACAAAAAAAAGAAGAAAATCCTAAAAAATTATCGGTTCTAACTCGTTGTGACCATACACATCCCGTTAGCTCTTCTAGAAAAGGAGTATTTGCAAGTTAGGAAACTCAGTGCATGCGCAATAAAGAGAAACAGTCAGCTGCTAGGGCTTGCTAATGTGCCGATCTCTGCACCTTGATAAAATAATCAAGTTTTCTTGTGTTCTTTCAACAGCATCCGTGTACGTTTTGGTAATGTAATAAGGAAAAACATCTGAAATATGTCAATACCGCATTTAAAAAAATACCTAAGTGGTTTGTGCTTGAAAATATGTACATAATATAAATAGCATGTTTACAACACAGCGGTACTACCAGCAACGTTGTGTAATTGGAAAGCAAGTTTTCCAGTAAAAAAATTAGTTTAAAGTATGCACTTAGCATTAAATTAAATCCCCGTTTTGAAAACAATATTTTTAAATGTTTTTGCGAAAGTTTTAGAACTAGCTTCAAGCGTCGTTCAGCGTTCAACGAACACATTATTGAAAATGCAATATCAAAGTTTATTGCGTTCCGTACTTCAAGTTCAGAACTTCATTTTTGACCTTTGTTTCGAAAACCAGTCTGGAAATGTTTCCGACTGAATATAGGTTTAATAACGCAGCGCCTTAATTAGTTAATAACAACGTGATATTTTTAATGAGACATTCGTGATCATGGAACCATACACGAAGTTCCTAGAGCGAGAATCAACTTTTGTTCGTATCAAGCGCGTTTTATTTTGAAGGCTTTTTGTCTCTGAACATCTGTAAGACCAAACTATTCAGTCTTCTTCGTCTTCGGGTGCCTATTTGTTTCGAATATTGATTCTCAAAATTACTTACTTACTTCTTCTTCCTTCTTGTCTCTTTCTTCTTCTCTTTTTCCATCTTTTTCCCCTTCTTCTTCTCCTGCTCCTCCTCCTTCTCTTTTTCTCCTTCTTCTTCTCCTTATTTCCCCTTCTCCTTTTCCTCTTCTTCTTCTTCTTCTCTTTCTACTTCTCCCTTTCTCCTTCTTCTCCTTCTCCCTTTCTCCTTCTCCTTTTCCTTCTTTTCTCCCTTCTCTTTCTCCTCCTCCTCATCCTTCTCCTTCTCCTTCTCTTTTCTCCTTCTTTTTCCCTTTTCCGTCTTCCCCTCCTCCTCCTTCTCCTTCTTCTTCTTTCCCCTTCCTTCTTCTACTTCTTCTTCTTCTTCTCCTCCTCCTCCTTCTTCTCTTTTTCTTCTTCTTCTTCTTCCTTCTTCTTCTTTTCCTCCTTTTCTTTTCTTCTCCCTTTCTCTTTCTGTTTTACCTTGTTTTCCCCTTCTCCTCCTTCTCCTCCTCCTCCTTCTCTTTTTATAATTCTTCTTCTCCTTCTTTTACCCTTCTCCTTCTTCTTCTTCCTATTCTTCTTCTTCTTCTTCTTCTTCTTCTACGCCTCTTCCTTCTTTCTTTTCCCTTTCTTCTCCTCCTTCTCCCTTTATCCTTCTCCTTTTCCTTCTTTTCTCCCTTCTTCTTTTCCTTCTTCTCCTCTTCCTTCTCCTCCTTCTCTTTTTTCCTTCTTTTTATTCTTTTCTCTTGTCCTTCTTCTCCTCATCCTCCTTCTCCTTCTTCTTCTTATTTCTCACTTCTTCTTCTCCTCCTCCTCCTCCTCCTCCTTCTTCTTCTTCTTCTCTTTTTCTCCTTCTTCTTCCTTCTTCTTCTTCCTTCTTTTTCTTCCTTCTTCTTCTTTTCCTCCTCCTTCTTTTCCCTTTCTCTTTCTCCTTTTCTTTCTATTCCTCCACTTTCTCTTTTTCGCCTCCTACTTCTTCTTCTATTTCCTTCTTCTTCTTTTCTTTTTCTTCACCTTCTTCTTCTTCCCCTTCTTCTTGTTATTCTTCTACCTCTTCTCCTTCTCCTTTTCTTTTTCTCCTCTTCCTTTTCTTTTTCTCCTCCTTCTTCTTTTTCCTCTTCTTCTTCCCTTTCTTCTTATTCTTTTTCTTTCTTTCTTCTTCCTCTTCTTCTTCTCCTTCTTCTTCTCCTTCTTCTTAGGATGCCTATTTTTTTCCAATATTGGCTATCATCCTGGATATGATAACTTTTTTACGGCTGCTTTGAATAGTTCGGTAGTTGTACATGAGAATCACGTACTTCAATTTTTAATCCATAATATCCTTCCTCTTCCTGACCCTGTTTTACCGTAGACGTTCCCTTGGGAAAGATTTCTGCAGGCGGTGTTCGCTTTTGTTTCTCATAATATGTGCACACTATTCAAGTTATCTTCTCTTAATGGTATTCATTACTTCTAGGTCTTCCTTTAGTCGTTCTGCCGTTACTCTATTGGTCAATCTGTCTACCCACCCACCATATTCTCAACTCTGTCTTTAAGAGCGACATGTCATTCGAGTCATCTTTGTGTTGCCTCGGTTACGGTTTATGAATGCTTTCAATAATAAAGTACCAAGGAAATGTAGCATAGTAATGTGATAACGAGTCTCATTTTGATACCGATGTTGAACTATTCTCTCATGTTGGAACTAATCAAACAATTTTCAAAAACTTTAGCACCCCGTGCAATTTTCTAAGAATCCGTAGTCAAATCGAAGGAGCCTTCTAAATTTACTTGCGTGTCCAATTGTCTGCAGGTCTGTAAAGCCATACTCTTAAGTATAATTAGCGATCGTTTTTAAAATTTGACAAAGGTGGTCTTCTTAGCGGCTAAAACCCAGGAAAATGAAATGGCTTAACGACAAAACATATTTATGAATAAAGTCTTCGGGTAAACATTATTATATAATTTTATTAATTCAGGAAAATTTAGAAAACTAGTTTGGACCAAAAAGACATTGTTTTGTATTTATAGACCTCAAAAAAGTGTTTTTTTTTTTTAGAAATCCACGAACTTTAAAAGGGTTTTTTACACCGCTTGATTTTTTAGTGTGGGTAAAAATAATTCTGAAGCGAAGCTTTTAAAGTTAGCTTTTAAGGGAGGAGTAAATGGAAAATAAAGTGTCCAGAACATTTTAATGTAACGAAAATATGAAACGGAAACGAATTCCGTTTCTATACTTCTGCTCTTTTTCCTCCTTTTCGATAAAGGTACACGCGTATTATAAAAAGACATTGTTTTGCTTTGGTTTCGATGTTTTTTTAGTTGAAGAACACGTGCACGTTGCAACCTCTTATAATACATTCGAAATTAATATAAACGTTTCCAAAAATTGATAGGTTTTAATAACCTGAAAATTATTATAGCCTATCAGCTGTTCAATGAAATCAGTTGATCGTTACGAATTAATATGAAACAGCTGATCTGTTACTATAACTACAGTAGCCGCCTCGGTGGCCTAGTTGATAGCGTACTGGGCTTTCACCCCGAGGATCCGGGTTCGATTCCCGGCCAGGGCTTGGCATTTGCGTACGCTATAAATCATCCCATCGTCTGCATTAGCCCAATAGTCGGACGTTAAACTCAAAAAAAATATATATATATATATATATATATATATATATATATATATATATATATATACAGTAAATAATTTCTAAGCTAGGTTCACGTATTTATTTATTTAAACAAAACAATACAATTGTAAACATATCTTCGATCTAATTATATATTTAGCAATGATAACATTAACAAAAGCTTCGATTCTCCTCCGAGTTACACAAATGTAATTTTTTAAAATTTTGCTTATTTTGTTTTTTAGAAATCGATTCTAGAGACATTTACATGTCGAGTTTAAAGGTTATTATTATGAAGTTTAAGTTGATATAACGAAGTCGATTAAGTACAGCTGTTGTATGTATATTCTATCGTTACGGGAGAAAGAATTAAGTCAAAATGTTATAAACCACTTTTCTGGATCAGCGTACGAGCACTTATATTATTTTGAAAATTTTGGGGGTTTAGGTGTAATTTTCCCATACAAGTTAGAATTTACAAACAACTACTAATTTTAATAATTATGAAAATATAGATTTGCATAAACAATGGTAGAAACGCTGATAAAATACCTATTTTTTGTAAGAATGACAGCAAGACAGCAATTAATAGAAACGTATTTATGAAATCAAATTTTTATTATTCTAATGAATTACGGTAAACCGTATTGGACAAGTTCTCTCGGTGGACCGACTCAGTGCTGCTATTCTATGGAGACGATTACAAATTTATTTGTGAACAGGTTTAAACTACATTAGCTGAATTAAATGAAAACGCTGGAGTCCCGAGGGTGATTGGATTAAACCATTGCGACCGGAGTTCTGGCTATCGAGGAAACTGAAGAGATGCAACTAAACGGCTGGAAGATATAAAACTCACATTGGTCGGAGAGTTTTGGAACGATATCTGTTTTCATTCGCTTTCAGGATACGAGGTGTTCAGAAAGTAACGAGAATTTTTAAATTTCGCGCGCTTGGAGAGCCCGAGTGTCAAACATTTTTTTAATTATGTTGGTATACATGCCCTTGAAGTATGATAAAACTTTCAGTTGTTTTCATTGTTGACTTTGTCTGTGACAGCCACTAAGGTTAGACGTGTTTTTATGAGCTCGGCGATTTTCGTGTGTTAAAAGAAATCAATCAAATAATTTGTATCACATTTTGCGTAAAAAATGGAATAAAGTGTAACAAAGTGTGTGAAATGTTAACAAAGGCCTATGGAGAGTCTGCTATGAGTAAAGAAGTGGTATAAGCGTTTCCAAAAAGGCTGTGAAGACGTTGAAGTTTACGAACGCCCTGGACTCCCAGCACATCAACACCGATGAAAACGTGGAAAAAGTGAAAGAAATGGTAATGAACAATCGCCGAATCACAATTAGAGAGGTCGCTGATGATGTTGGCATATCGATTGGATCATGTCATGACATTGTTTCCAATGTTTCGTGTATGAAACGCGTGGCAGCAAAATTCGTTCTAAAATTATTGAATTTTGAACAAAAACAGCGGCGAATGGAAGTTGCTCAGGAGTCACTAAATGAAGTCAACGACGATGCTAAATTACTGAAACGTATTATAACAGGTGACGAAACATGGGTTTACGGATATGACGTCGAAACTAAGGCTCAATCATCCCAGTGGAGGCATTCTGGCTCGCCAAGACCGAAAAAGGCTCGACAAGTGCTGTCGAACGTGATGGTTATGCTCACTGTGTTCTTCGACATTAATGGTATAGTTCATCATGAAATCCTGCCACCAGGTGGAAGGTCAATAAGGATTGACCTACAAGTTCAACGCCGTTTGCATGAAGCAATCCGAAAAAATGTCCGGATCTGTGGAAAAACAATTCATGGCTTTTGCACCACGATAATGCACCAGCTCACACTTCATCGCTTGTTCGTGAATGTTTGACCAAAAACAGTACTGCAACGATGCCCCAGCCTCCATTTTCGCCAGACACGACTCCGTGTGACTTTTTTATATTTCCAAAAATAAAGATAACCTTAAAGTTCCGTCGTTTTACAGCCGTAGATGACATTAAAAGCGCATCGCTGAAAGAACTAAAGGCTATCTCAAAGATCGAGTTTGAGAAGTGTTTCGTGGATTGTCACAAGTACATAATCTCCAATGGGGACTATTTTGAAGGCGACAACATCAATGTAGAAGAATAAATAAATATTTTGTTCAAAAAATTAAAATTCTCGTTACTTTCTGAACACACGCCGTATAAAACAAGACACTAAAACTTAGAAGACGTTAACGAGCTATTTCACTGGAACAATAACGAGTTTAAGGAAAAGCTCTGTGATTTGTGATTATGTTAGTTGTTTTGGGGAGCGTTGAACTTAAGGCAGCTTCGAGTTCAGTGAATACGGCTGTTTATTGTGAGTCTTCATTTAACTATCAGAGCCGGCGTGTTGCCGAGATTATCCCGTTGTTAATGTAGAATATCAAACTAAAACTTTTCGCTGATACAGCTGCTGTTTATCAAAGACTGATTAGATTTATAACACTGTTCCAAGTACTTTCACTAAGAATGTCCACTATAACACGTTCACGCGATGACCGTTTTTACGTCCGTTGTGGTAATTAATATAAAATCTCAATTATAGACGTAAAATTACGTCCGTTAAATTGTTAGAGAATGTACCTATTTAACATTTTAGGTGATATTCAACCGGGAGAAAAACTGTACTTAAGATATTTTAAAGGTTAAGTCCGTGCGTCATTGGTGGCACACGACGCCTATTTGTCAACCGTTGCTATAATAAGCATAGTGCGTCACTGGTGGCACACTATTATTGATCCGTACACACATAAAGTTTCAAGTAAAAGACTCCATAAGTTATATGATTCTTTGATGTTTTAGTCTTAAAATTGTCAATAAATAGACGTTATTATTTTGAATGTTTTCATTTTAGTTTTCAAATAAAGGTCACCGAGATAAAGAAAAAAAATCAGTGGGGCCAAAATATAATGTCACTTCATTATATATAAAATGAAGTTTAAAAATTAAAATGATTCTTCTAACATTTCTACTGAATTTAAAGTTGTTATCCTTTTAAATTACCTAGCCGCCTCGGTGGGCTAGTGGATAGCGTACTAGGCTTTCACCCCGTGGACCCGATTTCGATTCCCGGCGAGGGCTTGGCATTTTCATATCCTATAAATCATCCCATCGTCTGCATTAGCCCAAGTGTGCACAAAAAAGACGTTAAACAGAAAAAAAAAATTACCAATAAGGGGTGCCAGGGTAAAGTTACAAAACGAAATACAATTTACCAAAATCCAATCCGACTAAGGTTACTCCAGCATACTTTGAAATGGCCGTGCTACACAAAATGGCTTCAAAAATGGGCGTTATTATACATAAGCCCATAAGAAGTAAGAAAGTAAGTGCGTCACTCGTGGCACACGACGACTATTTTGAAGACGAGCGAGCGTCATTGGTGGTACACGCGTCACCAGTGACGCACATCGTCGTGTACGTGTTTAACGCTAATTTGCGTTTGTTAATTCTTAGAATGTCTGCCACTTGACGAGTTTTTTAGTTATTCGAGGCCTTAATGAGTTTTTCGTCTTTTTAACATAAACAAAAATTATAGTTAATCAATTTCATTAAAAAAAAAATCCATATGCTTGGTTAGCTTTTTGTTACACTTAAGCAAAACAAAACGTGCATTTGTCAAACAAGCAGCACGTACAATTTTAAGTCAATTTTGAACGGTACTGTTTCTTGTGTCTTTTTCATGACAAATTCGTGTACGCGATAAATTGAATATACGAATTCATAACAAAAGTTATAATTTAGTATCCAGCAATGTGCAATGGTACCGATGTACAGATATTTATATAAAAATGAGCTTTTTAAACAGGAAACTTCAAGAAGAACGGATCTGTTTTAATCTTGTTTGATTTATTGTCGATTGATAATATTTCTTGAGTTTGTACGATTATAAAGTAACTTATTTACAACTGTGTTTCAGTTGCTGTTTCTTCTTTTCGTTTCACCCTCTTTGGGGTACGCTGAATCAATCATTTCTTGCGCGCTGTACTTTTCTTTGTTCCCAGTAGCTCTTCATTCTTTCTGATCTTCTTTTCCTCTCCTCTTCCGAAATGACAGGTTTAGGTCTTATTTTGGTTTTATCTTGGAATCTTATTCTATCGTCCTTGGTACTTGTCTTAGCAGTTTGGTCAAGCAGTGAATATTCTGTAATTTTTAATTCTATTAGGTCGTTTTCAATTTCTTTAAACCAGTTCGCTTTTGTTTTACGATTATGGAAAAAATCAAACACCTGTTTCGTCAATCTATTCGAGTTCATTCTAAGAATATGGCCGTAAAAATTTATTCTCCTTTTTCTCATAGTATCTGACAGTTCAGTTGCTGTTTATTATTATAATATAGATTGTGTGTGTGTGTGTGTGTGTGTGTGTGTGTGTGTGTGTGTGTGTGTGTGTGTGTGTGTGTGTGTGTGTGTGTGTGTGTGTGTGTGTGTGTGTGTGTGTGTGTGTGTGTGTGTGTGTGTGTGTGTGTGTGTGTGTGTGTGTGTGTGTGTGTGTGTGTGTGTGTGTGTGTGTGTGTGTGTGTGTGTGTGTGTGTGTGTGTGTGTGTGTGTGTGTGTGTGTGTGTGTGTGTGTGTGTGTGTGTGTGTGTGTGTGTGTGTGTGTGTGTGTGTGTGTGTGTGTGTGTGTGTGTGTGTGTGTGTGTGTGTGTGTGTGTGTGTGTGTGTGTGTGTGTTTGTGTGTGTGTGTGTGTGTGTGTGTGTGTGTGTGTGTGTGTGTGTGTGTGTGTGTGTGCGTGTGTGTGTGTGTTTAACGTCCGACTATTGTGCACACTAGGGCTAATGAAGACGATGGGATGATTTATGGCGTATGAAAATGCCAATCCCTGACCGGGAATCGAACCCGGGTCCTCGGGGTGAAAGCTCAAAACGCTATCAACTAGGCCACCGAGGCGGCTCACTATATATATAATATAGAATTAAAATATAAATAGACAGATATTAATTTTATAGGCAAGTAAACAAATTAAGCGGATTTTGTATGGAGAGATATGGACCACTATAAAGGAGTAAAATTAAAACTATTCAAACAATTGGCAATAATTAATATCTAAGATGAACAATTTTTAACCTTATATAAAGAATTTACAAATTTCAGAAGTAGTTTCAAAACTGTTACAAGAATAGCTTCATGCTTTGTTGTTACTATTTGCCTTACTTTAGCATTCACTTTGGTGTAGTTGTTAAAGTCAAGCTTTAACAAATTCGTGCGAGAAATTTATTCGAATCGGGAGTAAAAATTCGAGTCGTGTTTAAGTCGACTTGCATCATATACGATCGATCTTAAGCATATGAAAGAGAAACACGTATAATTGAATTAAGACGCGTTGATTAGCGAAGCGAACAGAGTGGGGTGGAGAGGCTTCGAACTAGCCTTCGTATTTCCCAAGGTCAGCGTAAAAGTGGTCTCAAGGGCGGTCTGTAATTTTCCAATTCGACAACTTCGGAATATGTTGAAACGATATTGCTAGAGAATATTTTGGTGTTTTGATTTTGTTTTACAATATATTTCATAAAGCACAATATACGAGGTGTGTTCAGAGAGAAACGAGAATTTTTAAATTTTGCGGGCATGGAGAGCCAGATTGTCAAACATTTTTTTATTATTTTGGTAAACATGCACTTGAAGTATGATAAAACTTTCAGCTGTTTTCATTGCTGACTTTGTCTGTGATAGCCACTAAGGTTAGACGTGTTTTTATGAGCTCGTTTTTATGACATTGTTTGTCTAGTAGTTGCGCCTGACAAAGACATGTTGCTACAAAAACTGAAACTGTATTAGTGTTACTCGATCGTGACATTGTTTGTGTATAGTAGTTGCGCCTGACAAAGACATATTGCTACAAAAACTGAAACTGAATTAGTGTTACTCGATCGTGACATTGTCTATAGTAGTTGCGCCTGACAAAGACATTATATTGCTACAAAAACTGAAACTGATTTAGTGTTACTCGATCGTGACATTGTTTGTGTATAGTAGTTGCGCCTGACAAAGACATATTGCTACAAAAACTGAAACTGAATTAGTGTTACTCGATCGTGACATTGTCTATAGTAGTTGCGCCTGACAAAGACATTATATTGCTACAAAAACTGAAACTGATTTAGTGTTACTCGATCGTGACATTGTCTATAGTAGTTGCGCCTGACAAAGACATTATATTGCTAGAAAAACTGAAACTGAATTAGTGTTACTCGATCGTGACATTGTTTGTCTATAGTAGTTGCGTCTGACAAAGACATATTGCTACAAAAACTGAAACTGAATTAGTCTTACTCGATCGTGACATTGTTTGTCTATAGTAGTTGCGCCTGACAAAGACATTATATTGCTACAAAACCTGAAACTGAATTAGTGTTACTCGATCGTGACATTGTCTATAGTAGTTGCGCCTGACAAAGACATTATATTGCTACAAAAACTGAAACTGATTTAGTGTTACTCGATCGTGACATTGTTTGTCTATAGTAGTTGCGCCTGACAAAGATATTATATTGCTACAAAAACTGAAACTGAATTAGTGTTACTCGATCGTGACATTGTTTGTCTATAGTAGTTGCGCCTGACAAAGACATATTGCTACAAAAACTGAAACTTAATTAGTGTTACTCGATCGTGACTTTATACACTAGCTTTTAGTGAATATTTAAACGATCAACTTCAGGATTTCAGTGTGTATTGATTTTTCTATTAAAAATTAAAATTAATGATGACTTATTTTTCATATGTTTTACTGCAACAAACGCGAATATTAAGTGTTCAGGTAATGAGTACGGTTACAATTGACATTTGATTTCTGTTACAAATACTAAAAATATTAAATTATATCCAAATTTAAGAAGAGGATATTTGTCTTCCATATTACAGTTAAAATCTAATTAAGCTTTTAGTATTTGTATAAGCCCTTATTGCACGCGTATTTCTCATTATATTGTCGCCTATTTTAGAACAGTGTCCAACGTAAATGGATTTCAAGTAATAAATGACTTTGAGAAGAATGTCCAACTTACACATTAGCCGGGCTGAAAGCTCCCTAACTTGTTTTGTACACGATTTACCACTTAGGTACTTAAAGGTACTGCATTGCTTTAGTACCTTCCGAAAGCTATTTTTCAGACCACATTGTTTAAATTGTTGTAAAACCAAAATACATTTAAGATAACCCGATTAAAATTTTCAAAGTACCGTAAAACGAAGCATTTTCGTTAATGCTAATTGATGAAAAAGGTTACGTAATTTTTTTAATAATTAGGATTATGACCTATTCTTCCCGACAGTGATCTATCCACTCACCTCGTAATGGCTACCGCGGTTTGGAAACTATCGTTTCATCTTCAGGCCGTTATACAAAATGTTAAATCCCTCTGTCGAGGTCGTCACAAAATCAAACAAAACATCAAAACATACGTCACAAACACTAAGCACATGCTTAAAATATTCGCCATGAAATTCGGCTTGGCCAAGCTACACGCGCGACTCGTACGTCGTTACATTCCAGACTGCAATGTAAGTTTTTTACAAGCATTTCCCTAAAATCCCGGTCCGTAAGCTATCAACTAAGAATCCGGGAAATCGGTTTTTTTAAAAAAAATTGTGTTAGAAGATTTTGCTCAAATTCAAATGTTCATACTATACAAGAGGTATTTTTTTTTTTTTTTTTTTTTTTTGGTGTTTAACGTCCGACTATTGTGCACAATTGGGCTAATGCAGACGATGGGATGATTTATAGCGTATGAAAATGCCAAGCCCTGGCCGGGAATCGAACCCGGGTCCTCGGGGTGAAAGCCCAGTACGCTATGCACTAGACCACCTAGGCGGCTTTCACATGAATTAAAATAAAAGTTCGAGAAAATACAGATATATATGAAACTTTATTCATAATAATATCATATATATATGTAAATTAATTGAATATGCGATTTCATAAAAACGTTCATTAATTTAGTAATCGAGCATCGATGCACATATACTAACGGTATATATACAAATAAAAAAAGCTTTTTAAACAGAGGATTTAAAAAAGAATAGATCTATTTTAATCTTAAAATCGATTTTTTTGACGATTGCTATACTTTCTCGAGCTTTGTATGATTATAAAGTAAAAACATTGATACAGTATTATAGTTGAATTTACATCAGAATAGTGTTTGGACGAGTGTTGCCGAGCACAGCCGAAATAGCACGAAAGCCTAGCCTACAGAGCAGTTTCCGTTTCCATGGTTACCGAGTGTTTGAAAAGTTTCATTCCGACCATGCGCACATACAAGAACTTGGTAACATTGTAGCTACTTCGGCTATGCTCGGCAATGTCCGTATCAATATGCTTCTGTTTTAAATGCAACTATAAATGCAAATATTTTTATTGTGGTAATAAATAAAATAATCCCTGCAAAAAAAAGTCAGGATTTCGTTGTCCTGAATGTAGCAAATTTCAAAAAAAATCTTACAATTTGTGAAAAACAAAATTTTACTACAACCATCACTCAAATAAGCATAATTTTTCATAATATTTTTTCAAAATTACATTGAAAAAGTAAATATCAACCGTGACCGCCGTGAGCACTTACAACCCAACTACAAACGTAATATAATTTAAAAGTAGTTAAAAAGGTAATTGCCGCTTCGGTGGCCTAGATGATAGCGTACTAGGCTTTCACCCCAAGGACCCAGGTTCGATTCCCGGCCAGGGCTTGGCATTTTCATTCGCTATAAATCATCCCATCGTCTGCATTAGCCCAAGTGTGCACAATAGTCGGACGTTAAAAAAAAGTAAAAAAATAAATAAAATAGAAAGGTGAGGTACAATAAGGCAACTTGAGTTGCGGGAGAATAAAAGACCCACGTGCAGGAGAGGAAGAGAGTGGACGCAAGAGGATAGAGAAAACCACTCAAGGAAAATGAAGGAAGCATGGGCTAAGAAGTTGATTAAGCGTGCCCTCTAAATGGGCTATTCGATAAAAAACAAATAATAAGTAAAAAAGTAATTAGTTCGCATATACTCTTTTAATTTACCCGTTCCCGCAGAGGGGGTGCAGACTAGATGCACGTATTGAGAGGATTTAGACGTTGCTTGCGGTACCCGAGTCTAAAACACACTTATACTTAAAACGCTTACGACTTTAACACTTTAGGACCGACTCGGTGGCCTAGTTGATAGCGAACTAGGCTTTCACCCTGAGGACCCGGGTTCGATTCCCGGCCAGGGCTTGGGAATTTTTATACGTTATAAATTATCCCATCGTCTGCATTAGCCCAAGTGTGCACAATAGTCGGACGTTAAAAAAAAAAAAAAATTAACACTTTACACTCACACTTACATTTAGGTAGGCGATAATAGCCTCAGTGTGCTTTTGGTCTTAAAATAAAAAAGCGCAAAATAATATACACCAAGGGTTGTTTTAACAGATTTATAATCAAGTTTAATAAATTAAGTGATTGCAACATTACACTAATGACGTCATTATAATGACGTCAACACGCCCTGAGTGTCTCACTTACCTCACTAAAGCTATGTTACGTGATAAATAGGTCAGTAGGTCACACGTTCTTAACCTAAGCACTCGCTGACACTGTTCTAAATAACCAATATCAGGCAATTTGTGTAAAAGTGGATTTTGAGAAACATTTTACGTTCGTAACTTTGTTTTATATACCAACTATCGACAATTTAATATTGATATTGAATATTACCTTTGAGATGTTTTTCTAACACTTTCAATTGAATGCGATACAAATAAACTCGAAAGTTCGATGTAACTCTATCGATGTAAAATAGTTTTTCTTAAAAAAAAATCAAAATTATCAACGCCGATGTAACCATGATCGAAATTTTATTGTTTTAAAAACAGATTTTTCTTAGTTTAGTGTTTTACTTCCATTTTTAAGAAAGTACATTTATTTCTTCTTCTTTTTCTGAAGTAAATTTTACTCGTCATTCACTCAATTCGACATCACTACACACCAATGACAGGATGCGTTTCGCAAATCTGCACCGGAATTGGAGCTTGTTATACTTCAATATACGAGATATGTTCAGAAAGTAACGAGAATTTTAAGTTTTTTAACAAAACATTTATTTATTCTTCTACACTGGTGTTGTCGCCTTCAAAATAGTCCCCATTGGAGATTATGCACTTGTGCCAGCGCTTCTTCCAATCCTCAAAACACTTCTCAAACTCGATCTTTCAAATAGCCTTTAATTCTTTCAGCGATGCGCTTTTAATGTCATCTACGGCTGTAAAACTACGGCCCTTTAAGGTTCTCTTTATTTTTGGAAATAGGAGCCATGTCTCGCGAATATGGAGGCTGGGGCATCGTTACAGTACTGTTTTGGCCAAAAATTCACGAACAAGCAATGATGTGAGCTTGTGCATTATCGTGGTGCAAAAGCCATGAATTGTTTTTCCACAGATCCGGGCGTTTTTTTCGGATTGCTTCACGCAAACGGCATTGAACTTGTAGGTAGTACTCCTTATTGACCGTTTCACCTGGTGGCAGGAATTCATGTGCACTATGCCATTAATATTGAAGAACACAGTGAGCATAACCTCCACGTTCGACCGCACTTGTCGAGGCTTTTTCGCTCTTGGAGAGCCAAATGCCTCCACTGGGATGATTGAACTTTAGTTTCGAAGTCATATCCGTAAACCCATGTTTCGTCACCTGTTATAATACGTTTCAGTAATTCTACATCGTCGTTGACTTCATTTAGTGACTCCTGAGCAACTTCCATTCGCCGCTGTTTTTGTTCAAAATTCAACAATTTTGGAACGAATTTTGCTGTCACGCGTGTCATACACAAAACATTGGAAAAAATGTCATGACATGATCCAATCGATATGCCAACGTCATCAGTGACCTCTCTAATTGTAATTCAGCGATTGTTCATAACCATTTCTTTCACTTTTTCCACGTTTTCATCGGTTGTTGATGTGCTGGGGCGTCCGGGGCGTTCGTCACCTTCAACGTCTTCACGGCCTTCTTGAAAACGCTTATACCACTCGTAGCAGACTCTCCATAGGTCTTTGTTAACATTTCTCACAATTTGTTACTCTTTATTCCATTTTTTACCCAAAATTTGGTACAAATTCTTTGATCCATTTCTTTTAACAAGGGAAAATCTCCCAGCTCATAAAAACATGTCTAAGCTTAGTGGTTGTCACAGACAAAGTCAACAATGAAAACTGCTGAAAGTTTTATCATACTTCAAGGGCATGTATACCAACATAATAAAACAAATGTTACACAATCAGACTCTCCAAGACTGCGAAATTTAAAAATTCTCGTTACTTCTGAACACACCTCGTATTCTTATCTTTCTATTATGCTTTCAGAATGGAATCTAAAACCATTTTAAAAGTTCGTATTCAATTATGTTTTGAAGCTTTGTAATCAATGATGTGATATTTATGTTATTACTACTGTTCCAGACCAGAACAGTATGCAGGGGGAACAGTAAAACAGGGGTTGCAGACTAGCTGCACCTTTTGAGAGTATTTAGACGTCCTTCGCGGTACCCGAGTCTAACACACTTACACTTGCAACACTACACTTACGACTTTAACACTTTACTCTCACTCTTACATTTAGGGAGGCGATAATAGCCTCAATGTGCTTTTCGTCTTAAAATAACAACAACAAAAATACCCAAAGTGGTCTGACATAATAAAATTAAGTCTTACATGTAATCAGTGAACCAAAAGTCATTGAAAAAAACTGAAATAAAAAAACTAGACAATAACTGACATGTAAAGCATCAGAGCAAGAATAATAATATATGAAACATAATACAACTTATTGACGTTTATTCATGCCAACACTGTTTGGCACTTTTTATCACTTCTCTCTCTCTCTCTCTCTCTCTCTCTCTCTTTCAAATTTCGAGCTTTATGAATACCCCATATTTTGAAAGCGTTAAAACTTAATTATATTTATTTTCATTTAAAATTATGTTTATTTTCAATTTTAATTTCGCCTCGGTGTGGCCACAAGTGTTTTAATTATTTATAAACTGGTTTGACTGTTTGTTTTATTCATGTGGCTTCAATTATTTTCCGTTTATGTTAATTAGTTCCGGCCGTACTGATTGTTCTATCAGGCTTAATTGTTTCTTCTTTTTGTACTAATTAATTCTTACGTTTGGTTTTTCTTTTATTTATTTATTACAATCTTAATCTTACAGATTAAATGAGTAATACATATAATTGGTCTATAACATGTATTGGACTTGGTTAACTAAATCATGTAGCTTGAGACGCTTAAGTCGTCTGTTGTCCAATTCCACATCAAAGAGTTGAATGGCTTCGACGTTCGTATGTTGATGTAGTCTCTTCTCGTGCCGAGAGGCGCAGTCTTGTATTATCTCCTTTACATACTTCAAGTCTAGGTCTGCATGAAGGTCATCATTCCTCTGGTACCATCTTGCATTTGTCATTGCACGAATAATAAGATTTTGTCCTCACTGGATAATCTGTTGATATGAGGGTTTTGTACACACCCAAAGTTCAGCACCGTGTCCAAATAGGCCTGATTACTGATATGTACAATAATGTCTTGTGGTACAAGGCCAACTGAGATTTTCGTCCCATCAGCCAATACAAATCACGCAGTTTTTTTTTATTTCCTCTGCTTTCTTACATACATGATGCTTCCACGTTCATCAGGATGCATTCCAAGATATTTAGCAGATTTACTCTGTGGAATTCGTTTATTATTGAGATACACCCTATAACTTGGGTCTATGTACCGCAATGAAAATGTCACTTGAGTTAGTTCTTTGACTTTAATTTTCCAGTCTTCTGTCCACTTTGTTATGTGTTTGATGCTGACTGAAGATTTCCTGTCGCTTCAGCTTGGGATTTACTTACAGCCGTTATCAGAGTATCGGCAAATGTATCAATTGTGGTTTTATTTGAAGTTGGGATATCCGATGTGTATACCAGATAAAGAATAGGTCCCAGAACACTACCTTGAATTCTTACGTTTAGTGGGATTTTCGGAATTCTTACGTTTAGTGGGATTTTCGGAATTCTTACGTTTAGTGGGGTTTTCGGAATTCTTACGTTTAGTGGAATTTTCGGAAATCTTACGTTCAGTGGAATTTTTGGAATATTTACGTTTAGTGGAAATTTCGGAATTCTTACGTTTAGTGGGGTTTTGCAATTCTTACGTTTATTGGGATTTTCGGAATTCTTACGTTTAGTGGAATTTTCGGAATTCTTACGTTTAGTGGGATTTTTGGAATTCTTGCGTTTAGTAGGATTTTCGGAATTCTTACTTTTGTGGGATTTTTGGAATTCTTACGTTTAGTGAGATTTTCGGAATTCTTGCGTTTAGTGGGGTTTTCAGAATTCTTACGGTTAGTGGGATTTTCGGAATTCTTACGTTTATTGGGATTTTTGGAATTCTTACGTTTAGTGGGATTTTCGGAATTATAAGTTTAGTGAGATTTTTGGAATTCTTACGTTTAGTGGGATTTTCGAAATTCTTACGTTTAGTGCTATTTTCGGATTTCTTATGTTTAGTGCGATTTTCGGAATCTTACGTTTAGAGGGGTTTTCGGAATTCTTACGTTTAGTGGGATTTTCGGAATTCTTACGTTTAGAGGGGTTTTCGGAATTCTTACGTTTAGTGGGGTTTTCGGAATTCTTACGATTAGTGTGATTTTCGGAATTCATACGTTTAGTGGGATTTTTGGAATTCTTACGTTTAGTGGGATTTTCGGAATTATAAGTTTAGTGAGATTTTTTGGATTCTTACTTTTAGTGGGATTTTCGGATTCTTACGTTTAGTGGGATTTTCGGAATTCTCACGTTTAGTGGGATTTTCGGAATTCTTACGTTTAGTGGGATTTTCGGAATTCTCACGTTTAGTGGGATTTTCGGAATTTTTACGTTTAGTGGGATTTTCGGAATTCTTACGTTTAGTGGGATTTTCGAAATTCTTACATTTAATGGGATTTTCGGAATTATTACGTTTAGTTGGATTTTCGGAATTCTTACATTTAGTGGGATTTTCGTTTCACTTCATTATTGGCAGTTAAAATTTACTGTACCGAAAGGAAATGTTTCACTATACCAATACGTTGTATTGTAACATGAAAGAGTTAATTTACCCACTTTGCTGTAATTTATTAACATATTTATAATATATTGACTACTTTCAATAACCGGTGGTGTTTCATAACATGTTAGATGAGTTTATATTTGTATGCTTGTTACTAAGTATTGCTATTAATAAGTACTGCACTTGATTAGCATGGTACCTTGTGTTCTTACAGTATAGAGTGTACATCACTAATTAGAAGCTGTATCTCTATTCATGAGCTTGGTGGCATTGGGGGGGTGAGTAGAGTGGTTGGTTAATTCGATACGTTCAAACATACTACGAAACTACAGTGGTACGAGTTAATTATAAAACATTTTATAAATTCGTAATATAGTTTACATATTGTTCATTAAATAGGTCAGATATATTATTTAAAAATGGAAGTTATAAAGCAATTTTTTATAGAATGAATTTTTCATTAGAAAAAAACAGACCTTGAGTTTTAAAGTTTTTTGAATCAGCTGTTATTTCGAACAGGTTAGTTAATGTAAACATTGATTAACGAGGCGGCACGCATCTGTCGCGCTAGTATGTTTCAAACGAATTTTCAAACAAATACACGAGCTGAGAACTTCTATTGCATGTATCTTGTATTAAAGCTGGTTGTGATGTTGGGTTTTGCGCGTCGCGTGATGCGAGTGCACAAAGTTATATTGGTAGTTACAGTAAAAGATCAGTTGTTTTATAGTAATTCCTAACGATCAGCTGATCGACTATAATACGTTTCAGGTAACGTTAAAAACTAGCAATATTAACAACAATTATTACAAAACGTTTTTATTATTTTTGAATATAATATAAACGGTTACAACGTGCACGTGTTATTCAACTAAGGAAAAACTAGCAATGTTAATTTGTCGTTTATATTAATTCGTAACGATCAGCTGATAAGCTATAATAATTTTCAGGTAACTTTAAAAACTAGCAATATTAACAACAATTAATAAAAACGTTTTTATTATTTTCGAATATAATATAAACGGTTACAACGTGCACGTGTTATTCAACTAAGGAAAAACTAGCAATGTTAATTTGTCGTTTATATTAATTCGTAACGATCAGCTGATAAGCTATAATAAGTTTCAGGTAACGTCAGGTAACTTTAAAAACTAGCAATATTAACAACAATTAATAAAAACGTTTTTATTATTTTCGAATATAATATAAACGGTTACAACGTGCACTTGTTATTCAACTAAGGAAAAACTAGCAATGTTAATTTGTCGTTTATATTAATTCGTAACGATCAGCTGATAAGCTATAATAAGTTTCAGGTAACGTTAAAACTAGCAATATTAACAACAATTAATAGAAACGTTTTATTATTTTCGAATATATTATAAAAGGTTATAACGTACACATATTATTCAACTAAGGAAAAACTAGCAATGTTAATTTGTCGTTTATATTAATTCGTAACGATCAGCTGATAAGCTATAATAATTTTCAGGTAACGTTAAAAACTAGCAATATTAACAACAATTAATAGAAACGCTTTTATTATTTTCGAATATAATATAAACGGTTATAACGTGCACGTGTTATTCAACTAAGGAAAAACTAGCAATGTTAATTTGTCGTTTATATTAATTCGTAACGATCAGCTGATAAGCTATAATAAGTTTCAGGTAACGTTAAAAACTAGCAATATTAACAACAATTATTACAAAACGTTTTTATTATTTTTGAATATATTATAAACGGTTATAACGTGCACATATTATTCAACTAAGGAAAAATTAGCAATGTTAATTTGTCGTTTATATTAATTCGTAACGATCAGCTGATTTCATTGAGTTTCAAAGTAAGTTTCACGTTATGTTGTTAAAAACTACCTATCTTAATTTGTCGTGTTTTTCAGAAATTATCGTAATTAAGATAAAAAGGAAGAGAAAACATGACAAATAATTGTTATTTTTGGTTCAATAACAGAAATTTGTTTTTTATCCTTGACTGTGTTCAGTATAATGATCTGTATTCCCTAGCTTCGTCAATTCTACTTTCGTTGTCGCGTTTCGAAGAACCTTCATCTTCAAAAACTATACCTATACTCACTTGAGTATAGATATAATTTTTGAAGATGGAGGTTCTCCGAAACGCGTCAACGAAAGTAGAATTGACAAAGCTAGGGAAGGCAGATCACTATACTGAACACAGTGATAATAATCCTAGCAGAAAAGAAGAAGAATATAAAAAGAATTTTACCCCTGACATTAAGGCTTTTTACTTACGTTGAAACTTAATTTTCAAAAAAAGTAATGCACTTTTAAAGCTTTGAAAATACCAGTTATTTCGATCTTCCCAGCGACAGAGTTGTTCAGTCCACAAATAAAATCAAATTTGGAAACTTTTACTCTGAAAACATCACTTATAATGTAAAATTGTTGTAATTACCCTTAAAAAGTCTTCCAAAAATTAGGACAGATGCTCATTATATAGTTCTGGACTTTGGTCTTATCAAAGTAGCAATATAATGTGTTCGTTAGGCGCAACTAGACAAACAATGTCACAATCGAGTAACACTAATTCAGTTTCAGTTTTTGTAGCAGTATAATGTCTTTGTCAGGCGATACTAGTATAGAAAAACAATGTCACAATTGAGTAACACTAATTCAGTTTCAGTTTTTGTAGCAGTATAATGTCTTTGTCAGGCGATACTACTATAGACAAACAATGTCACAATCGAGTAACACTAATTCAGCTTCAGTTTTTGTAGCAATATAATGTCTTTGTCAGGCGCAACTACTATAGACAAACAATGTCCCAATCGAGTAACACTAATTCAGTTTCAGTTTTTGTAGCAATATAATGTCTTTGTCAGGCGCAACTACTATAGACAAACAATGTCCCAATCGAGTAACACTAATTCAGTTTCAGTCTTTTGTAGCAATATAATGTTTCTTTGTCAGGCGCGAACTACTATAGACAAACAATGTCAGGCCTAATCAATGAGTAACACTAATTCAGTTTCACTATAGACAACAATTTTGTAGCAATATAATGTCTTTGTCACTACAGGCGTAAACTATTCTATAGACAACAATGTCACTATTGAGTAACACTAATTCAGTTTTAGTTTTGTAGCAATATAATGTCTTTGTCAGGCGCAACTACTACAGAAAAACAATGTCACGATAAACATTATTTCATTTATCTACTGGAATTCGCTACGTAAAATCTTATAAACTCGAATGAATAATAGAGGCCAACTGGTCTTTAGTAAATATTTTTTATTTGAAAAATAACTTTAGACTACTTTGTACCAATACGTAACCGTAAATCTATTAATTTGACTATTTATCCTTTAATTTTGATTCAAATAACAGTTGAAGTGAAAACGTTTTTTCAACCTTGGTGACTGACAGTTAAAAATGTTATGACGCTGCTATCGTGTTCTCATTATAAAGAAGAACGATGGACATTTGTTCCAGTAATGTATCTGCGTACGTGTTGGCTGGACGTTGTGTAACAAGTAGACATAAAATTAATCCATGGTTATCATTTCAGATTCAACAATTCGTAAAAGATATTTCAAACACTAATTATCCGAATGATTGGGCCAAGCGTTAAAAACGTTTTCAGTAAAGTGCCTACCCGATTTCGCTTCCTTACACCGCCAACTAAATCTTTCCGTTAACTCGCCATGAAGTTGTAATGCAGTTTCGTGAAGGCTGTGGGGAATATTATATTGCTAGCGAACAATATTTATTCTGCCCCAGAAACAAAACCAATCACGCTGCCGAGTTTAGGGATAAAGTTTAACCCTCCGGGAGACATAAATAACTGAGGGTAGCGGCGTAAAAACGTCGTAAACACTTCGCGTGCCAAAGATGAAGCAATAATATTGTACGAAGATTAGGCGTACAACAAAACAGAAACATTATTAATTTTGGAATGAATGAATCGATAGTGAATGCATTGAAACTGTAAACAAAGAGGTGCATGTGATAAGTAATGTACTACAACTGAATTAGTGTTACTCGATCGTGACATTGTTTGTCTATAGTAGTTGCGCCTGACAAAGACATTATATTGCTACAAAAACTGAAACTGAATTAGTGTTACTCGATCGTGACATTGTTTGTCTATAGTAGTTGCGCCTGACAAAGACATTATATTGCTACAAAAACTGAAACTGAATTAGTGTTACTCGATCGTGACATTGTTTGTCTACAGTAGTTGCGCCTGACAAAGACATTATATTGCTACAAAAACTGAAACTGAATCATTGTTACTCGATCGTGACATTGTTTGTCTATAGTAGTTGCGCCTGACAAAGACATTATATTGCTACAAAAACTGACTTCCATTTATTTCCGTACTATGCCAAGTAGATTTAGATAACAGGCTATTTGTTAAATTCATTCTTTCATAAGTTTTGAATCTGTTACAATTTTGTCTCCTTATTTTTGCTAGGACAAATGTTTGATAGAAGAGTTAAATAGCATGTCCACGAATGAAAAAATACAAGTTTTACCAAAATAAAACCATAAATCTTTTGTTAAGGGCATTGCTACTTATGGAGCGAAAATGTAGGGCATTATCAGGACAAATACATCGAGGGTATTAGCGAACGAAATGCACTTATATCGTTGCTGTAGATGTAGCAGATAAAATCTAATAATAAACAGTGATTATCGAGATAAGTTATGTTAATCGTGAAAACCCTCGAAGTGAAAATTTATGGTTATTCGGACACCTTTAAAGGATGACAAGTAATCGTTGGTCCAAACGAATTTTAGAATTAGCACCTTCTTAGAGATTAAGACGAGGGCAGTTCAGACGAAATTGAAAGCCTAATGTGGAGGCGGTACCCAGGAGAAGTACCTGAGAGACAGAGTGGGTGATGATTGACGAAACTGGAATTAAGGATGCGAGAAAACAGCGACACCGTGAATCAAACTCGCTTAAAAAATATTTTCCTACCAATCCTGCAGATCAGCCGCTTAGAAACGGCTAAGAACATCAGTGGGACAAAGAGAAAAAACGTGCGAGTGAGATGTCAAGTCCCCGTTCTCATACAATAGTTCCTTCCTTTTCCTGCACTATCGCTGAGTAGTAACAGTTTTTAGACTCGGATTGTCAGACTTTGTGTTATTGGATGTTGGAGGGAAGTGGAGGGGGATTCTCCTACATGCGCGAGAAATTCTCACGTAGGTCATTTACTGAGTGGCTGGACTATAGCATTGTTTTTCGTGTTTCACAGTAAATCACTTTTAAAAAGGTTATCCTTATTGGTAATCCGGGGGTAGGCTCTATATAAAATAACGCGTATCGTTATATGAAGAAAGGATACAAAGATGGGATAAACCGACTTCGGTATAACAAGAGCCTAATTATAGGTAGACAAGTCTAAGGAAATGGTGTCGGCTAAGTACAAGCGTATAGTAAGCCCCACATAGCACTATTAATTGGAAAAAAACAGAAGACATTTTTACATTTAATTAATTTTAATTACATTTTAATTAATTGTCTGGCCACAACTCTACAACACCGTTCTAATTTCTCGCCTATTTAACCGGTAGCCATAAAATTTACGAAAAATGTTACTGGAACATCTGTATTAAACATTTTAAGTCCCATTGTCATGAAGCGGTTGAAATTATATTAGCGACAAGGCGTTTCAGCCAGTATTACAGATTATACCCAGCAAATATACTCGTTAACGTTAATTCAAATGACGCCATCTTGAAACGGTCATAAGTAAAAGACAATCTTACACCTACTTCGTTCGGGCTTTACAAAATGTAACCTAATACCAAATTACATTTTTTTATGTTTAACGTCCGACTATTGTGCACACATGGGCTAATGCAGACGATGGAATGATTTATAGCGTATAAAAATGCCTAGCCCTGGCCGGGAATCGAGCCCGGGTCCTCGGGGTGAAAGCCTAGTACGCTATCAACTAGGCCACCGAGGCGGCTAATGTTTAAACAATAAAATACGACAGTAAATAGTCACTGGAAAAATAATATACAAATAATAATAAAAAATATTAATTACAAAATTACCAAATTACAAAACAATCGGTCAGTGGGTTTAGACAAGACTGCGTAACAAACACACAAACCAAACGCCGAATAGTCTTGTCGCAACAAGGACTGGGATGAATTAAGTTTTTGGATATTTATTCATTTCGAAACGATTCAATGATGTTATTAGTAGAAGCATACGTTCCCAAGAAAGTTATACCTTGGACTATTTAATTTAAAGTTCAATTGTATTGCGTAAATATTGACATAAACGATTGTTTAATTAAGAAAGTTTGAATTTATATACTTTATACGTCGCTATCAATTTTTATATGCGTTTTTTCAACGTTTTTAACGTGTAACAATACTCACGTTTAGCGAAGTTTATGTTATGTTTATCATAAATTTTGATAAATTATCAATATTTAACATAACATTTAACATTTAACATTTAACGTTTAACGTTTAACGTTTAACGTTTAACGTTTAACGTTTAACATTTAACATTTAACATTTAACATTTAACATTTAACATTTAACATTTAACATTTAACATTTAACATTTAACATTTAACATTTAACATTTAACATTTAACATTTAACATTTAACATTTAACATTTAACATTTAACATTTAACATTAAGCATTAAACATTAAACATTTAACATTAAACATTAAACATTAAACATTAAACATTAAACATTAAACATTAAACATTAAACGTTTAACGTTTAACGTTTAACGTTTAACGTTTAACGTTTAACGTTTAACGTTTAACGTTTAACGTTTAACGTTTAACGTTTAACGTTTAACGTTTAACGTTTAACATTTAACATTTAACATTTAACATTTAACATTTAACATTTAATATTTAACATTTAACATTTAACATTTAACATTTAACATTTAACATTTAACATTTAACATTTAACATTTAACATTTAACATTTAACATTTAACATTTAACATTTAACATTTAACATTTAACATTTAACATTTAACATTTAACATTTAACATTTAACATTTAACATTTAACATTTAACATTTAACATTTAACATTTAACATTTAACATTTAACATTTAACATTTAACATTTAACATTTAACATTTAACATTTAACATTTAACATTTAACATTTAACATTTAAAGCAGGCCCTCCCCTTTAACATAACTAATTTTGAAATGAAAATATTTTCTTTCCGTAAATGTATAAATTGACTGAAAATGTTTAAGCTCAAAAGAAAACCCCAGTTTAACGATGCTTTAATAACGACTAATATTTGATAAGCAGTAAAAAGCAATTTATAAAGCAAACACTAGATTCAAGTAGAAAAAATAAAGAAAATAAGCAATAAACCTAAACAAAAGTTCTGTTTATACAGAGCGAACGAAATAAACAGAACCGTTAAATCTAAACAATTAATTTTATAATAAAATACGAAATATAATTACGTCATCCGTCAAGGTTAAACTCGTTTACAAAACGATGGCTTTAAAACAGTATTTAGGCTCTTGATGTTTAAAACTAATTAAAAACAAAATTACAAAGCTCGATTAATCCGAATTCCCGATACGCGCGCAGTAAAAGAGGGTTCATTAAAGTTTAAAGCCAGCGAGTTCTAATGAAGTTTATATTAGTTTTGACCTTTAAAGTGGGTAAAGTTCCCAGTTATATTTGTTTTGTACGGAAAATAAAAGTAGCAAACCAAATATCGAGTTTGATGTTTACATAATTAATTCGTATTGAGTCTCTTCCTAATCAGCGGGGTATAAAATCAAATGTAGCTTTTGTCGTTGTTAGCGTGGTCGTTGAAATATATTTTAGAACTTCGCTGTTTCAGATGATATTTGTAAAATACTATGTGTGGCTATTAAATAACGAGACTGACGTTGTAAAAAATTTATTTTCATTTTATACATAATTAGTTATTATCACCTTCAATACACACCCCTTCTCTATCTCTACAACGCTCCGTGCGAATTTTCCATTGTTGGAAACAGTGCTGGAAGTCATCTTCTGTCACCTCCTTCAGGACTCTTGCTGCTTTTACTTTTACAGCTTCCACGGACTCAAATCGCGTCCCTTTTAATGCAGATTTCACCTTAGGGAACAGATAGAAGTCACATGGTGCAAAGTCTGGTGAGTAAGGTGGATGTTCTAACACTGGGATGCTGTACTTGACCAGGTACCTCTTGATAGATAACGCTGAATGAGCTGGAGCATTGTCTTGGTGGAAAACCCATGATTTGTCCTTCCATATTTCGGATAGTTTTTTCCTTACTCTTTCACGTAGTTTACCAAGTACCTCAAGGTAGTAATATTGATTAATTGTTTGACCTTCATGAACCCAGTGAATGTACACAATGCCATGAATGTCGAAAAAACAATCATCATTGCTTTAAATTTTGACTTGCTGATTCTTGATTTTTTGGCTCTCAGTGAAGTTGGGGTCTTCCAAAGCATGGATTGGCGCTTTTTTTCTAGGATCATACGTAAAAAACCACGATTCATCACGTTATTATCCTTTCTAATAAATTTTGGTCGTTTTCAATGGCATCCAAAGTGTCAGTACAAACATTTTTACGAGATTCTTGTTGTTCAAACGTGAGAATTTTTTGCACCATTTTGGCATTCACTTTTCGCATGTTCAAATTATCACGTAAAATTTGCCGTACACATTCTTTATGAATGCCTACAGTTTGACCAATTGCACGAATACTTAATCGACGGTCAGACCGAATCAAATTAACAACTTTTTCGACATTGTCATACGTTTTTGACGTTGAAGGGCGATCTGGCCGCGAATCATCTTCAACGTCTTGTCAGCCATCTTGAAAACGCTTAAACCATTCAAAAACACGTGCCCGCGATAAACATTCACTGCCATACACTTCTTTCAGTAAATTATAGGTACCTCCTCGTTTTTCCCTTAGTTTACGCCCTCATTGAAGCACTTCAATCAGTTCATACACCTCCAAGTCTATCATCGCTATTGAGAGACTAGCGTTCAGCTTCGTCTTCCGTTCCCAAAATTTCTTCATCCTGTCCGACCTGGCTGCCCTTTGTTCATAGGTCTTTCGTTCTAATGTTGTTAGCTTGAATCGCAGATATTTATTCCTTAGAATCCTCTTCTCGGCTGTACCTTCAATTTGAGGCACCGTCAAATTTAACTCTTCTAAATCACTCTGTGTCTTTTTGAACGAATTATTTTGCGTTTTAATCTTCCAGAAATAGCTAAATAGCCGTTTCACCAGTCTGGTTTCTGGAAGGCGTGCTATATGGCCGAAAAAAGCAATTCTCTTTTTCCGCATCGTGTCAAAAAGCATTAAAAAATAATGGCCTGAACGAAGAGACGTTTCCGATGCTACGCGATTGTTCCGAATTTAGTCTGTTTGTTACGCAATTTATGACACTCATTGACCGATTGTTTTGAAATTTTGTGCGAGGATACCTTGTATACATCCTGAACAATGTATGTTTTTTTTCTTAGTTTACGGCCTGATTGGAGCACTTTAATCAGTCCATACACTTCCAAGTCCAACATCGCTATTGAGTGACTAGCGTTTCTGCCTCTTCATTCGTTCCCAAAATGTCTTCATCCTGTCCGACCTGGCTGCCCTTTGTTCATCAGTTATGGTATAGGTCATTCGTTCAAATGTTGTTAGCTTGAATCGCAGATATTTATTCCTTAGAATCCTCTTCTCTGCTCTACCTTCAATTTTAGGCACCGTCAAATTTAACTCTTCTACATCACTCTGGATCTCTTTGAACCAATTAGTCTGCGTTTTAACATTCCAGAAATAGCTAAATAGCCGTTTCAACAGTAGGATTTCTGGAAGGGCGTGCTATATGGCAGAAAAAAGCAATTTTTCTTTTCCACATCGTGTCTATTATTGACTCACTTTCTCGATATTCGGTAGTAATCTCCATTGGACATTCACTTGGTGTTCCTTGTTAATGATTGTTCTGATGATCCTTTCATCTGCTTTCTGCGTTTTATCAGTTGTTAATTTAATCTTCAACTTGAAGAGTGTTTCACTAGCATAAGTTGCCTCAGGTTTAACAACGGAATTACAATGTCGAAATTTGGCATTCAATGAGAGCGATTTCTTTTTGTAGGTTGGCCAGGTGAGTCGTTGCGTTTGTTTCAATTTGTATGTTCTGCTGTCTATGCATGGTTTCTCGTGAAATAAAAATGTGTTTTATATCTGATTTGGGTTTAAGCATTTAACGAAATGCTATTTTTTCCGATTTACCTTTTCTAATGATTAGGATTATGACCTATTCTTCCCGTCAGTGGTCTATTCACTCACCTCCTAAAGGCTACCGCGGTTTCGAAACTCTATCGTTTTCATCTTCAGGCCGTTATACAAAATGTTAAGTCCCTCTGTCGATGTCGTCACAAAGTCAAACAAAACATTAAACATACATCACAAACACTGAGCACAATTACACATTTAAAATATTCACCATGAAATTCGGCTTGGCCAAGTTACACACGCGACTCGTACGTTGTTACATTCCGGACTCATGGCGGGGAGAATTAAACCTAATTACTTAAATACGAGGTGTGTTCAGAAAGTAACAAGAATTTTTAAATTTCGCGGGCTTGGAGAGTCCGACTGTCAAACATTTTTTTTATTATGTTAGTTTACATGTCCTTGAAGTATGATAAAACTTTCAGCTGTTTTCATTGTTGACTGTGTTTGTGACAGTCAACAATTACACATTTAAAATATTCACCATGAAATTCACCATGGCCAAGCTACACACGCGATTCGTACGTCGTTACATTCCGGACTCACCTTTTCTACCGAAGCCCTAAACTTTTTACATTACTATTACTCTAAAATACCCAGCTGTTAAGAAACATTAAATAACCTCTAACGTTTCAACTGGAAACAATTAAAAATAAGCTTTTCACTTTTTGATAAAGGAGACAATGTTTAAATTAATATTGGCAGACAGTTCCCTCTTATTTAAATTAGACAGCCTTGAACTGAGACAAAGACTCTTTGTTCGGGTTTCGCTTTTATATTGCTGAATTGTGTTCGCCAGTTCGGCTAAATTAAAAATTACACGTTAGGCTAAGACGAAATACAACTTTAATAAAATTATTCAAATGAAGTTTTACATAACAGAGTGTTTTGTTAAATATTGTAGACGGATTCATTATTTAAATAAATTTATTTTTTTATAGAAATTAAATTAAAATACTTAAAATTAAAATAATGTAATAAATATATACGTTAACTTAAATACAATAAGTGGTCTGACAGATTGACACAAACACACGTTTTAGGTAGAAAAAACGTTCGGTAAACATCGGTCAAGCTCGATTATACCCGAGCTGTAAATCTCTCCACCCATCTGACTCCGACCTAGCGGCCGTTTATGATTAAACTGGTTGAAAAAGATATGTATTAGAGAATTTCAAATTGTAACTTATTGGGACGATTTTTAAAGTATGAAAAATTATGATTTGCAGAACACGTTTGGTTAAAAAGTATGGCACGTTTTGACTAGCTTTAATAAATTCTCTAGCAGTCCAATAATTTTAAAATGGCCGGCGTTTAGAATGCTTTATCTTATGAATTTCTTGAAATTCACTTTCATTGAAAATTAAAAATATTTTTTAATACAGTTTTTGTGTTGATTACTAAATCAAATCAGATTTTCAAATAAAATATAATTAAACATAAAAAAAATATGTTTCTAATTTCAATACCGACCGTTTCGTAACGGATTTCGGTGTGGTGGTTATTTCCAAAATAATTTTCGTTGCAAAAATGATTTTTGTGTTTCGTCATACTTTTGTACGTGATGTTTCCCCACTCGTGTAAACGAGTTTACGATCGTCATTAATTACTGTAATACTCTAGTGATAATTAATTCTAATTTGGTTGTGTGTTCAATGCAAACATTATAAAAACGTATTTCAGTTTGATTGCGCTAATTATAGGTACATTGTGGTAGGATGAAAAAGTTCGTTTCTGAAAATTAGTTTTCATGTAAAACGTATGATTTTTAATTTCGTTCAATGTAAACAGGCAGTATTTATATGATCGAGTTAACAATGAATACAAGCCGCCTCGGTGGCCTACTTGATAGCGTACTGGGCTTTCACCCCGAGGACCCGGGTTCGATTCCCGGCCAGGGCTTGGCATTTTCATACGATATAAATCATCCTATCATCTGCATTAGCCCAAGTGTGCACAATAGTCGGACGTTAAAAAAAAAAAAAATGAAAAAAAAATGTTATAATAGTAGGTTCAAGAAATTTTCCTGTTTTTCGTTTCAGTGGCCATACTTCTATATAAGATTATACTTTTTATAATTGTCTCTTTATTTGTTTCACCCAATTTTGGGGTACACTAAATCAATCACTTCTTAATGTTCTGTGCCTTCCTCGTAGCTCAGTATTGCTTCATTCGTTGTGATCTTGCTTTTCTTTCTTCGTCAGAGAATTGGATCGTTCGTTTGGATTTGACTGAAAAAAAAAATTTTTTAAGTAGAAACTTGTGCCAATTAGATTAATGAGGATTTACGGCTTACAGAAGTAACTAAAGTCTCGAATCTACGATCCTGAGTTATGCAACTGCTGAGTAAATTCATTGTCACAAAAGTTATTACGAACAATTTCAACATCCAATCTCTCCAACTTTACCACATAAATTACAGGCTTTTATAATATAATATTTTTTTATTATGCCTACAATAGTATAACTCAGTTAAACGTTTAGTATGGTGCATTGTTTCGAAAATGTACTCGTACAACGACAAACGGGTACCATGCAGAAGCTAAAAGGAAGTTTTAAAACTTTCCCACAATTGCAAGACGTACATCACGTAAGCGGTTTAGAAAAGGTTGTGCGCTTGACAAGGAAACCTAATTTCCAATTTGATTGCTGTTTTCCCGGATGTAAGTCTTTCGAAGAGCGTTCCCTTCAAGAACAAAGATATTTTCTCATCCTTAACATAACAGTGTTGCTGAAATATTTTTATACTTACGGAATCAAATCCGAGCATGCGTAAAAGAGTATCAGACATTCTTTTCCGAAAATAATATATTTTAGAATTTAGAATTCTTATTCGCCGATACGATACAAATAAAATCAAAGTTTAGGCGAACTGAATCAACAAAATACAAAAAAATATGCGTACAAAATTGAAGCAATATAATAAATTACAAAGTAGTATTGTGTATTTTATGAAAAAGAGTTAAAAAAGAATAGTAAAATTAAAAGAAAAACTTTTTAATATAAATTTTATAAAAAAATAATGAATTAAAATAGAAATTCTTTTTATATTCTTCTTCTTTTCTGCTAGGGTTATTATCACTGCGTTCAGTATAATGATCCGCCTTCCCTAGCTTAGTCAATTCTACTTTCGTTGACGCGTTTCGGAGAATCTCCATCTTCAAAAACTATATCTATATCTCCGAAACGCGTCAACGAAAATAGAATTGACGAAGCTAGGGAAAGCAGATCATTATACTGAACACAATTAAACTAGAATTAACTTCTAAGGGTTTAGCCCTTATATGGGTACCAGAAAAAAGAAAAGGCTGTAATTTGCTACATTAAATAAGGTTATAAATAGAACGAATGTTATAATTATTATGTCATCCTTGCGCAGGGGGCCTAGCGTACTAGGATTTCACCCTGAGAACCCGAGTTCGATTCCCGGCGAGGGCTTGGCATTTTCATACGCTATACATCATCCCATCGTCTGCATTAGCCCAAGTGTGCACAATAGTCGGACGTTAAACACCAAAAAAATATATTATTATGTTTAAACTTGTAAGTTTTGTTTTCTTTCTAGAAATATAGTACAAAAAAGTCTGATATTTTTTTAAAAATCACGTATCATGTTTTTTTATTTTTTATTTTAATTTCATTTGTTCAAAAACACGACAAATTGACATAGCTAGTTCTTAACAACCTGAATCTCATAATTGCCTATCAGCTGTTTAGTGAAATCAGCTGATCGTTAATAATTACTGTAAAACCACTGAGCACTTACTATAACCACTAATGTAAACTACTTCGTAATTTCCGTCGTTTATAGTTATTACGTGCACCTCACATGCGCAAAATCGCCGTTTCGATTCCGAGTGGAAATTTTAATTATAGTTAATTTAATGAGACTTGCGACGCACAAAATATACCATTATGTATGAATATAAATTTGAACACTCGCATCGTGCAAAATCCAAATACAAAACCAGCCCTAAAACACATGTTAAAATACTTTCCCTGTAACTACCACTTAAAAATAAACTTCCTGGTCCTTTAAACGTACTTTATTTTCCATTTTTTTTTTTGTGTGTTTTAAAAGACCCAACCGAGGCGGCCACTAGACCACCGAGGCGGTCTTTACTTTCCAATCAAGGTATCAAGACGAAGAATACTGGAAAGATTATGACAATATCAACTCCTCGATGTTCAACTTTTCTTCATTTCACTAGTTCACTTACCCTCCTCAACTTTCACATAAATTATTTACTACTGTGTCCTTGAAAACCTTGTTTTTTCCTTAACGTTCAATACATTAGTGGAGTATTGGGACTCCAGTTCATTGTGTATCAATAGGCTTATTAAAAATCTTAACGCCTAAACTTTACGTCTGTTAGACTAATGAGGACGAAAGGTCGGCGTTAACGGTAAGGGTAAAGGAACGGAAGTAACTGCGTCTCGAACACACTGATCTTGAGCTGCAGAGTTTAGAGACGCTGAAGACTGACCGGTGTCTTAGCCTCATCGACTATAGAACTCAGAGAGAGAGAGAGAGAGAGAGAGAGAGAGAGAGAGAGAGAGAGAGAGAGAGAGAGAGAGAGAGGAGAGAGGAGAGAGAGGACAGGGAGAGGAAGAGGGAGAGGGGAGGATGGAGAGTGGAGGGGAAGGGGAGGGGATTGCGATGAGGGAGAGGAGGGTGGAGAGGGAGAGGGGAGGAGAGGAAGAGGGTAGGGGAGGTGAAGGGGAGGGGATGGAGAGGGAGGGGGAGGGGAGGGAGAGAGAAAAGCTTACAGCAGTAACTGTAGTCTCGAATCTACGACCTTTGAGTTACGCAGTTAGAGGCGCAGAAGACTGTCTTAACCACTTAGAAAACTAGACCGTCTGAAAGCTAAAAGAATATTGAAAACTAAACAATGACTTTCCTACTGTACATTTCAAATTATATGGATAAAGTACTCATTATTGATTAGATTAAATTTAAAATTCATATTATGAAAGTCATAAAAACCTTTTTTTTTGTAATAATACAAAATATTCAAGTAAAATAAAATTCCGTTTAGTGAAATTCAACTTTATTTAACCTACAACGTATATTACCTTGTAATTAGAAAGTTTACATTTAATGTTTTATTAAAACAAAAAGTAATATTGTAGAGAAACCCCACACTGTATACTTTGTATAATTACTGATATAATACAGTGTTTCTCATCTGATATAATTACATCAATCTAAAACAACTTTATTTGCCCTTTGTACCAACTCAAGTTAGTCTCTCCTTATCTAGTCTAAATGCCAATTAGTACTAATTCAAATGTTTAATTTTAAATTTATTAAGTACATTCCGCTTTTATCAAAATAATAAAATGTATTCTACGAACGACTGAAAATATTTTCAAGTTATGCAACCACTACTACCGGAAATAGTATTTATACTTAGTCTAGTTTTGGAAATGTAAACCAATACTGTATTAGTACAACTGATGCTATGTTTTACAAAGTGTTTTTTATTATTTGTTGAAAGTTACCGGTAAAAAGAAATCATGGCGTTTTACACAAAATACATGCCAGTGTGTGTTTACCTTGTATTTACAATTAACTATGTATTCCCTAAACAAGATTTGAAGTGTAAGACTAGTTTTAAATTTTTTCTCGAAAATGTAGTTTCTATTTATTTTATCTATCAAAGGAAACAATTTTTAAACAAATATTCATCTGTTTGTGCATACAGTTGTAGTGTTTGAATAGTTCTGTAAACATAGCTACGTGCTGCGCGTAGTTGCGTAACACAGTAAATAAAACGGCCAAGCACATGATTTAAACGCACTTTCTGAGCATCCAGTTGTTTCAAATATAAACTGCATGTCAACAACAAAGAATCAGCTGACTTACGTATCGTCTTCACTGCCGCGACGCGGACTATAATGCATTAAGTACCTTTTTTAAACGTATTTGTTTTGCAAACACAATAAATACTTTTGAATAGTATTTTATTCACTTTTATCCACTTGTAAAAATGTCGATCGGTTTAAAAAAATCTTTTAAACTTGTTAAGATGAATTTTTGAAGACATTACATCTTAACGTACGTACTTTATGCCAGTTAGACTAAAGAGGACGAGGGTTAAACGGTAAGCGTAAAGCAACCGCAGTAACTGCGGCTTGAACTGAGAACCTTGAGATGCGCAGTTCAGAGACGCAGCAGACTGAACGGAGGTCCATAAATACAAAAATACTGAAAAATCCAGAAAATCTTGTCTATTCTTTTGATTCAAACTAGGTTTAAACTTTTTTCGAGATTTTTCTAAACTAACATATCGAATTTCGATGGGGTGGAGATGAAAACTTGATTTTTTTAAAAGGTCTCGTGGTTTTGTACAAACACTAAATTTTTTAATATTTTTTTATGGTGTTCAACGTCCGACTATTGTGCACATTTGGGCTAATGCAGACGGTGATTTATAGCGTATGAAAATGCCAAGCCCTCGCCGGGAATCGAACCCGGATCCTCGGGGTGAAAGCCCAGTACGCTATCTATTAGACCACCGAGGCGGCTAAAACATCTTTCAAACATTATAAACACTACATGAGCAAAAACTATATTTTCGGAATCTGTAACACTTCTAGCTTCAAAGAATACACTAAAAGCAACAATACCCTTCAGATTTTATCCCTTAGTATTTAGTATTTTTTATTTATTCTAGTATTTATTTAGTATCCTAAGTATTTAGTATTTTTTATTTATTCAAGTATTTATTTAGTATCCTAAGTATTTAGTATTTTTTATTTATTCTAGTATTTATTTAGTATCCTAAGTATTTAGTATTTTTTATTTATTCTAGTATTTATTTAGTATCCTAAGTATTTAGTATTTTTTATTTATTCTAGTATTTATTTAGTATCCTAAGTATTTAGTATTTTTTATTTATTCTAGTATTTATTTAGTATCCTAAGTATTTAGTATTTTTTATTTATTCTAGTATTTATTTAGTATCCTAAGTATTTAGTATTTTTTATTTATTCTAGTATTTATTTAGTATCCTAAGTATTTAGTATTTTTTATTTATTCTAGTATTTATTTAGTATCCTAAGTATTTAGTATTTTTTATTTATTCTAGTATTTATTTAGTATCCTAAGTATTTAATATTTTTTATTTATTCTAGTATTTATTTAGTATCCTAAGTATTTAGTATTTTTTATTTATTCTAGTATTTATTTAGTATCCTAAGTATTTAGTATTTTTTATTTATTCTAGTATTTATTTAGTATCCTAAGTATTTAGTATTTTTTATTTATTCTAGTATTTATTTAGTATCCTAAGTATTTAGTATTTTTTATTTATTCTAGTATTTATTTAGTATCCTAAGTATTTAGTATTTTTTATTTATTCTAGTATTTATTTAGTATCCTAAGTATTTAGTATTTTTTATTTATTCTAGTATTTATTTAGTATCCTAAGTATTTAGTATTTTTTATTTATTCTAATATTTATTTAGTATCCTAAGTATTTAGTATTTTTTATTTATTCTAGTATTTATTTAGTATCCTAAGTATTTAGTATTTTTTATACAATATTTTTCCTTGCTTCGGGTCGCTATGCAAAACATTTTAGTCAAATTTGAAAGTATCTGTTTACATTTTTTACAAATTAATGACGCTGTACCGACAGCCGGACAAGCACGAGTGCATAACGGTTCGTACTTTTCCAACTGAACTTAATTCATTTTAACGTTTAAACGTTCATAATCAACTTTAAATTCAATCAAAACACAAACATCCCCTACAATTGAAAAACCAATTAGTTTTATAAGGACGCGAAAAAATTAGTTTTAACGAAACGCTAAATTAAATATCCGTTATAACTTTTGATAGATAGTTAAATTTTCTCTAAACGTAATTTGTTTACAGTAATTTTTATTGACAATTTTTAATTTGTGGTTAATTATAAAATGCAGTTCCGAAATAGCTGATAGTTTTAGATATGTTTTTTTCAGAAATTACATTTACTTAGTGAATTTTAAATTAAAGAATTTAAAGAAATTAAATTATTTCGGAAATAACCATTAAAACACTGACCGTCGTTGAGTTTTGTTAGTCATGAATATTCATGTGTGAAATTGCTTATTAAATAAAATCTTATTTACGGTTGACAGTTACTGGTTTTGGACAAACGGACAGATTATATAGAATTTTTGACAATAACGTTATTGAAGATATTGTTAATGTGGATTGTTATCGTAATTTATTGCGCCTGCTGAGAATTAATATTATAATTGTAATATTAATTTTAAAAATTGTAAAGAGTATACAACCAATGGGTAAACACTATTGACAAAGTCGTAGAAAAATTACGAAACTGCTGACATACTGCCTGTTGTTATAAGCAACAAGGTATGTAGAACAGCTGTTTAGACAAAAGCTTGAGGAAGAAGTAAATCGTTGTCATCGATTCGGGGGGACCGGAGGGCTGTTTGAACGCTGGAAGTGCCTAGGGCTCCAGCAGGACATTCCAGCTAGGCGATGCCGGGGAGCAACGGAACTACGGACTAAGTGGACAGTTTTTGCGTACATTTGTTTCCTATTATTTTTGAGTTGGGAATTCCAGAAATGATTTTGGATATTATTTCCGGGAATTTTCGGCTTCGTTTAACCCATTCCTTACTAGGTTCAAGGCAAGGGGGTTACAACTTGATGAAAAATTTATTAGACACAGCGATAAAAGAACAAAACACTTTGGGAAGAAGAGCAATAATGCTGGATACCGAACAGTGACATACTGGAACAATAAATAAATATAGAATATACAATACAATAATAAAAGAAACAACGGTCCCAAGGCAAAGTCAAATCCAAGCGAACGATCCAAATCTCCGACGAAGAAAGAAAAGCAAGATCACAACGAATGAAGCAATACTGGGCTACGAGGAAGGCACAGAACATTAAAAAGTGATTGCTTTGGTGTACCCCAAAGTTGGGTGAAACAAATAAAGAGACAATAATAAAAAGTATAATCTTATATAGAAGTATGGCCACTGAAACGAAAAACAGGAACATTTCTTGAACCTACAGAAATGGACTATTGTCGAAGAGGTCGGTCGAAACGGGAAAATATAATCGGTGAAATAATTGATGCGAAACACACCATTGTAGATGACATTAAGGCAAAACAACTTCGATGGTTTGGTCAAGTCCAAAGGATGGACGAAGATCGACTTCCCAAACAGATTCTAAAATGGAAACCACATAGTCACAAAAAAGAGGAAGACTTAGTTGGACAGAAGGAATTGATAAGGAAGTGAGAGAGATGGGATTGAATCAAGATCTTTGGAAGAACAAAGATAAATGGAAGCTAGGAATCGGAAGCCGCTGGAGAACGAGATAAGCTGGATAGAAGTAGATTTAGGGAAAACATTTTGATCGGGTAATACAATAGTGTCCACTCTTGGTTGTTATCAAATGTGGTTGTAGCCGAAGCAATATCAGATGTTTGTAATATAGTTACGAGGTGTGTTCAGAAAGTAACGAGAATTTTTAAATTTCGCGGGCTTGGAGAGTCCGATTGTCAAACATTTTTTTAAATTATGTTGGTATACATGCCCTTGAACTATGATAAATCTTTCAGCGTTTTAATTGTTGACTTTGTCTGTGACAGCCACTAAGGTTAGGCGTGTTTTTATGAGCTCGGCGATTTTCGTTTGTTAAAAGAAATGGATCAAAGAATTTGTATCAAATTTTGCGTACAAAATGGAATAAAGTGTAACAAAGTGTGTGAAATGGTGAGTCTGCTATGAGTAAAGCAAGAGTTTACGAGTGGTATAAGCGTTTCCAAAAAGGCCGTGAGGACGTTGAATATAACGAACGCCCTGGACGCCCCAGCACATCAACAACCGATGAAAACGTCGAAAAAGTGAAAGAAATAGTTATGAACTATCGCCAAATCACATTTAGAGAGGTCGCTGATGACGTTGGCATATCGATTGGATCATGTCATGACATTGTTTTCAATGTTTTCTGTATGAAACGCGTGGCAGGAAAATTCGTTCCAAAATTGTTGAATTTTGAACAAAAACAGAGGCGAATGGAAATCGCTCAGAAGTCAATAAATGAAGTCAACGACCATGCAGAATTACTGAAACGTATTGTAACAGGTGACGAAACATGGGTTTACGGATATGACGTCGAAACTAAGGCTCAATCATCCCAGTGGAGGCATTCTGGCTCGCCAAGACCGAAAAAGGCTCGACAAGTGCAGTCGAACGTGAAGGTTATGCTCATTGTGGTCTTCGATATTAATGGCATAGTGCATCATGAATTCCTGCCACCGGGTGAAACAATCAATAAGGAGTACTACCTACAAGTTCAACGCCGTTTGCGTGAAGCGATCCGGAAAAAACGCCCGGTTCTGTGGAAAAACATTTCATGGCTTTTGCACCACGATAATGCACCAGCTCACACTTCATTGCTTGTTCGTGAATTTTTGGCCAAAAACAGTACTGTAACGATGCCCCAGCCTCTATATTCGCCAGAAATGGCTCCGTGTGACTTTTTCCTATTTCCAAAAATAAAGAGAACCTTAAAGGGCCGTCGTTTTTCAGTGATGCATCGCTGAAAGAACTAAAGGCTATCTCAAAGATCGAGTTGGAGAAGTGTTTCGAGGATTGGAAGAAGCGCTGGCACAAGTGCATAATGTCTAATGAGGACTATTTTGAAGGCGAAAACATCAGTGTAGAAGAATGAACAAATATTTTGTTCAAAAAATTAAAATTCTCGTTACTTCCTGAACACACCTCGTATATGTATTAAAAGTACCATCGATAGTTGATACTTTAAAGAACCCCAGTGGGAGAGATTAATCATTGCCAACATACCATTTATTTAACTTTATATTAAATTATTGCTCCTAACACTTGTTACAGACACTTTAACCTGTCATATAGAGATTTCATTTGTATTTTTTCACAAACCGATGAAATAATTGTTATGAAACTGGCTGAACAATTATCACATCAATAGTTCGTGAGATGATTTTTGAAGTAAAAACCCCGGATACGAAACTGATTAAAGAATTCTAAACATTTCATATTGCAGGATTTTCTGTAACAAATTATTTTCACAATTTTGGTGTTTCTCTGTTTCAGATTTATACCCTCACAATAAAAAATCTACTTTTTCTTTGTTTCCAAGTGAAAAATCGATAATTAATTTATTAAAAAAAGAGATGGTTAGAAATGATTCTTCTTAGTTATTTACTTCTGAACGTATGTTTACAAAGAGAATTGCTTGTAGCCGAACTAATAGAGTATATTCTTTTAGAGAAACCAAGTGGTCAAAGTGGAAGAAATATTGAAAGCGTACAAAAACTGTTTTGATGAAAGTGATATTGAGCTTCCTCCTGGAATAAGAATGCCTTTCATTGTACTTGAAGGAAACGAGGGGAATAGTAAGTAATGATCATAAACGGCTGTGAGAAATTAGTTACAAATTTCAGCGTTTTATCGATAAATTTTTAAGATAGGTTAGGAAAATATCGAGCCATAAGTTCCGATTAAATACTGACGGTCTTCCTTCGAAGAAAATTTGATAAACATAGTTTTATAGGTATTTTAAAAAATCCGATTTTAAGAATTTTCTGAGGCTAAAAGATTTTTAAAAGTGTTTTTACGAAAAATTAAAAAAGTAATTTCGAGTTAGGGGCAAGCAAAGCAATATCTACAGTCCATTCCATATTGCTTGAGAATGTAGGCAAACACAGATAAATAATGCGAAGTTGGAACCTTCGTCGTAGCCAACGTATTCGAACTTGTCTGCTAGGTTTATGAAGGATCTGAATTGTCGGTATACTTAGTTTTACAAAAATAAATAGTCACATTTTATATACTTTGTCACCACTAAAGAGGAAATGTAAGCTTACCTAACCTAACCTAACCTATTCGATCCTGTCTGCTAGGTTTATGAAGGATCTGAATTGCCGGTATACTTAGTTTTACAAAAATAAATAGTCATATTTTATATACTTTGTCACCACTAAATAGGAAATGTAACCTTACCTAACTTAAACTAAACTATTCGATCTTGTCTGCTAGGTTTATGAAGGATCTGAATTGTCGGTATACTTAGTTTTACAAAAATAAATAGTCACATTTTATATACTTTGTCACCACTAAATAGGAAAGGTAACCTTACCTAACCTAACCTAACCTATTCGATCCTGTCTGCTAGGTTTATGAAGGATCTGAATTGTCGGTATACTTAGTTTTACAAAAACAAATAGTCACATTTTATATACTTTTTCACCACTAAATATGAAATGTAACCTTACCTAACCTAACTTAACCTATTCGGTCCCGTCTGCTAGGTTTATGAAGGATCTGAATTGTCGGTATACTTAGTTTTACAAAAATAAATAGTCATATTTTATATACTTTGTCACCACTAAATAGGAAATGTAACCTTACCTAACCTAACCTAACCTATTCGATCCTGTCTGCTAGGTTTATGAAGGATCTGAATTGTCGGTATACTTAGTTTTACAAAAATAAATAGTCATATTTTATATACTTTGTCACCACTAAATAGGAAATGTAACCTTACCTAACTTAAACTAAACTATTCGATCTTGTCTGCTAGGTTTATGAAGGATCTGAATTGTCGGTATACTTAGTTTTACAAAAATAAATAGTCATATTTTATATACTTTGTCACCACTAAATAGGAAATGTAACCTTACCTAACCTAACCTAACCTATTCGATCCTGTCTGCTAGGTTTATGAAGGATCTGAATTGTCGGTATACTTAGTTTTACAAAAATAAATAGTCATATTTTATATACTTTGTCACCACTAAATAGGAAATGTAACCTTACCTAACTTAAACTAAACTATTCGATCTTGTCTGCTAGGTTTATGAAGGATCTGAATTGTCGGTATACTTAGTTTTACAAAAATAAATAGTCATATTTTATATACTTTCTCACCACTAAATAGGAAATGTAACCTTACCTAACCTAACCTAACCTATTCGATCCTGTCAGCTAGGTTTATGAAGAATCTGAATTGTCGGTATACTTAGTTTTACAAAAATAAATAGTCATATTTTATATACTTTCTCACCACTAAATAGGAAATGTAACCTTACCTAACTTAAACTAAACTATTCGATCTTGTCTGCTAGGTTTATGAAGGATCTGAATTGTCGGTATACTTAGTTTTACAAAAATAAATAGTCATATTTTATATACTTTCTCACCACTAAATAGGAAATGTAACCTTACCTAACCTAACCTAACCTATTCGATCCTGTCTGCTAGGTTTATGAAGAATCTGAATTGTCGGTATACTTAGTTTTACAAAAATAAATAGTCATATTTTATATACTTTCTCACCACTAAATAGGAAATGTAACCTTACCTAACTTAAACTAAACTATTCGATCTTGTCTGCTAGGTTTATGAAGGATCTGAATTGTCGGTATACTTAGTTTTACAAAAATAAATAGTCATATTTTATATACTTTCTCACCACTAAATAGGAAATGTAACCTTACCTAACCTAACCTAACCTATTCGATCCTGTCAGCTAGGTTTATGAACAATCTGAATTGTCGGTATACTTAGTTTTACAAAAATAAATAGTCATATTTTATATACTTTCTCACCACTAAATAGGAAATGTAACCTTATCTAACCTAACCTAACCTATTCGATCCTGTCTGCTAGGTTTACGAAAGTTCTGAATTGTTAGTATACTTAGTTTTAGAAAAACAAAGTCACATTTTATATACTTTGTCACCACTAACTAGGAAAGGTAACCTTACCTAACCTAATCTAACCTAACCTAACCTATTCGATCCTATCTGCTAGGTTTACGAAGGTTCTGAATTGTCAGTATACTTAGTTTTAGAAAAATAAATAGTCAAATTATATGTACTTTGTAATCTCTAACTAGGAAATCTAATTTAACCTAACCTAACCTATTCGATCTTGTCTGCTAGGTTTAGAAGATTCTTGAGTTGTTATTTTACTAATTTTTTGGAAAAAAATGTCACATTTTATATACTTTGTTATATTTAACTAGGAAATCTAACCTAACCTAACCTAACCTAATATAACTTAACAAACTAATTTAACCTAACCACTGAGTCTGAAATACAGGTTCAAACAATATTGGGTATGGCTTGCGCAAACGGCCTACAGAAATCGATTTGTTATGAAGCAACATCGAGTTATTTGGAATAAACTGTATTTGCCAATTTCCATCGAAATCAATCCATTAGTTTAATGCCGATAGACGTGTACACAGGCACGCAGATTGATAGACGTTCAATTTAAAATCACTTTTTTGGAGTCGAAGGTTCTGAAAACAGATTTTTCACTATCACTATATTTTATTTACGTATAGTGAAGCAAAAAAGTGAAAAACGGTTTTGAAAAATAGTTCCACTCTTTTCCTGCTGTATTTCTTCTGCTCTTATTTCGTCAAATATAAATTTTAAAAGAAAAAGGTATTTTACGTATTTTTTTCATTTTTTCCATACTTTCTGTAATGATGTTTTTTAAGCGGTAGTCTAAAAAAAATAATAATTAATAGTTTAAAAAGTGATTCATTTTTTTACTACTTCAAGAATTTTAAAGATGTTAAAAATATAATATAATAACTTTTATGCACACTTTTGTTTATGCAATTAAATTCATACTATATTGAATTTCTGAAAACAATGAATTATTTTAGACCTCTATTGGGTCAAAAGTTGAACAACAGACATACTCAATACAGTATACTATACAATACTATACAGTATACAATACTATACAGTATAGCTCGTATAGTTCAATGTCCGTCCAACATTTTTTTTCTTAAAAATAAGTTATGAAAATGCAGAAACATTTTTCCTTCGATTTTTATAGATCGCGTTGTAATATTTTCATATTTCACTAAATGTGTTTCTTTTTCAAGTTGAGTGTTTCAAATTTGATGTTTATATGCTAAATATTTTTAAAATGTGTAAAGTTTGTCTAAATAAAAATTTTAGCTCTCTCAATAACGGATTGTATGCTGTCGGCTACTTACGATTGAAAGAAAAACATGGTAAACGCTGAAATAAATCATTTCAGACTTGTGTCTATATTTTATGTTCGCTTTGACCATAGAACCTCTAGAACACTTACCCATTGACAAGCTATCTAATGCAACAGTTACATATAGACCAATGGAAATGTTACCCATGGAAAAGTTACTTGTAGAACAGATACTGAATGTTTACTTATGAAACAATTACATATAGACCAATAGAAATATTACCCATGAAAAAGTTAAATATATAACAGTTACCAATGGAAGTTACTTATTGAACCGTTACATATGGAACAGTTGCATATAGACCAGAGAAAATGTTAGACTTAAAAAGTTACCTGTAGAACAGTTACCTATGGAAATTACTTATTGAACGGTTACCTATGAAACAGTTACCAGTAGATCAGTAGATCAGAATATATATATAGAACAGTTACCTATGTAACAGTTACCCATGAGAACGTTACTTGTAGAACAGCTACTTATGGAACAGTTACTGTCTGAACGTTTACGGTTACCTATGAAACAGTTACCAGTAGATCAGTTATATATAGACCAATGAATATAATACCCATGATAAACAGTTACAGTTACCCATACGTTACTTGTAGAACAGCTACTTATGGAACAGTTACTGTCTACGTTTACGGTTACCTATGAAACAGTTACCAGTAGATCAGTTATATAGACCAATGAATATAGAAGTTACTTGTAGAACAGCTACGTTATGTAGAAAGCTACTTATGGAACAGTTACTGTCTGAACGTTTACGGTTACCTATGAAACAGTTACCAGTAGATCAGTTATATATAGACCAATGAATATAATACCCATGAAAAAGTTACTTGTAGAACAGTTACCTATGTAACAGTTACCCATGAGAACGTTACTTGTAGAACAGCTACTTATGGAACAGTTACTGTCTGAACGTTTACTTATGGAAACAGTTACATATAGATCAATAGGAAAGTTGTTATCCATGAAAAAGTTATGTATACAACAGTTACCTATGGAAGTTACTTACTGAACCGTTACATATGGAACAGTTGCATATAGATCAATGGAAAAGTTACCAGTACAACAGTTACCTATGGAAGTTACTTACTGAACCGTTACATATGGAACAGTTGCATATAAATCAATGGAAAAGTTACCAGTACAACAGTTACCTATGGAAGTTACTTATTGAACGGTTACCTATGAAACAGTTATCAATGAAACAGTTACATATAGACCAATGAATATAATACCCATGAAAAAGTTACCTGTATAACAGTTACTAATGAAAAAGTTACTTGTAGAACAGCTACTTAGAGAACAGTTAGTTATTGAACGTTTACTTATGGAAAGTTACATATATACCAATAGAAATATTACCCATGAAAAAGTTACGTATACAACAGTTACCAATGGAAGTTACTTATTGAACCGTTACATATGGAACAGTTACATATAGATCAATGGAAAAGTTACCGGTACAACAGTTACTTATTGAATGGTTACCTTTGAAACAATTACATATAGACCAATGAATATAATACCTATGAAAAAGTTACCTGTAGAACAGTTACTCATGAAAAAGTTACTTGTAGAACAGCTACTTATGGAACAGTTACTTACTGAACGTTTACTTATGGAACCAATAGAAAAAGTTACCCATGAAAAAGTTACGTATACCTATGGAAGTTACTTATTGAACCGTTACGTATGGAACAGTTACATATAGACAATTGAATATAATACCCATTAAAAATAATACCTGTAGGACAGTTATCTATGTAACAGTTACCCATGAAAAAGTTACGCGTAGAATAGTAATCTATATAACAGTTACTTATTGAACAGTTACCTATAGAGCAGTTACATATAGACCAGTGATAATGTTACCCATGAAACAGTTACCTGTATAACAGTTATATATAGCTCAATGGAATATTAACTATGAAAAAATTACCTCTAGATAAGTTACTCATAACTTATGGTGCCTTATGGAATAGTTATCTATGGAACAGTTACCAATGAAACAGTTACTTGTAGACAAATTACATACGGAATATTTACAATTGAAAGACGGAACCGTAGCTGAAAGAATTCCATTTCATTCAAATGGAAAAATGAAATTTCTTATGAAATAATTCTATAAAACCTTTTGCATAGTTTTGAAACACCGTGTAGTTATAATAATTTATATAAGATTGCGTACAAATAACTAGGCCTGTATTGATTGTTTTAGGAAGACAACAGTTATCCAGAATTGTAGCGAAAATGCTGAATGCTGAATTAATCAATATTCCTCCGCCATGTTTGTCTCATATAAGTGGAACGTTTAACCGAGGCACCCTCCTCAGGAACGCCTTCCAGAGACTGGCCCTGTACGCTGCCGCGTTCAAAGCTAAACAGGCAATCGTAGCTAACAAAACAGCTCTTGTGAACGGGTAACGTATAACCTTAAATAATAGTAGTTTTGTGTGTTAATCAGGGTTTTAAAATTAAACTATATAATAGGCATTCAGTTCTCTCCACAGACATATATCATAGTGCCTGCTTACAGCATTTTTCTGAGTTACCTAATGAATCATACAAGATATTCTCAACAGTCCTGTTACATAGTGCAGAACCTCAATTAGACCATCAACTTGGAGGATACCAGGCGGGTTTCCGGAAAAGGAGATCCTGTCCGGAACAAATTCTTAACCTCAAACACATCATGAACTACCAAAAGTCAAAGGCTAAATCGTATGTTATCACTTTTATTGACTTTCAAAAAGCATACGACTCTATAGATAGGGAATCCTTATTCTCGGTTCTGAAAGAGCTAGACCTTGATAACAAAACCACAAATCTTATCAGGGAAACATTAACTAATACATTCTCCAAAGTTCAATTCATGGGAGAACTTTCCACACCTTTTGAGATTAAAACAGGAGTCCGACAAGGAGATGGACTCTCTCCATTGTTATTTAATTGTGCTCTAGAAAAAGTAGTTAGAGAGTGGAACGTGAATACGCATAGTGGAATCAGACTGGGAACTAAGAACAAAGGCATTAAGGTAAATTGTTTGGCTTTTGCTGATGACATGGCCTTACTAGCTGAGACATTGGAAGAAGCTCAGGAACAGACTCTTGAACTCCAGAAGCGAGCATTAAAAATGGGTCTCAACGTTTCATTTGAAAAGACTAAAATATTGACAAACATACAGAAACCACAAAAAAAACTTCAAGTGGGAGAACAATACATTGAGATAGTCAAAGAATTCAAATATCTTGGGGAATGGATCAGCTGGAACGCTCTAGAGAAAAAAACCACGGAATCTAGACGAAATAAAGTTGAATTAGCCTTCCAACTTACCAAGAACACATACAACAAGATGTCCCTCTCCTGGAATACAAAGATAAGGCATTATCATACGGTAATTAAACCAGAAGCTTTATATGCAGCTGAAACATTATCTCTCACAACACAGGGCCCACTTGGAAGGCTGGAGAACAAAGAAAGAAAGATATTACGAAAAATCTTAAGCCCCAAAAGCCGTAACAACCAATTACTCCACATCAGTAATGAAACTCTTTACCAAAAAACTGAAACACTATCAGACGCAATAAGAAAAAGGAGAATTGATTTTTATGGGCACATCCTCTGAATGGACTTTATTCAGCTTATTTTGTATAGACTAATCAAAAAAATATTTGACTACTTTCACAATAAAAGAGCCAAACCACTTTGTTTTAGAGAAACAGAGAAAGACATAACAGAACTACAAATCACTGACATGGACAGAACAGCCAAAACAATAACCAAGGACAAGAAACAAGGGTTCCAAGGCAAAGTCAAATCCAAGCGAACGATCCAAATCTCTGACGAAGAAAGAAAAGCAAGATCACAACGAATGAAGCAATACTGGGCTACGAGGAAGGCACAGAACATTGAAAAGTGATTGATTTAGTGTACCCCAAAGTTGGGTGAAACAAATAAAGAGGAAGGCATTCGGTTTAGTGTGCACACAATAATTTGAATCTTCAAATATAAAGTGTTTTCCAGTAAAGCAATAAGTTATGAACAGACTTTTGATAATATTTCCTAAACGAATGTCGCTTTATTGTTAGTAGTGCAATATATATTTCTATTAAATAGTTTTTTTATATTTGATGGATCCTAACCTCAAAACAGGCCTAGCAGAAAGTATTTTAACAGGTGAAATCGATAAAAAAAATGTCTGTTCCTCAGTAGCACACATTGTTGGCCAAATGTTGGCATTTTGTCGACAATGTTGGGCAATGGTTAGTTAATACGCCAACGAATTATCTTCAATGGGCCAACGACCTGTTTGTTTGCTAGGCCAACTGTTACATTCATGAAAACCTCGGCTGTTGGCCCAACATCAATTCTTAGTTGGCAGAAAGTATAAGAAATATTTTGTTAAAATAAATCTCGTAAATTAAATACGGTATAATTATTCCAAAAGTTTAAAAATAGTGTCTTATTTGTTAGTATAATAGTATTAATCGATGTTGTAAAATTTACAGAATAGTAGAAGTGCACGTGATTGCCAACACACAGAACAATATATATATATATATATATATATATATATATATATATATATATATATATATATATATATATATATATATATATATATATATATATATATATATATATATATATATATATATATATATATATATATGGCATAATTGTGAACAGAATAATATTATATCTTTAATTCCTATAAGCCTACTAACAATAGTGTTAAAATGATTAAACTTTTTTAAAAATTTCTTATTTTATTTTTACTTAACTATAATCATTTCCTATGGATGATGCCGCCCCGGTCTGCGGATGAAATGAATATATACCCTGCTGCTAGGAAAATGCTATTTCCTGATTTCCTTTTGTTCTACAGGAACTGAAAACGTGTGACAATAAGAAGAAAACACATCGACACATTTATTTGATATAAATGTAGTACGTAACGTGTTACACGAAGAATCTGTCGTAAACCCTCGGAACTGCAACGGGTAGTCGAAATTCTTTGCCTAGTGCGTACCTCAGCTGTTTTAAAACCCTTTTGACAGTTACGCTCGTGTTATCTACGGAATCAACTATGGCCAATCGTTGGAGGTGGAACTTTCTGTAGATCTTTTGTTTTCTGGAAAACGAAAATTCAGGATTATTAAAATAAAATAATTTCAAACTGACAATTTGTATCGTCTAACAATAATATTTGCTATAACTTGTGTACAAAGTATTTGCTTAATAGTTGTAGCGACGGCCTAGTTGATAGCGTGCTGGGCTTTCACCCCGAGGACCCGGGTTCGATTCCCGGCCAGGGCTTGGCATTTTCATACGCTATAAATCA
>CM040191.1:64546097-64551097 GCA_022606455.1 Callitettix versicolor
TTCTGTATGAAATGAATATTGCGTGAAGAAGTTAACTAACTTGTTTTGTATGAAAGGAATATTGCGTGAAGAACCCAACTAACATGTTTTGTAGGAAATTAGTTTTGCGTGAAGAAGCTATCACGGTTTTGTATGAAATTAATATTGCGTGAAGAAGTTAACTAACTTGTTTTGTATGAAAGGAATATTGCGTGAAGAACCTAACTAACATGGTTTTGTAGGAAATTAGTTTTGCATGAAGAAGCTATCACGGTTTCGTATGAAATGAATATTGCGTGAAGAAGTTAACTAACTTGTTTAGTATGAAAGGAATATTGCGTGAAGAACCTAACTAACATGGTTTTGTAGGAAATTAGTTTTGCATGAACAAGCTATCACGGTTTTGTATGAAATGAATATTGCGTGAAGAAGTTAACTAACTTGTTTTGTATGAAAGGAATATTGCGTGAAGAACCCAACTAACATGGTTTTGTAGGAAATTAGTTTTGCATGAAGAAGCTATCACGGTTTTGTATGAAATGAATATTGCGTGAAGAAGTTAACTAACTTGTTTTGTATGAAAGGAATATTGCGTGAAGAACCCAACTAACATGTTTTGTAGGAAATTAGTTTTGCGTGAAGAAGCTATCACGGTTTTGTATGAAATTAATATTGCGTGAAGAAGTTAACTAACTTGTTTTGTATGAAAGGAATATTGCGTGAAGAACCTAACTAACATGGTTTTGTAGGAAATTAGTTTTGCATGAAGAAGCTATCACGGTTTTGTATGAAATGAATATTGCGTAAAGAAGTTAACTAACTTGTTTTGTATGACAGTAATATTGCGTGGAGAACCTAACTAACACGGTGTTGTAGGAAATTAGTTTTGCGTGAAGAACCTATCACGGTTTTGTATGAAATGAATATTGCGTGAAGAAGTTAACTAACTTGTTTTGTATGAAAGGAATATTGCGTGAAAAACCTAACACGGTTTTGTATGAAAGAAATTTTGCGTGAAGAATCTAACACGGTTTTGTAGGAAATTAGGTTTGCGTGAAGAACCTAACACGGTTTTGTATGAAATGAGTTACTGTTCTTCCTAGATTCGCCGGTTGCAATTATTGCCACACTTATAACACAAATAAGATTTAATAAAGGTAAAATGATTTATAAGAAAAGAAGTCGGTGGGTGACCTTGGCGTAGTAAACCTAGAATGTTCTATGCAATGTATACGGCAATGACGTCACAATATAGTTCCGTTAAAAATCGGACATAATCGTAAATTATCGTAAGAAATTTATTCTTTTAAGAATTAATATCATTTATTAAATAATAAATTGTGCAATAAAAGAAAATTTTAAATTTATTACTTTATTATGACAAATGAAAACTCATAAATACCGGATCTACTTTGCAACGAAGTCTCTTTACTAGGCTTGGATCAGTAAACAAAACTGATTCAATGAATTTGAATCTACTGACTATCGCAGCTTCAAAATCTTGGAAGATCCTTCGTATCCTGTTGACAAGAGTATCACAAACTCAGATTCACGTGACGTGCAGCTATCTTATCCTTCTTGCGTAGTTACGAACGGTTTATCCGAGATATAAATTCCTATTTCTCAAAGCAAAGTGCTCCTTAATAAGTTGTATGGTTCCGAGTTCCTCTCCGCACAGGTCCCTAGTGTCTTGTAACTAATGTAAAGCTCCTATCTCTGCTAAAACCGAAATTAATATGTAATGATACCAAGAGACTGTACAAAAACTACAAAGCTTTATATTCGAATATGTCGTTAGTTTTCAATTTAATTTATAACTTTATAAGCGACACCCACTTCGCACTATTGTGTATTTTGTAACAAATGTATTAGGGAATGAGGATTTGGACATTCATAGCAATACATTTTCTATAAATAAAAAAATAATTAGGAAATCACTACTTTATACGAGGGCTATGCAGAAAGTCGGTTACGTTTTGCTCTGTAGACGCTAGGGGCGGGGATATCGCAGCCATCTTGATGTCAGAGCGTTCTTCTGTTCAGTGTAGAGGTAGACGTTTCTGCTATTCTTACAAAACGTCAACAAACTGTTTGTTGAGGAGAAAAGCTGCTTTTAAAACAGTTGGAAAAAATAGGTTTAGAAAACTGAAACTCAAAGTTGTATTAGCAGCTAAAACATAAAGCACATAAGTTCAGTTTTCTAAGACTACTTTTTCATTCCCATTACCACCATGTCCTTAACTTGTTTTTGGGTATAAAGCATTTAGAAAGGATAAAAATAATTCTTATAAGTGTAGTAATAATTAAATTACATCTAAAAACGTAATAATTATGTATGCCATTTTATATTTACAAAATGCAATGCATTTCTAATAGAAGCATTCTTTTTTTTACTTAAAAATTAAATATTCCTTTGCATATTTACCAAAATGCAAACGATTTAGAATATTTTTAGTTGATTAAAAAATATTGATGATTGATAATAAATATAAAAAATATGTTTAAATAAAATTAGGCTCTGTATCTACAAAATGTGAGAGGTTGTTACTACAACTCGCAACAAAATAGAGATAAACGTTGACATTGACCAAACAGTTCTTACTTCACTACAAGCAACAATGCAACTTTGAAATAAAGGGAGAAAGCATAAAAGCAGGTAGAAGAAAAGCAGTTAGCAGGAAAACAGTTTTAGCGCTTGCGGTAACGTTCTAATAGAACAGTCCGTTCCTTGTTTAACAAATCATAAATCAGTCTAAATCAAACTGCTTGTTTCCGTTTGAAAAAGCAGTTTGTCGTTTATAGAAAAGCAGTTTTTTTAACAGTTTTGTGTTTTCTGCCCCACCACTATCTTCTGTTCAGTGGCTATCCAGTCGTGCTAATGAGAGGTTACCGATGCTGCTTTTTCCCGTACAATAATAGTTTGAAATGTGCGCCGCTATTGAAAATCCCGCGACCTGTGAAGTGTGATCGGTGATATGGTTTTGTTGGCTAAGAACAATAAACCGATTAAGATTTATCACCAACTCTGTGACGTTTATGGGAACGATGTGATCACTGAAGGCGGAGTGCGTCAATGGTGCATTGAACTAATGTGCACAAAGTACGATGTGGACGGCCAAGCATTGTGACCGATGAAATTGTCTCTAAAGTCGATGGGAAAATTAAATTAAAGAAGACCGTCGGTTCACAATAACGGAGCTATAGCTTAGTTTTCTACAAATTTCAAGAAGTTTGTTTCATGAAATTGTTACACAAAAGTTAGGTTACCACAAATTTTGTGCAAGATGGGTACCGAAAATCTTGAATGAAACCCATAAAAATCATCGTAAGGGTTTCATTGATATTTTTGGACAGTTACGAAAAGGATGGTGACTCACTACTCGATCGAATCGTTACAGGAGACGAGACTTGGGTGAAATATGTCAACTGCGAAACCAAATTGCAGTCTATGGAATGGGGACACACACATTCCCCCAAAAAACCAAGGAAATGCATGCAAACGTTGTCTGCAAGGAAGATCATGGCGACTGTTTTTTGGGACAGAAATAGGGTCCTTCTTGTTGATTTCTTATAACGTGGCACGACAATAAACTCTGCAAGGTATTGTGAAACCTTGGAAAATTTAAGATCAATTCAAAACAAGCGCAGAGGAAAGTTGAGTTCAACAATTCTGTTTCTGCACGACAACGCCCGACCACACACAGCCAATCGAACTCGAGAAGTCCTGGATGTTTTCAAGTGGGAGGTGTTTCCACATCCACCTTACAGTCCGGATCTTGCTCCCAGCGATTATCACCTGTTTCCTGCAATGAAGACCTGGCTTGTGACGCGGAACTGCGGAGGGCGTGACAACCTGGCTGAAGTCTCTGGCGGCAGAATTCTACGACACTGGAATTTCAAAACTGGTTCACCTTTATGATAAGTGTTTAAATGTATATGGCGAATATGTAAAAAATAGTATTTTAGTGTCACTTTTAAATGTATATATATAAAAAAAAGGTGGCAGTGGCATGACTGCCGACAGAAGTGACTACTCCTTATCACGGGTTATGGCTATATATTGTACACCACCAAATGAAATTTATAGTCGATTTTCAAAATCATTAGTACGTTCATTTCAGTTTAATATATTTCTAAATACAATATTATATAATTTTATGGTTTTTTGCCAAGACATAGATTTTTGCTACTCGACACTAGAATAGGCTATAACTGACCATGGGAGAAGCACGGAGTCCCAAATGTATTCCTGCTACTCTTAATATCTGACACTGTGATATATTAATTGTCATTGTAAATGCCAACTTCAATGGAAACTGCAATATTTTAATTTGGAAAGGCAGGTTGTTTGGAATTATAAGATTGTTTCAATTAAAATCATTGCAAATGTAAGCTTATAAACAATAATTTTATAATAAATAATAACAGGGATTCAGATTTTTAAAACGGGAATACATCTATGTCCATCTCAGGTAACTAAACCATGTTCATTTAAAATTTTATCTCAATCGGTCCAGTAGTTAATGTGTGATTAAATAACAAACAAAAAACACACATAAACTTTCAAATTTAAAATATTATATTAAGAAGTATAAAACGTCACTGTTGTAGCCTACAATTAACACATATCACAAAACTAAATACTAAATAAAGTTTGACTGGGTAAATAGTATAATGGCATTTAAATATTTATTATTCACACCTACCAATATATAATAACGTATAAAACGTCACTGTTACACAGTTAACACTTGACACAAAACTAAATAATTAAGTTGGACTAGGTAAGTAATATAATGGCGCGAACATACAAGTTTTCACTTCAAAAATACATTTTAAAACAAAAATATATATATGAGCGTCATGCGTGACGGCAAACTGAATTTTTCCCGTGCAAAACATTCATCCATATCCCACCATAAGAAGTAGTCACTTCAATAAGAGCGTGATGCGTGACGGCAAACTGAATTTTTTTCCCGTGCAAAACATACATCCATATCCCGCCATAAGAAGTAGTCACT
>CM040191.1:64558597-64566097 GCA_022606455.1 Callitettix versicolor
GTCTTTCTTCTGGGAGTCTGATCAGGTGTCCGTAAAATGCCAGGAGTGTCTTTCTGAATACGTCGAAAAGGCGTTCGGTCTCCTTGCACACCAGTGGTTCAGGAAGCAAATGTTTAATGTCGTTGTTTTTTAATTTAAGCCCACATTGGTGCACACACAGTCAATTTAATTAAATCTTTTGGTTTTTCTGCGTTTTTCCCAGTATTTTTTTAATCTTATTGATCTCTGGAGTCTGAGTTCTTCCGAATATACTACGTTTCGTGGACGTTTTTCCCTAAACTGTAATTGGGTTTCCTGACTTTTTAAGATCGCTTTTTCCCTTCTTCCTGCCAATTGCTCCTAGTTATTCCAAGTTCCTCCAAGTCCTGTTCCATCTCCTTCAACCAGTTGTTCTTAACTTTACACTTCAGTTGGTAGTCCAATAATCTCCTCGTAAGTCTACTCTCCGGTAATCGTGTTAGGTGTCCAAAGAAGGCCAATCTTCTTTTCCTAAAAATATTAGTGAGCTGCTCGTTGTTCCGATACAAGACCGCATTCGGCAATAGTCTGTACTGTCCCCCCACCAAATGTTTCTTATTAATAATTGTTCGGAGTACTCTCCTTTCCATTCTCTGGAGCTCCTCCGTTCTATTTTGGCTCTTTAGATTAAATAGGGTCTAAAGATCCAATTTAATGTCGTTTATTGATGGTGAAAGTATATTTTCAAAAGTGTACCAGACGAAATATAAAATTATTTGTTTTACGTTCCCGCCCAGTGTTTCTGCTGCTGTATACATTCCGCTAACACGGGGGCAGTTCACGCGGACACACACACATATTACAAATGCCGAGCTGAGATAAATTTACTGCACTTTATTCGCAATGATATTCCAGTTATACAGAAAAACCTAACAAAAAATATCACACAGGTAATTTATTTCTTCTCGGAACCGTAAAATCGTCGTAATTTATAAAAACCAAAAAGTACGAACCACACCAAACACATCAGTGTATTCGATTAAATATTTTTGCAAAAAAAAAAAACACTTTTTTCAAGAGGTTATGTAACCAATTTTTTTAAAATATAGAAACCATCGGTTTCGTTTTGGTTTTATGTATATTACACATACAAAATTGTGTCGGAATCATTAGTTCAGATTTTGTAAAAGTTCGATTTTTAACCAAAACACTAACCTTAAACGAGAAAAACAGAACGAATTCAGTGTATCCTAAATTAAAATACTGCTTATTAAATATCACAAAAAATCATCGCTATTTTGATATACTGTATGAAAAACAATGATTTTAATGATTTTCAAGGTCATTGAAAATACGAATACACCATTATTGATCGACAATAAAATTCCGCATAGGTCTAAATTATATTTGATTTTTTTGTGTTTAACGTCCTACTATTGTGCACACTTGGGCTAATGCAGAAGATGGGATGATTTATAGCATATGAAAATGCCAAGCCCTGGCCGGGAATCGAACCCGGGTCCTCGGGATGAAAGCCCAGTCCGCTATCAACTAGGCCACCGAGGCGGCCGCATAAATTAGAATATAAGTTTAAAATTATATTAGAATAAAAAAAAAAAAAAAAACCTTAATCTCCACCAGACTGATCTTCGTAATTACAATATATTTTGAAAATTTAAAGTTCAATTCATGCAGATTATAACGTTCCTTGAGATAGACTTAAACAAATCTTCAAAAAAGTGTTTAATAAAAAAACAAATGTTACAGTCTTTGGGACTATCTGCAGAAGCGTTAGCTTATATATATATATATATATATATATCGTTTCGAGAATATAGAAAATATAAATATAAGATATTTAACGTCTCGAGAATATAAGGAAAATAAAATGAAACGCACGTGTTATTACTGAATATAAATCGTGTATCATTCAACTGTTACTGCTGGCAATATACACAATGTACACAACATCATTACATGCGCGCGCGACGAGAACATGAGAAGAAGAAAAGTGCAGAGAAAGAGAGAGAAAAGAAAGAGATAGAGAGAAACATGCACGTTATATGTACATACAGGCCAAAACATACATACGCGCGCGACCAACTCAGTCGGAACCGGTAGACGAAAGAAAGGAGAGGAGCTGAGAACTGGAGAGGGGTCTGTGTAATACTTCCCCGACTCGCGTTACTTACGCTTCGTAAGCCTACTTGAAGAAACCGAATCACTCCATGGTGACAAATACAAAGTGCACAACGCGTTATAAGAAACTAACGCTTCAACAAATATTTGAAATGTTTTTCATACGCTATTAAAACAGTTGAACAGATTTATTCTTCAACGATATGGATAAGCATGTGTTAGGAATTAAAATTATAATTTCAGTTATTAGTTTAAAGATTGTAAAGAGGTACAGCTAGAGAGTAAACAACATGGTATGCAGAACAGCAGTTTAGATAAAATCTTGAGGAAGAAGTGGGTCGCGGTCAGTCGACTCTGGGGGACCGGAGGTCCGTTTGAAGCCAACTGTATGTCGGGAAGTGACTGGTACGCCAGGAAAACATTCCAGCCAGACGGCGCTGGAGAGAAATGGGATGTACTTAGGGTTAAGTAGAGAGTTTTGCGTACTTCTTCCCCTTTTCTTTTTTGGGTTAAATTAATTGGTGCACAAGTTTCCGTGAAGGATTTTAGAATGTTATTTCGGTGAAATATTTTTGGATCGGGTATAACAATAGCGTTCACTCTTTCTTGGGTTGTTTTCAAATGTAGTAGTAGCCGAAACAATATAAGATTATAATACGACGTGTGTTCAGGAAGTAACGAGAATTTTAATTTTTTGAACAAAATATTTATTTATTCTTCTACATTGATGTTGTCACCTTCAATATAGTCCCCATTGGATATTATGCACATGTGCCAGCGCTTCTTCCAATCCTCGAAACACTTTTCAAACTCGATCTTTGAGATAGCCTTCAGTTCTTTCAGCGATGCGCTTTTAATGTCATATACGGCAGTAAAACGACGGTCATTTAAGGTTCTCTTTATTTTTGGAAATAGGAAAAAGTCACACGGAGCCATGTCTGGCGAAAATGGAGGCTGGGGTATCGTTACAATATTGTTTTTGGCCAAAAATTCACGAACAAGCGATGAAGTATGAGCTGGTGCAAAAGCCATGAATTGTTTTTCCACAGATCCGGACGTTTTTTTCGTATTTCTTCACGCAAACGGCGTTGGATTTTAGGTAGTACTCCTTATTGACCGTTTCACCTGGTGGCAGGAATTCATGATGCACTATGCCATTAATATCGAAGAACACAGTGATCAAAACCTTCACGTTCGACCGCGAGCCTATTTCGGTCTTGGCGAGCCAGAATGCCTCCACTGGGATGATTGAGCCTTAGTTTCGACGTCATATCCGTAAACCCATGTTTCGTCACCTGTTATAATACGTTTCAGTAATTCTGCATCGTCATTGACTTCATTTAGTAACTCCTGAGCAACATCTATTTCCATTCGCCGCTGTTTTTGTTCAAAATTCAACAATTTTGGAACGAATATTTCTGCCACGCTTTTCATAAACAAAACAGTGGAAACAATGTCATGACATGATCCAATCGATATGCAAACATCATCATCGACCTCTCTAATTGTGATTCGTTGATTTTTCATAACCATGTCTCACTTTTTCCACGTTTTCATCGGTTGTTGATGTGCTGGGCGTCCAGAGCGTCGTCTTCTTCAACGTCTTCACGGCCTTCTTGGAAACGCTTATAGCACTCGTAAACTCTTGCTTTACTCATATCGGACTCACCATAGGCCTTTGTTAACATTTCACACACTTCATCACACTTTATTCCATTTTTTGATACAAATTCTTTGATCAATTTCTTTTAACAAACGAAAATCGCCGAGCTCATAAAAACACGTCTAACCTTGGTGGCTGTCGCAGACAAAGTCAACAATGAAAACAGCTGAAAGTTTTATCATACTTCAAGGGCATGTATACCAACATAATAAAAAAATGTTTGACAATCGGACTCTCTAAACCCGCGAAATTTAAAAATTCTCGTTACTTTCTGAACACGTCTCGTAAAGTTATATGTATTGAAATATAATATTGAACAACCTGTAGTTTTTTCCTTAAAGAACTCCGGTCAAGAGAGATTCTAAATTCCTAACACATTAATGAATATATAACATGTTAGTTTTATTAATACACTGCGTGTTGTGTAGATATATTGTGCCATTTTCCTCTATTCTCCAGGCCAAGTCTCTTCGTGAAGCTTAAGATTTGGAGACGATGCAAGGTGGATAGTTCTCTCGCTTTTATTGGTAAATTCAATGAATAACTTTCTTTTCTATAGGTTACTCTTCTGCAAGTAACGTTACAAGTAACACTACATTTACGATTTGACCTCAACCTTTAGGGAGACGATAATAGCCTCAATGTGCTTTTCGCCTTAAAATAATAAAAATTGTTAAATTCCCAAATTGTTATTGAAGTGTATCCAGATACTTACTCTGCTAATATCTTTTTAATTTCTCTCTTTTTCCCTTGACCACTTTCACTGAGGTTGTGCTTCATTAAGGTACCTTTTATTGTACGGGTAGATTCCGCTAATTTCATTGTTTTCGGTACTCAATTTCCTACGATAAGCTGGGGAAATTATGTTTGCCCTTCCGGAAGTTGGCAACACCGGGAAGTTGCCAGGGATTCCAAGGTTTGATACACTATTATGTCGGTGTCATTCATTCCATCAGCTCTGGTTCGCTTTACACTTTAGAGTTAATCAAGCTGTGTACTTTTGGGAACGCTAAGCCCATTAGCTTTTCATCTTAGGTAAGGAATTTCTTCTGGTCACAGGGAGCCAAAAAACTGAATTTATTCATCAAGGTGATTCTTTCAAGGTCACCATAAACACGTAGCGCTTCTTAAAGTAAGAAAATAATAATAATGCTTGCTTGTCTGAAAAATATTCTTTGGAAACCAGAGTTTGGTAGCTGCCGCGGTGGCCTAGTTGATAGCGTACTGGGCTTTCACCCCGAGAACCCGGGTTCGATTCCCGGCCAGGGCTTGGAATTTTCACACGATATAAATTATTCCATTGTCTGCATTAGCCCAAGTGTGCGCAATAGTCGGACGTTGAAAATAAAAAAAAAAAAAAAAAAAAAAAAATAGTCTTTGGAAACACCCAATGAAAATTACAATATACTTTAAACTTTTATTAGTTTAAGGTGTATAATAAAACTAACGTAAGATTTTATTAGAATAATAAAAAAATTATTTCGTTTAACTAAACATTTAAAAAACGTTAACCTTTCCAAACTATCCATTCCAATAACGTTTACGCAGTAAAACTTTATTATCTAACTGTAAAAAGAATTTTTATAAATTTAGTGTATCGTTAAAACTTATTGTATTCTAGAAACGATAACCTTCAAAACAATATCATTTATTAGCGTCTTTCGATCGGAAAATTAGTTATTGGAGCCGTAACAATTTTCCAACACTTGAAATAAGCGACGGTGCTGACCTCTAGATCGCTTTTTAAGTGGCGTTGTGTTTGTATTCTCACGTTCGCAATTTCTTTTCGATTTGATTCAATCGTTGCAGGAAAATCGATTTTCGTATTAACTTTAAGACATTTAACACTCTAAAGTCCGTTCAGCAGTTACAAAATTGCAGAACAAAGTCATTGTTGTTTTATCGCACACTTTTTTCAAATCAGATTTCATCTCCGTAAATATCGGTCGAATCAAACTTTTAAATGTTCAAATGCATTTGAAAATAAAAAAAATGATCAATGATGGGGTTTCATTTTGTTGATAACTTGCTTCAATCACATCAGCGGGAATTAGCGTGATGCCATTATTTAAAAAGACATTAAATTAACGTATTTAATTGTATTATAGTTAAAGTGTTTATGATTACAGTAAATCGAAATCCTTTGAACAGTCACAACATCGGGGAACAAAATCATTATTGTTTTATCGTAAACTTTTTTCTAATCAGATTTCATCTTCGCAATTATATTTTAAATGTTCATATTCAAATGAAAGTAAGAAAATGTTCAATGATGGCGTTTTAGTTTGTTGGAAAAGTGCTTCCTTCACGTCAGTGGAAATTTCGCGTGCCGCCATTATTTAAAGGAGACTTAAAGCAGTGTATTTAATTATTTTATGGTTTAATTATTTTTAACTAGAGTAAATGAGACAATGAAATTTCGGTTAACGAGAGTTTAATATAAAATTAGTTGGTGGAGACAGTTTTAATTAATCGAATATTTTTACATAGTTTTGTCTTAAAAACTATAGAAAATTGCCTAATTCTTTGCATTTCTAGCTTCTAGTTTTGTGTGTTCTAGTTTCTTTGTGTTTTCTAGTTTCTAGTTTTTTGTGTTCTAGTTTCTTTGTGTTTTCTAGCTTCTAGTTTTGTGTGTTCTAGTTTCTTTGTGTTTTCTAGCTTCTAGTTTTGTGTGTTCTAGTTTTTTTCTGTTTTCTAGTTTCTAGTTTTGTGTGTTCTAGTTTCTTTGCGTTTTCTAGCTTCTAGTTTTGTGTGTTCTAGTTTTTTCTGTTTTCTAGTTTCTAGTTTTGTGTGTTCTAGTTTCTTTGTGTTTTCTAGCTTTCTAGTTTTGTGTGTTCTAGTTTCTTTGCGTTTTCTAGCTTTCTAGTTTTGTGTGTTCTAGTTCCTTTGCGTTTTCTAGTTTCTAGTTTTGTGTGTTCTAGTTTTTTGCGTTTTCTAGCTTTCTAGTTTTGTGTGTTCTAGTTTCTTTGTGTTTTCTAGCTTCTAGTTTTGTGTGTTCTAGTTTTTGTGCATTCTAGCTTCTAGTTTTGTGTGTTCTAGTCTCTTTGTGTTTTCTAGCTTCTAGTTGTGTGTGTTCTAGTTTCTTTGTGTTTTCTAGCTTTCTAGTTTCTAGTTGTTTCAATTTTTTCCTAATTAATTACTGAAACATATGTTTGAAGTGTTACCTTCTTATACCGCGTTGTGTACTTTGTGCTTGTCACCATGGAGTGATTCAGTTTCATCAAGTAGTCTTACGAAGCGTAAGTAACGCGAGTCGGGGAAGCATAAACAGACTCCTTCCAGTTCTCAATTCTTTTCCTTTCTTTCGTCTGCCGGTTTCGACTGAGTTGGTCGCGCGCGTATGTATGTTTTGTGCCTGTATATACATACAACGTGCATGCTTCTCTCTATCTTTCTTTCTTTCTTTCTGTCCACTTTTCTTCTTCTCATGTTCTCGTCGCGCGCGCATGTAATGATGATTTTTTACATTGTGTATATTGCCAGCAGTAACAGTTGAATGGTATACGGTTTATATTCAGTAATAACACGTGAGTTTGATTTTATTTTTCTTATATTCTCGAGACGTTAAATATCTTATATTTATATTTTCCATATTCTCAAAAATGTTATATATATATTTAAGAAACTGGTGCTTCTGCCGATAGTCCCAATGCCGATAGTACCATTTAAAATTTTTTTCCAAACTAAAACTAATAAAGAACTATTTTTTTACAATAATATTAAAAAAATAATTTTCTTTT
>CM040191.1:64568597-64576097 GCA_022606455.1 Callitettix versicolor
CTCTCGAATGCCTTAACAACGTATTTCAAATATAGTTGTAGAATTGTTTAGTATTTGTAATTCTGTCAAGTAAAATATGACTTTGAAACTAATTGCTACAAGCAGTCGTCTTATTATGAAGAGAATTTTCAAGAATATATTTTTTATCTCAAATATTTTTGAAGTTATAATTTCACCGTCAAAATCACAAATTGTTTTTATCTTATGTTTACTGTATGTTTTGTTAGTGTGGTTTGTATATTTTTGTGATTGTTGGCATTTTAAACTTTTAAAAAATTACGAAAATAAAACATGAATTTCCTCAGTTCATAATACAAACATATTGTTTTTACTGATACGGTTATATTTGAAATTATGGGTACAAAAGAAAGTTATGGATTCTTAAATATTGAAAATGAACTCTATTTTGAAATAGATTTCGTTGGGTTACCAATTTGACCTGTCTGTTACCAATTTTTTTTTTTTTTTTTTTTTGCTAATTTTGAAACAAATTTGACTAAGTGTTATTTCTAGTTTTTTTGATTAGGATATTTTTTTGTGATTTTAAGGCGAAAAGCACATTGAGGCTATTATCGCTTCCCTAAATGTAAGTGTGAGTGTAAAGTGTTAAAGTCGTAAGTGTAGTGTTGTAATTGTACAAGGAGTGTTCAGAAAGTAACGAGAATTTTAATTTTTTGAAAAAAAATGACCGTTTCACCTGGTGGCAGGAATTTATGATGCACTATGCCATTAATATCGAACACAATGGGCATAACCTTCACGTTCGACCGCACTTGTCAAGCCTTTTTCGGTCTTGGCGAGCCAAAATGCCTACACTGGGATAATTGAGCCTTAAAATCGACGTCATATCCGTAAACCCATGTTTCGTCACCTGTTATAATACGTTTCAGTAATTCTGCATCGTCGTTGACTTCATTTAATGACTCCTGAGAAAATTCCATTCGCAGCTGTTTTTGTTCAAAATTCAACAATTTTGGAACGAATTTTGCTGCCACGCGTTTCATACAAAATACACTGGAAACAATGTAATGACATGATCCAATCGATATGCCAACATTATCAGCGACTCTCTAATTGTGATTCGGCGATTGTTCATAACCATTTCTTTCACTTTTTCCACGTTTTCATCGGTTGTTGATGTGCTGGGTTCGTCATCTTCGACGTCTTCACGGCCTTCTTGGAAATGCTTATAGCACTCGTAAACTCTTGCTTTACTCATAACAGACTCACCATAGGCCTTTGTTAACATTTCACATACATTGTTACACTTTATTCCATTTTTTACGCAAAATTTGATACAAATTCTTTAATGCGTTTCTTTTAACAAACGAAAATCGCCGAGCTCATAAAAACACGTCTAACCTTAATGGCTGTCACAAACAAAGTCAACAATGAAAACAGCTGAAAGTTTTATCATATTTCAAGGTCATGTATACCAACATAATAAAAAAATGTTAGACAATCGGACTCTCCAAGCCCGCGAAATTTAAAAATTCTCGTTACTTTCTGAACACATCTTGTAAGTGTTTGTTAGACTCGGTTACTACGAGGGACTTCTAAATCCTCTCAATAGGTACAGCTAGTCTGCACCCCTGGAGATCAGGATAGGAGGAGCTTATTTTAGGAACACGAGACTGGGTTTGCCAATGATGTAAAAATGTTTGGTTATACAGACTGATTCATAAGTAAATTATTTAAAGAAATTAAAATAAAATTTGTACTCGTAATGAAAACGTAAATCGTAAATAGAAAATAGGCCCGACAATGTGCACGTTACATTTGCAACTTAATCTTTAAAAATAAATTCCTTGAGCTTTTGAAATTTGGTACACTTATTTGTTTTACACATTGAACCCATTCGAAAAATGGAACAATTAAATGTAATGTATTTCACATACATATCCGATTTTATCTGGTTTTTAACTGATTATGTTATAAAAAAACAGTTTCTGAAAAAAATTTAAAATGGTCCCGAGAAATTTGAATAGAAGAAGAAAAGAGTTAAGTTGAGGAATATTATTAGTTAAACATATATTTGATTTATACTTCCAAGCAAGGACGCGAAGTAATTTAAATTGCTGAAGAGCCCTGTTATTTTCAGGACAAATAAATTAAATAATGTTTTGCTACCCTAAACGTTGCAGATAAGGGTGTGATTTATTGCGCCTATTTATTTGAGATATTGTGTACAAGTTTCAACAAACCCATAAAACAGGCGAAGTTATGTAGTCCCAAAAGCCATAACTTGTCTTAAGTTTTACAACGCAGATATGGTGTTTACTGTTCTACGCCATAAGTGTTATCTATTGTGATTTTAATTGTTATACTGAGTAATAGGCCTAAATAGCGAGAACATACTGGACACGGTTTTATTAGATTTAATGTAATTGAATTTCTCACCACGTACAAAACAAATCTGTCCACTATTTTATTTGCCCAGCTCAATTCAACGAAGCGTATTTTTATCTTCCACCACCTAATGATGTGTAGGATATTTGCAACGAGATTCCCAACTCTTTTGTCAGCTTCTATTGCCCTGGTATTTCTCCTATTCACGTTTCTGCTTCAAGGACTTCTTTGGTGACCTTAAGTCTTGATCCGTTTATATTCATATCTTGCTTCGTACGATCGGGTCTTGTAAACATCCTTTTTTGATTCGGTATTTACCACCTATTGTCTATTTTAGTCTTCTTGAACCGTTTGTATTTATATCTTGCTTCGTACAATCGGGTCTTGTAAACATCCTTTTTTGATACGTAATTTTACCACCTATTGTGAACTTTAGTCTTCTTGATCTGTTTGTATTCATATCATGCTTCGTACAATCGGGCTTTGTAAACATCCTTTCTCGATTCGGTATTTACCACCTATTGTGTACTTAAGTCTTCTTGATCCGTTTGTATTCATATCATGCTTCGTACGATCGGGCTTTTGTAAACATCCTTTCTCGATTCGGTATTTACCACCTAATGTGTACTTAAGTCTTCTTGATCCGTTTGTATTCATATCTTGCTTCGTACGATCGGTTTTTGTAAACATCCTTTTTTGATTCGGTATTTACCACCTATTGTGTACTTAAGTCTTCTTGATACGTTTATATTCATATCTTGCTTCGTACGATCGGGTCTTGTAAACATCCTTTTTTGATTCGGTATTTACCACCTATTGTGTACTTAAGTCTTCTTGATCCGTTTGTATTCATATCTTGCTTCGTACGATCGGGTCTTGTAAACATCCTTTTTTGATGCGGTATTTACCACCTATTGTGAACATAAGTCTTCTTGATCCGTTTGTATTCATATCTTGCTTCGTACGATCGTGTCTTGTAGACATCCTTTTTTGATACGGTATTTACCACCTATTGTGTACTTAAGTCTTCTTGATCCGTTTGTATTCATATCTTGCTTCGTACGATCGGGTCTTGTAAACATCCTTTTTTGATTCGGTATTTACCACCTATTGTGTACTTAAGTCTTCTTGATCCGTTTATATTCATATCTTGCTTCGTACGATCGGGTCTTGTAAACATCCTTTTTTTATTCGGTATTTACCACCTATTGTGTACTTTAGTCTTCTTGATCCGTTTATATTCATATCTTGCTTCGTACGATCGGGTCTTGTAAACATCCTTTTTTGATTCGGTATTTACCACCTATTGTGTACTTAAGTCTTCTTGATCCGTTTATATTCATATCTTGCTTCGTACGATCGGGTCTTGTAAACATCCTTTTTTGATACGGTATTTACCACCTATTGTGTACTTAAGTCTTCTTGATCCGTTTGTATTCATATCTTGCTTCGTACGATCGGGTTTTGTAAATATCCTTTTTTTATACGTTATTTACCACCTATTGTGTACTTAAATCTCCTTGATCCGTTTGTATTCATATCTTGCTTTCTTACGATCGGGTCTTGTAAACATTCTTTTTTTGATATGGTCTTTACCACCTATTGTGTACCTAAGTCTTCTTGATCCGTTTGTATTCATATCTTGCTTCGTACGATCGGGTCTTGTAAACATCCTTTTTTGATTCGGTATTTACCACCTATTGTGTACTTAAGTCTTCTTGATCCGTTTGTATTCATATCTTGCTTCGTACGATCGGGTCTTGTAAACATCCTTTTTGATATGGTATTTACCACCTATTGTGTACTTTAGTCTTCTTGATCCGTTTGTATTCATATCTTGCTTCGTACGATCGGGTCTTGTAAACATTCTTTTTTGATACGGTATTTACCATCTATTGTGTACTTAAGTCTTCTTGATCCGTTTGTTTTCATATCTTGCTTCCTACGATCGGGTCTTGTAAACATTCTTTTTTGATACGGTATTTACCATCTATTGTGTACTTAAGTCTTCTTGATCCGTTTGTGTTCATATCTTGCTTCGTATGATCGGGTTTAGCAAACATTTTTTTTGATACGGTATTTACCACCTATTGTGTACTTTAGTCTTCTTGATCCGTTTATATTCATATCTTGCTCCGTACGATAGGTCTTGTAAAGAACCTTTTTTGATGTTATTTACCACCTATTTTGTATTTAAATCTCCTTGATCCATTTGTATTCATATCTTGCTTCGTACGATCGGATCTTGTAAACATCCTTTTTTGATACGGTATTTACCACCTATTGTGTAATTAAGTCTTCTTGATCCATTAGTATTCATATCTTGCTTCGTACGATCGGGTCTTGTAAACATCCTTTTTTGATTCGGTATTTACCACCTATTGTGTACTTAAGTCTTCTTGATCCGTTTATATTCATATCTTGCTTCGTACGATCGGGTCTTGTAAACATCATTTTTGATACGTTATTTACCACCTATTGTGTACTGTTTTTTTTTCGTTTATCTTAGTCACTTATGGTTTTCTAATCGCATATAATCTTAGTTTTGTTTCTGTTTGACAACTCAGAGATGTCTTTAAGTATTTTAACTTATGTTTGGGAACGTATTTACGTAAATGCAGGCATGTGCATACAGGCTTATACATCTTAGGCTTATGTTCTATTTATATGTTTACGTTTTAAGTTATACCTAAATCAAAAGTGGGGTGCAGTCCGACGGCTGGTCCCAATGTGTTTACGGCCTGGAGAGGTCAATTGGCTTTGTCCTCTTCAGCCTTCTTGTGATGTTGTCACTGCGGCATAGTAGTTGGACAATCTCTGTATTATTATGCTGTTTTAACCTGCAATAATGCTTAACCGAGAGCTTTTTAATGACTTCCTGAACAGATTCAACACCGAGGTCCTTATGTATATTTTCATTTCTCACATACCAAGGGGCGTTGACAGTCGTTCTCAAAACTTTATTTTGAAAAACTTGAATAATTTTACTATTGCTTTTTTTTGTACATCCCCAGAGTGGTGCACCATAGGTCCATATTTGTCTTAGAACTTGCTTGTATAGCAGTATCTTGTTGGCTATCGAAAGTTCTGAATTTCTTCCAATAAGCCAAAATATTTTATTGAATTTGAGCTGTAGCTCCTCTTTTTTCTTTTTTACATGCACCTTCCATCGGATCTTTGCATCGAGTGTCATTACTAGATATTTAGCACTGTTTGCATATGTTATACTCCTTTCGTTTAATATTATTGGTAATGGTTCATATTTTCTATTCGTAAAATTAATGTGTACAGTTTTTGCTTCATTAAGCTTTACTCTCCATTTTTTTGTCCATTGAATTACTGCGTTGGTGGCATTCATTAATTTCTCTATGACTTCTAAAATATTGTCCCCAACAAATCAAAAGTAATAATATTATAAATATTCTCTAAGCAAGCAACAATTTCATAACAGAAAAGTCGTACTCTACGATTTTAAGATATTAGTCTTGTTTTTCCACAATAACTTTTCAATATATATATATATATATATATATATATATATATATATATATATATATATGTATATAGATATTATAATATTATTATTATTATAATATTATAATATAATATAATATTTATAATATTTATTTATATATATAAATATATATATATATATATATATATATATATATATATATATTTGTTTACTTATTAAAACAGCTCACTCACATCCTATAAACAAAATATTAGTTAATGTATGCTTAATATCTGATTTATCCGCACCACTCTCAAATACGATAGCGAGAAAATAATCCAATCGATTATAAATAGTAAGAATTTCAATTTTTTTTTATGAATAGATTTATTTTGACGCCAGTGATGTATCACGTGATCAAGACGTGTAAATGACGTCATCCATCACTCTACCTGACACGCCTGCATTAACACGTCTACGCATGTCGTATGACAAATTCTACCAATCATACCGAGGGTTGGGGGCGTTACATTTGCTGAATTTACACATTTATTTCACCCCCATGTCCAAATTTTAACGACGCTATTTGATATTTATTTATTTCACTGAATTACTTTATAAATTACGTCAGTCTAACTTCTCACAGTTATAGTAGAATCGCGTAGAAACTTACTAGTAATTCAGAGAATAGTAGACCTGGCAATGTATTTTTAACTAATTGTTTGTCCATCGCTCCACGACAGCGCTAGTAACGTTTTACGCCAAAGTAACCGATTACTGTAATATTTACGAAAAAAAATATTACTATACCAACTTTAATGGAATTTTTATGATACTTTTCTATTAAGCGTTTAAAATTATTACAGGTTAGGCTGTTCAGCCAGTATTTCAGGAAACCGAAACTGAACTCTCATTGTTTAATAAGAAGCCGCCATATTGAAACGGAAGTAACTGGAAACAGACATACATTGTCTGGGCTTTATGCGAAATTTTAAAATACATCTCGCATTGCGTTTGACCAAAACTGCTTACACTCCTCGTATTACTCAGAGGCCGCCATCTTGAAACGGAAGCTAATGGATTAGAAATTTTACACATAAGTTGTTTGGGCTTTATGCAACGTACATTTGTACAAAAATTTCAAAACAATAAGTCAATACGTTTTGGTGAAAACTACTACAGACAACACACAAACCAGATGCCAAACCGTCGAGTTAATACGAAGGACTCGCTTCGGTCGGTCAGTTAAATTTGTGAAAGTTTTATTGTAAGGTTTTAAGTCATTAATCAGGTAAATATGACGGCTTAGTGTGTGTGTGTGTGTGTGTGTGTGTGTGTGTGTGTGTGTGTGTGTGTGTGTGTGTGTGTGTGTGTGTGTGTGTGTGTGTGTGTGTGTGTGTGTGTGTGTGTGTGTGTGTGTGTGTGTGTGTGTGTGTGTGTGTGTGTGTGTGTGTGTGTGTGTGTGTGTGTGTGTGTGTGTGTGTGTGTGTGTGTGTGTATGTGTGTGTGATTGTGTGTGTGTGTGTGTGTGTGTGTGTGTGTGTGTGTGTGTGTGTGTGTGTGTGTGTGTGTGTGTGTGTGTGTGTGTGTGTGTGTGTGTGTGTGTGTGTGTGTGTGTGTGTGTGTGTGTGTGTGTGTGTGTGTGTGTGTGTGTGTGTGTGTGTGTGTGTGTGTGTGTGTGTGTGTGTGTGTGTGTG
>CM040191.1:64578597-64598597 GCA_022606455.1 Callitettix versicolor
TGTGTGTGTGTGTGTGTGTGTGTGTGTGTGCGCGCGCGTGTGTGTATGTTTGTGTGTGTGTATGAGAGAGAGAGAGAGAGAGAGATTGTGTGTGTGTGTGTGTGTGTGCGTGCGTGCGTGTGTGTGTGTTGTTTGTATGTAATTACATTAAATTATAATTTAATGTAAACAAATTATTTCACAAATTTGCTGTCATGACGTAAGCGAATCATCTGTGTGTTTCTGGATTAATTTAAATTTGAATATTACGATTGAGGCAGCTAACCTCCAAGTGTACGGTAGGCAGTCGGAATACAATGGAAGATTCATAAAGAATTTTCTTGTCTATTTCAGGACATTTATGGCTTTCCGTTTATTGTGTATAATTAAAATTAGTTTTACTCCGATTACGTCATTTGACGAAATTGCACTCAAATTTGGCTATGAAAAATCATAAAATTAATCCAACAGTGTTAGCTGAAATTAGATTCTCAAAAGATTGAATACGTGATGTTAAAATTTTTGAACGCCTCAAAATATATTTTACAAGTCAACGATCGTTGCTCATTTCTCAGGTCCAGATGGACCTTACCATGACGACCTCTTCAATAGATCACTTTCTAAAAACACGAACTTTTTCAAAGCTTCAAACAAAAACGAAATTCTATTTACTCTCTTACATTGACAGAAAAACAAATCCCTTTCGAACTGTTACAAAAAAACAAATAAATCTTTTAAACAAGGCTTAAAAACTTTTACAAATTAGGATAAACGGTTCGGATTTACAGAAGTTCCAAATTGAATTTATTTTAGTCTTCCTTCAATTGGTACAGATCTTTGTCCATTAGATTGAGTTGTTTTGTCAACATTTAGGTATTTCACTGTCATCTGACAATGATATGCATTGTCTGTAATAATGCACGGTTATCACCTATCAACAATAGCAAAATGTGTGCGTGCGTACGCGCGCGCGCGAGTGTGTGTGTGTGTGTGTGTGTGTGTGTATGTGTGTGTGTGTGTGTGTGTGTGTGTGTGTGTGTGTGTGTGTGTGTGTGTGTGTGTGTGTGTGTGTGTGTGTGTGTGTGTGTGTAATTGATTGTGTGTGTGGGTGGTAATGTGTGTGTGTGTGTGTGTGTGTGTTTTTTGTGTGTTAGTGTGTGTGTGTGTGTGTGTTGTGTGATTGTGTGTGTGTGTGTGTGTGTGTGTGTGTGTGTGTGTGTGTGTGTGTGTGTGTGTGTGTGTGTGTGTCGTGTGTGTGTGTGTGTGTGTGTGTGTGTGAGAGAGTGTGTGTGTGTGTGTGTGTGTGTGTGTGTGTGATGTGTGTGTGTGTGTGTGTGTGTGTGTGTGTGTGTGTGTGAGAGAGTGAGAGAGAGAGAGAGAGAGAGTGTGTTTGAGAGAGAGAGAGAGAGAGAGAGAGAGAGAGAGAGAGAGAGTGTGTGTGTGTGTGTGTGTGTGTGTGTGTGTGTGTCTGTGTGTGTGTGTGTGTTGTGTGTGTGAGTGTGTGTGTGTGTGTGTGTGTGTGTGTGTGTGTGTGTGAGAGAGAGAGAGTGTGTGCGTGTGTGAGAGAGAGAGTGAGAGAGAGAGAGAGAGAGATTGTGTTGTGTGTGTGTGTGTGTGTGTGTGTGTGTGTGTGTGTGTGTGTGTGTGTGTGTGTGTGTGTGTGTGTGTGTGTGTGTGTGTGTGTGTGAGTGTGTGTGTGTGTGTGTGTGTGTGTGTGTGTGTGAGTGTGTGTGTGTGTGAGTGAGAGAGAGAGTGTGTGTATGTGTGTGTGTGTGTGTGTGTGTGTGTGTGTGTGTGTGTGTGTGTGTGTGTGTGTGTGTGTGTGTGTGTGTGTGTGATTGTGTTTTAGGACATTAAGTTTAGATAAATTAAATTTTAGATATATCTGGAGAAATTAGTGAACCAGCAAATTCGTTCAATAATTTCACAATTTCAGTAATTCAAATATTAAAAATTTATAACGTTTTAAGCTTAAATTTTTTTTTAATATAAATTCAAAATCGTAATTAGCGTTAAAATTACATAAATTAGCATTTTAAGTTTTCAAAACCCTAAATTAAGATTTTAAATTAAGAAATTTAGTTTGACAGCTGTTGACACTTTCGAATTTTCGATGTTTTAAAAAAATTTTAAATTGCATGTACATGAAGAATTTAATGCTGATTATGATGGTGAAATCAGAATTATGAAAAAAGGTTTAGATACAAATTTACTTTTGGAAATTCACTTTTCTCATGTCCACGAGACAGTTGCGGGTCGTAATTATTTATGTTACAGTGGTACGTTTCATTTAAAAAAAAATTATATTTGAAGCAAAAATAAACACAATTCGTTTAATACGCTTTCTCGTACAGCTATATATTTGTATCTTCTTAAAATATTAACTGTGAGAGAGTGTCAGACAACTCTAGATTCATTTCATTTAGCAAAAAAAGCACTTAAAAAAGTCTTACACTTTGTAACAATGTCCATTAGCTGTCTGCAGCGTCCATCGACAGCAAGTCCGTGTTAAGTGCTCTTATTGAATTTCCGTCGTTTACCGCAACTTGTAACAATTCCTTACAATAAATAAACCCCGTTCCAATTCCACATTCCTAAGGTTGAAGTTTAATACCAGCTGCAAACAATTGTTCTAAACTTTAAAACAATTACACATAGCTTTAGTTCTGTGTTTCTGCAATTATTTCCTTGTATTTATTTAAAAATGTGTCTTGAAATAAGCCCTGATCCAACCTGTCCCCACGAACCCGTGATCACTTTGATCGTCCTTAAATTGCGTACGCGCGTGTGCGTGCGTGCGCGTGTGGGGGCATTATCATGTTTGCAATTTTGGCGCGATTTGTTTCAGACTTCAAAATTCGATTTTCGTAATACCAGGTGTTCAGAAAGTAACGAGAATTTTTTAATTTCGCGGGCTTGGAGAGTCCGATTGTCAAACATTTTTAAAAATTATGTTGGCATATATGACCTTGAAGTATGATAAGACTTTCAGCTGTTTTCATTGTTGACTTTGTCTGTGACAGCCACTAAGGTTAGACGTGTTTTATGACCTCAGCGATATTCGTTTGTTAAAAGAAATGTATCAAAGAATTTGTATCAAATTTTGCGTAAAAAATGGAATAAAGTTAAACAAAGTGTGTGAAATGTTAACAAAGGCCTATGGTGAGCCTGCTATGTGTAAAGCAAGAGTTTAGGAGTGGTATAAGCGTTTCCAAGAAAACCGTGAAGAAGTTGAAGATGACGAACGCCCTGGACGTCCCAACACATCAACAACCGATGAAAACGTGGAAAAAGTGAAAAAAATGGTTATAAACAATCGCCGAATCACAATTAGAGGGGTCGCTGATGATGTTGGCATATCGATTGGATCATGTCATGACATTGTTTCCGATGTTTTGTGTATGAAACGCGTGGTAGCAAAATTCGTTCCAAAATAGTTGAATTTTAAACAAAAACAGCCGCGAATGGAAGTTGCTCAGGAGTCACTAAATGAAGTCAACGACGATGCAGAATTACTGAAACGTATTATAATATGTGACGAAACATGGGTCTACAGATATGACGTCGAAACTAAGGCTCAATCATCCCAGTGGAGGCATTCTGGCTCGCTAAGACTGAAAAAGGCTCGACAAGTGCGGTCGAACGTGAAGGTTATGTTCTTCGATATTAATGGCATAGTGCATCATGAATTCTTGCCACCAGGAGAAACGGTCAATAAGGAGTACTACCTATAAGTTCAACGCCGTTTGCGTGAAGCAATCAGAAAAAAACGCCCGGATCTGTGGAAAAACAATTCATGCTTTTGCACCACTATAATGCTTGACTTTTGCACCACTATAAGGTCACACTTCACTGCTTGTTCGTGAATTTTTGGCTAAAAAACTTTACTGTAACGATGCCCCAGCCTCCATATTCGCCAAACATGGCTCCGTGTGACTTTTTCCTATTTCCAAAAATAAAAAGAACCTTAAAGGGCCGTCGTTTTACAGCCGTAGATGACATTAAAAGAACATCGCTGAAAGAACTAAAGGCTATCTCAAAGATCGAGTTTGAGAAGTGTTTCGAGGATTGGAAGAAGCGCTAGCACATGTGCATAAACTCTAATGGGGACTATTTTGAAGGCGACAACATCAATGTAGAAGAATAAATAAATATTTTGTTCAAAAAATTAAAATTCTCGTTACTTTCTGAACACACCTCGTAGTTGTGACCAATTCATTGGCCAGCAAAATCCGTTCAAGTGTTTCGAAAGGGCAATGCAAATCCTTAAAAAAGGTCATACATTTTTATTGTAATATAGCCACCGGACCTACATATGCAAATAATTAGGATTATGACCTATTCTTCCCGTCAGTGGTCTATCCACTCACCTCGTAAAGGCTACCGCGGTTTCGAAACTCTATCGTTTCATCTTCAGGCCGTTATACAAAATGTTAAATCCCTCTGGCGAGGTCGTCACAAAGTCAAACAAAACAATAAAAACACACATCACAATCACTGAGCACAATTACACATTTAAAATATTCATCATGAAATTCGGCTTGGCCAAACTACACACGCGACTCGTACGTCGTTACATTCCGGACTGAAGATGAAACAATAGTTTCGAAACCGCGGTAGCGTTTACGAGGTGAGTGGATAGACCAATGACGGGAAGAATAGGTCATAATCCTAATTATTCATACATTTTTGTATAATACATTTTTTTAAACTGATTTTACCGTCTTAGAGTCGTTAAAATCCGCTTAAATTAGCATTTTAAATTTTGAAATCGCATTTAACATACGAAAATGAACCTAACGGCTGCTAGGTTCATTGTATTTTCAATGTAGTTTAAATTTTCAAAAGTTTATGCAGATTTCACGGCTAATTACGATGGCGAATTAAGATTCTGGTGATGCACAAAATTCTGATAATGTAACTTTTTTTAAATACGCTTCCTCGCTTAATATTTCTGCATGTCGGGATTGTTTTAATGTTTATTTGCTGTATTTAACAATTACCATTATTAAATTACTGTCTATTTGTTTCAGATACAATAAAGCCTTACGCTGCAACATAAATGAACAGCAGTGAAAGGTAGGCCATTGTTAATACAATATAGGCTATAACAACGTGCACGGTTTGGTAATGAATTCCATTTAGATCATGATATCGAATATACTAGTGTGTCGAATACGTCACTGTGACGGCTGTTAAATTGAAAATAATGTCAGCAAATTTCCTTTGGCAAAATGAATTATTGGAGAAACTGTCATGACAAGATCTAGATTTGGCGCCATGAAATGAGCACCGACACTCACCTCTAGGTCATTTTTATAACTGTTTGAAGTGAATAATTACGCACACTTCAAACATTTTGTGGCGCAATGAAATCGAATAGGCAGTAACGTAACGGAAAGTTGACAAACGAGGGGACAAATACAAGTTCAAACCCCATTTAAAACCGATCCCGGATACCGGTGTATAGAGGACCATTAGCAAATATTCACTTCGAATGCGCACAGTATCTACGCTATTTATTATTTATTTTTTTTTTTTAATCTAATTTTACCATTGTAATCAGCCTTAAAAACTGCATAAATTATCATTTTGAATTCGCAAAATCTGTTGAATTTAAACACTTTTTTGACGGCGGTGAGGGTTCATCTTCGTATTTTCACTGGTATTTGTAAGTTTAAATACGCAGATTACGAGGTGTGTTCAGAAAGTAACGTGAATTTTTATTTTGTGAACAAAATATTTATTTATTCTTCTATATTGATGTTGTCGTCTTCAAAATAGTCCCAATTGGAGATTATGCACTTGTGCCAGCGCTTCTTCCAATCCTCAAAACACTTCTCAAACTCGATCGATGAGATAGCCTTTAGTTCTTTCAGCGATGCGCTTTTAATGTCATCCACGGCTAAAAAACGACGGCCCTTTAAAACGACTCTTTATTTTTGGAAATAGGAAAAAGTCACTCGGAGCCATGTCTGGCGATTATACAGTACTGTTTTTGGCAAAAAATTCACGAACAAGCAATGAAGTGTGAGCTGGTGCGTTATCATAGTGCAAAACCCATGAATTGTTTTTCCACAGATCCGGGCGTTTTTTTCGGATTGTTTCACGCAAACGGCGTTGAACTTGTAGGTAGTACTTCTTATTGACCTTTTCACCTGGTGGCAGGAATTCATGATGCACTATGCCATTAATATCGAAGAACACAGTGAGCATAACCTTCATGTTCGACCGCACTTGTCGAGGCTTTTTCGGTCTTGGTGAGCCAGAATGCCTCCACTGGGATGATTGAGCCTTAGTTTCGACGTCATATCCATAAACTCATTTTTCGTCACCTGTTATAATACATTTCAGTAATTCTGCATCGTCGTTGACTTCATTTAGTGACTCCTGAGCAACTTCCATTCGCCTCTGTTTTTGTTCAAAGTTCAACAATTTTTGAACGAATGTTGCTGCCACGCGTTTCATACACAAAACATTGGAAACAATGTCATGACATGATCCAATCGATATGCCAACATCATAAGCGACTTCTCTAATTGTGATTCGGCGGTTGTTCATAACCATTTCTTTCACTTTTCCACGTTTCCATCGGTTGTTGATTTGCTGGGGCGTCCAGGGCGTTCGTCATCTTCAACGTCTTCACGGGCTTCTTTGAAACGCTTATACCACTCGTAAACTCTTGCTTTACTCATAGCAGACTCACCATAGGCCTTTGTTAACATTTCACACACTTTGTTACACTTTATTCCATTTTTTACGCAAAATTTGATACAAATTCTTTGATCCATTTCTTTTAACAAACGAAAATCGCTGAGCTCATAAAAACACGTCTAACCTTAGTGGCTGTCACAGACAAAGTCAACAATGAAAACAGCTGAAAGTTCTATCATACTTCAAGGGCATGTATACCAACATAATAAAAAAATGTTTGACAATCGGAATCTCCAAATCCTCAAAATTTAAAAATTCTCGTTACTTTCTGAACACACCTCGTATATTGGTAAAATCAGAATTTCAAAGAGGGTAGGATAAAGAAAATGAATTTGCTTCTATAACGTCTGCGAAGCAACAGCGTGTTGCTTTCGTTTGTTGTGAAATGAGCGGCTGTACCTTTAGTAACACTTACTTTTGTAAAAGAGCCTTGATTTTTCGAATCTCATTCGGAGTTAAATTAATTTTCATTTAAAATAGTAATTGTAATGTAAAACTAGGTAATATACAAGTAAACAAATAATAAGTTAAAATGAAAAATGGTCAATTTTTTGTTTCTGAAGCAGACAATGATGGTCCTTGAGCGCTTATCTTCTAGCTGTGTACCGTTGCGTCGCTACGGTATTTTTCAGGGAATAAAAATTACAGCTGCTAGTTTTTTTAGTACAAAAAAATAATACAATAATTTCAACTCATTTTTCTTGTTAGTATTTTATGGAGAATTTGTATTCCTTGCTTTGACTTTTTTTTAAATTCAGAACGTAATTAAATCCAATTGTCAGAACAACAGCACTACCTATCGGATTTAATTTAAATCACTCACTAAACACAGTAATCGGTGGAAAATAACTTTTTACGGAAAGAAATATGGCGGTGAAATCTCTCTCTGAAAACTCCTCGCACTGATAATAACAAATTGTTATATTTTCAGCGAAACCGGTTCAGTAGTTTTTGCGTCCATAGAGTACACACATACGAACATTATCTTCAACCGTGTTAGTTAGGTTCACCACGCTAACTGTGTCAGTTACGTTATTTTTTTTTAATAAAGTAGTTTTTATCACCCAACTTCCTTGTCAGTTAGGTTGAGGGTTTTTTTTTTTACAAAAAAAGTAAGAGATTTTTTATCGTTTTATCGATCTACTACTTTCGCGCGGTAGCAATGTTGAGGTTATGCGGGTCACTTTTATTTTTGGTTTTTATCGTACTTCTCGTGCTTCCTGCGCTTTTATATTTTGTATTACTGCTTTTGAGCTTGTATTGAAGCGTTTTAGTAAACAAAATTACTGAAAAATCGAAGACAAACTACACTGCATATTTACCAAATAATTATTGCAAAATAATGTATGTTACTTCGAATATTAACTAAAACTTCGATTATTATTTCGATTATTAACTAAACATCCGATTATTATTTCGATTATTAACTAAACTTTCGATTATTATTTCCATTATTAACTAAAACTTCGATATTATTTCGATTATTAAGTAAACCTTCAATTATTAACTAAAACTTTGATTATTGTTTCGATTATTAACTAAACCTTTGATTATTATATCGATTATTAACTAAAACTTCGATTATTATTATTTCGATTGTTAAGTAAACCTTCGATTATTATTTTGATTATGAAGTAAACCTTCGATTATTATTTCGATTATTAACTAAACCTTCGATTATTATTTCGATTACTAACTAAACTTTCGATTATTATTTCAATTATTATTTCGATTATTAACTAAACCTTCCATTATTTACTAAACCTTCAATTATTATTTAGATTATTAACTAAAACTTCGATTATTATTTCGATTTTAAGTAAACCTTCAATTGTTAACTAAAAGTTTGATTATCATTTCGATTATTAACTAAACCTTCGATTATTATTTCAATTATTAACTAAACCTTCTATTATTATATCGATTATTATTTCCATTATTAACTAAAACTTCGATATTATTTCGATTATTAACTGAACCTTCGAATATTATTTCAACTATTAACTAAACCTTCGATTATTATTTCGATTATTAACTAAACTTTCGATTATTATTTCAATTATTATTTCGATTATTAACTAAACCTTCGATTATTTACTAAACCTTCAATTATTATTTAGATTATTAACTAAAACTTCGATTATTATTTCGATTATTAAGTAAACCTTCGATTATTAACTAAAACTTTGATTATCATTTCGATTATTAACTAAACCTTCGATTATTATTTCAATTATTAACTAAACCTTCTATTATTATATCGATTATTATTTCCATTATTAACTAAAACATCGATATTATTTCGATTATTAACTGAACCTTCGAATATTATTTCAACTGTTAACTAAACCTTCGATTATTATTTCGATTATTAACTAAACTTTCGATTATTATTTCAATTATTATTTCGATTATTTAATAAACCTTCAATTATTATTTAGATTATTAACTAAAACTTCGATTATTAAGTAAACCTTCGATTATTAACTAAAACTTTGATTATCATTTCGATTATTAACTAAACCTTTGATTATTATTTCGATTATTAACTAAAACTTCGATTATTATTTCGATTATTAAGTAAGCCTTCGATTATTAACTAAAAATTTGATTATTATTTCGATTATTAACTAAAACTTCGATTATTATTTCGATTATTAACTAAAATCAAAATAAACAACAGACCCATTCGAAATAATTAACAGATCACTTTTTCAACGATATACATTTTCTTTAATCTTTTCTCGCTTTGGCGAGAATAATCTTTAATCTTTAGATAAAAATCTATTGGTTTTTATCGAACATAAAATTCAGTAACACAAAAACATTGCCAAAGTTTTTTTTTTAAATAAAACTAAAATAATTTAAAAAGTTTCACGTAAGCACCTAAAGAACCTATCCAATTTCCCTAAATTCGGCCGAGGTGGATCGGCGTTAACGTCGAAAGAAAATACGGCAGTAACTTCAACCTCGAAACTACGACCTTCATGCGCTGACCGGTGCTTTAACGCGTCCGACAAACCGCCCCCTTATAGTTTTAAATCGACACAGCTCAGCGCTTAAATGTTGAAATCCCGTCACGGAATCAGTGCACCACTCAATTCGGTCAGAGGCTTACAAGGATCACCTCTAGCAGCTCAGCTGAATGCTGAAGATTACACTTTACCCAAGAGCTATAAAATACCAAACGGCTGAATTCAATCCTAATTTACGACCAGAAAAGGCTATTAAGTCAGCAACACAAGTTGCTCTATTAATGCACGGTTATTACTGGATTTCAGTAATAAATATTTGGTTAAAGGATTTCGGTCCGTGTAATTTAATCTCCGATAAGTAGTTTGTTTACGGCGGTCAAGGTTCCTTTGCCTATTTTTAATTAACCCGGAAATTAGTAGATGTGGATTCGGGTTTTCATAATATTTAGGTAAATAAATGCATCTTACACACTTTGAAAAAGTATCATTTTAAAACAGATATAAGTGTATAATTGACTCTGTCCAAACTATTACGTGGGTTGCGTAAAATAAGGTTCCCAATAATTTTTCACAATGAAAAACATGTTTATTTGCAACGAATAATATATTTTTGGAAAGCTTACACTTTTTCTATTTTTCGACATAATCGCCGTTGATGGATGCATTTTTGCATACGGGGAACCATCTTTTGTAAACATGAGTCGTAAACTCTCCCGCACCGCCGCGAAGGTAGTTGACACTTTTCTTCAGCTCCTCTCCGGTACTGAAATGCACCCCACCTAAGTGTTTCAACAAATTAGGGAAGAGATGGTAGTCCGGGCAGAAGGGCGGGTTTGTAACAGTATCCCATCAAAATTGGTTGATGAGATCTGTTGTCACACGGGCGGTGTTCGGAAGAGCGTTGTCTTGATGGAAACAAACTCAATCGTGAGCATGCCTCTCCTCTTGTTTTGAATCGCGGGGCGATGGTTCCTTAACATTTCACAGTAACGATCAGCATTGACTGTTGTGCCGGTATCCATGAATTCGCACAATAACCCCTTCCTGTTCCAAAACACGCTCGCCATGACTTCGCCGGCAGACAGTGTTTGAACTTCCACAGCTTCGGCGACTCTGGATGTTTCCAATGACGTGATTGTTCTTTCGTTTCCGGTGTCGTATAGTATACCCAGGTCTCGTCCCCAGTGAAAATGGAGTCAAAGAATTTCTCACCATCGGTTTCGTAGGCCTGAAGAAATTCACGGGCAGCATCAATCAGTTGCTGTTTGTGGTCCGATCTAAGCTCTCTTGGAACCCACTTTGCACAAACCTTGCTATACCCTAAATGGACTGTCAATCAATGCAGGTCTTGCTGACATTAGGGATCATCTCGGGGAGTTCCCAAACGGTCACCCTTCGATCGTTCAGCATTGCTTTTTCCACTTTCGCAATCGTTTCGTCCGAAACAGATGACCGTCCGGAACGTTGTTCATCATGAACGTCTGTACGTCCATCTTTGAATTCTCTGAATTATTTTTTTTTTAACTGACAAGTATGGTTTATAACAAGGAATGGAATCAACCAATAATTTGACTAATCAGCGTTAAGAATTACATAAATTAGCATTTTGAATTTTCTCAACCGTTGATAATAAGAAATATAATTCGACAGCGGTCATATTTTCACTTCATACAATGAACACACACATACACACAGACACACACACACACACACACACACACACACACACACACACACACACACACACACACAGATACACACACACACACACACACACACACACACACACACACACACACACACACACACACACACACACGCACGCACACACGCACACACGCGCACACACACACACACACACACACACACACACACACACACACACACACACACACACACACACACACACACACACACACACATTACACAGACAGACAGATACACACGCGCGCGCGCACGCACACACACATACACACACACACACACACACACACACACACAAGGTGATACATAAAACAGAATCGACACTCAATGAAGTCCCAGGTCTGGGTCTTACCATGATGGCGGCCTATAGACCAAATTTAATATTTTAATTTTGGTAGCGACAGTGATAAGTAACAGTACATGTCGTTTTGTATAGATGCAAAAAATTACAATAGCTGTTTAGATTTTCAGTTTTTCGGAAATTTATTTTATTAACATTTTCGGATGTGTTTGCATTTGAGTCAATATTTTCAGCAAAAATTTGATTTGAAATAAATACTTGGAAACTTTCACTTTATTCATTAAAACAAATCAAAGTGTAAGTCAGTTTTCAGTAAATCATATTTTTCCCAATTAATGATTTTTTTACTTTAGTTCTGAAAAGCACTATATTGCTAAACGTTGCTTTATTCAGGATTCACAGCTGTTCTTCGATAAAACTTTGACAAATAAATCTAAAGAAATGATATACGACTCGAGACAGTTTCCTTGTATATCTCAAACTCCTTATCTTATCTTTACTGAAACTCTTCTGATACTTTGTTTGAACTCTCCGTTCGTAGTCACGTACTTTCCGTTGGAAGAATATCGTTTTCAAATATAGTTTTATGTGAAGAGCAGATATTGAAAATTGTGCCAAAGTTTATTTTGTTCCATATCAATTTCTAAAATGCAATCATAATAAAACATAGGACAAAAAGCTTCAAGTGGGAGAACAATACATTGAGATAGTCAAAGAATTCAAATATCTTGGGGAATGGACCAGCTGAAACGCCCTAGAGAAAAAAAGCTATGGAATCTAGGAGAAATAAAGTTGAATTAGCCTTCCAACTTACCAAGGACACATACAACAAGAAGTCCCTCTCTTGGAATACAAAGATAACATATCTTATGGTAATTTAACCAGAAGCCTTATATGCAGCTGAAACCCAGCTTATATGCAGAACCACATATCCCGGACCACAGAACTGTTCTCCATTGGTCACCTATTTTCTCCACTAATTCACCCCTCCATCGTATCGCTGGTCTCCAGGTAAAACCTAAATCTCACTAAACAATTCCGTATAGAAAACAAACAGTCATAAAGTCTTTAATAAAACAAACACAATACAAACTGAAAAAAATAAATAAAAACAATGGTAAAACCTATCTGTAGGTAAAATAGTTCTCTTCCTCATCCTTTCCCCCTTTTTCTCCTTCTTCTTTGACTTTTTCTTCTTATTCTTCTCCTTCTTCTACTTTTTCTTTTTCTCCAACTTCTTCTTCTTCTCCTCTTCCTACTCCACTTTCTCCTCTTCCTCCTCCTTTCCCCTTCTCATCCTTCCCCTTCTTCTTCTTCTTTTTCTTCTCCTTCTTCTTTGTCTTTTTCTTCTTCCTCTTCTCGTTGTCTTCTCCTCCTTTTTCTCCTTCTTCTTCTCCTCCTACTTCACTTTCTCCTCTTTTCCTCCTTCTCCTCCTTCCCCTTATTCTCCTTCTTCTTTGACTTTTTCTTATTATTCTTCTCCTTCTTTTCTTCTTCCTTTTTCTCCTTCTTCTTCTTTCCTCCTCCTACTCCCCTTTCTCCTCTTCCTCCTCCTTTCCACCTTCTCATCCTTCCCCTTCTTCTTCTTTTTTGTCTTTTTCTTCTTCCTCTTCTCTTTGTCGTCTTCCTCCTTTTTTTCTTCTTCTTCTTCTTCTTTTTTTCTTCTTCAACTTCTTCTTTTTCCTCTTCGGGTGCCTACTCGTTCCAAATATATGCGATCCTCCTGGTTCACGGTTATTTTGAATAGCTCGGTGGTAGTTTTTGAGAACCATGTCCCTAACTCTAATCCATGATATCCTTCTTCTTCCTGGCTCTCTTTCACTATACTTAGCCGCCTCGGTGGTCTAGTTGATAGCGTATTGGGCTTTACCCCGAGAACCCGAGTTCGATTCCCGGCCATGGATTGGCATTTTCATACGCTATAAATCATCCCATCGTTCTGCATTAGCCCAAGTGTGCACAATAGTCGGACGTTAAACACAAAAAAAGTACAAGAAAGCATGCTTGTATTATCCGTCAGAAGGAGAAACAAAAGTTACAAACTGCAATAATAACTTGTAACAAACACCAGCTGAGAGATTTGTTCCATGTCACCTGCATCAGCGAAACGCTATCGACCGAAATGAATTCCTCAGGCGGACGCTTAATAAAGTGGGCGGGACTGTTGCAATCCTTTACCGAGGAAACAGAGATGAAATGAAACGAACATTGATAATAAAACGTGAAATAACGCATTTAATAAAACGTGACCACGTAGTGAAACGTTATATTTAAAGTGAGAACATTTCATACTTGAATTTTTAAACTGTTCAAGTCCGATCTGTAAATCTTCTTCAATCGTGTAAAATGTTAGCCTATGCATTTGAAATATCAATTTTACGTATTGTTATTTTTTCTGTTTCTTCTTCTTCTTTTCGTTTCACCTTCTTTGTGGTACGCTGAATTAATCATTTCTTGCGCGCTGCACTTTTCTTTGTTCCCAGTAGCTCTTCATTCTTTCTGATCTTCTTTTTCTCTCCTCTTCTGAAATGACAGGTTTAGGTTTTATTTTGGTTTTATCTTGGAATCTTATTCTTTCGTTTTTCTGTTTCATTATATTTTATACCAGTTAAATTAATCAGAAAAGATTTGTGTTAACGGAAAAGCTTTTAAGTAACTCAATTATCGAACCTACGATTTATAAGTGTGCAAGCTGGACAGTGCTTTAAATTAAAGGTAAACTAGAAATTTTGTGACGTGATCTTGCAGGAATTAAAAATCTTTATTTACCTAATTTAACCCTCCCGGGATCTAATTTTGGAAAACCTTCCTTCGTATAGGACAAACGTCAAATAGTATTCATAGTATTAACATAATGGTTTTTTTTGTAATTTTCAATCCCTATTTCAACATTAGTTCTGAATTTTTGAAGTGACTACTTCTTATGGCGGGGTATGGATGTATGTTTTGCAAGGGAAAAAATTCAGTTTGCCGTCACGCATCACGCTAATATATATTTTAAGTGAAAACTTGTATGTTCGCTCCATTATATTACTTACCCAGTCCAACCTAATTATTTAGTTTTGTGACAAGTGTTAACTGTGTAACAATAACGTTTTATATGTTTATTATATATTGGTAGGTGTGAATAATAAATATTTAAATTATTTTAAACGCCATTATACTGCTTACCCAGTCCAACTTTATTTAGTATTTAGTTTTATGACACGTTAACTGTGTAACAGTGACGTTTTATACGTTATTATATATTGGTAGGTGTGAATAATAATTTTTTAAATGCCATTAGACTACTTACCCAGTGCAACTGAATTATTAATATTCAGTTTTGTGATATGTGTTAACTGTAGGCTACAACAATAACGTTTTAATAATATTTTATACTTCTTAATATAATATTTTAAATTTGAAAGTTTATGTGTGTGTTTTTGTTTGTTATTCAATCACACATTAACTACTGGACCGATTGAGATGAAATTTAAAATGAACATGGTTTAGGTAACTGAGATGGACATAGATGTATTTCCGTTTTGAAAATCTGAACCCTGTTATTATTTATTATAAAATTATTGTTTATAACTTTTCATTTGCAATGATTTTAATTGAAACATCTTATAATTCCAAACAACCTGCCTTTCCAAATTAAAATAGTGCAGTTTTTATTGGAGTTGGCATTTACAATGACAATTAATGTCAGATATTAAGTGTAGCAGGAATACATTTGGGACTCCGTGCTTCTCCCGTGGTCAGTTATAGCCTATTCTATTGTCGAGTAGCAAAAATCTATGTCTTGGCAAAAAACCATAAAATCATATAATATTGTATTTAGAAATATATTTAACTGAAATGAATGTACTCAATATTTGAAAATCGACTATAAATTTTATTTTGTGGTGTAATATATACAGCCATAACTCGTGATAAGAAGTCACTTCTGTCGGCAGTCATGCCATTGCCACTTTTATTTGGAACTTTTACTTTGTAACCATTTAAACGTTAAGGGAAACTTTCAAGCCCAAATCAAAGATCGATAAGTTGTATTTTGGCTTTTAAGTGTAAACTCCTATTTCATCTACTTAGAGATAAGTCTTAAGACAAGTTTTGCTTAGATTCCCTTGCGATTGAAAGATAAACTTAAATAAACATTTACAACATTAAACAACCCATAATTGATGTGACACGATTAATTTTGTTTCGCGTTTATAAAATAACTTGAACCCTTATTAATCCTCTTAATTTTAATTTTTTTAAACAATTTCTTTGTAATCGCCCAAAATAATTTTTCACAAATTTTATCGCCCACAATAAAAAAAAATGTTACATCCATTTTAAATGACTGGAGGGAAATTTTAGGAAACTCTTTTAGTACGTTCAAAGATGAAGGTAAACCTGCTTGCCGAATTTCATCACTTTCGACACTACGTTTTTGAAAGTTCAGATACAGAGATAAAATATAAAATTTATTTGAAAACCAACTAGTTTAAATTATACGCACAATAACACTTCTGCCTCTCGACTATGCCAGCAGATATTTTTAATTAAAATTAACCCTTCGGTGTGGAATTTTAAAACACTTTTTGTGCATCCACAATACTACATTGCGTTCCTAGTTTTTAACATCAGTAATGCGGTTTTTTAATAATGTTTAACCCCTATTCAATCCCTTAACTTTGGCTTTATTTGAAACGTCTTTCTCACTATAAGAAATACAAAAAAATGTAGTAAAAAGGAAAATTGTAGGTTATTTTCGTTTGACAATTAGTATTTATACTCTTCTATACCGGACTGAAGAAACCATCAAAATTATAAAAGGAAAATTAGATGAGAATTGTCAAAATAAAGGGTTAAACAACGAAATTATTAATGCATTAAAGGTCATTTTAAATCAAAACGAGTTTAAATTTAATAATTAATTTATGGGTTTAATTTAAACGAGTTTAATTTAATTTATGGGGAATCTACTGTCAGGGATCCCTTTTTTCAAGTGAATTTTTTAACCAAGTTTTAGAGGAAAAAAGAATAGCGAAAATAAAGTTTGAATGTGTAGAATATGTAAGATATGTGGATGATTCACTAGTAATAAATAGTTAAAGATCCAAAAGGCGATAAAGGGAAGCTCATATTGGAAGAAATTAATCGTATACACGAAAATTTAAAATTTACAATAGAAGAAGAGAAGAAAGGTAGTTTAAATTTTTTAGAATTAAGAATACAAAGGAAAGCACAAACAATTGAATTTGGAATATATAGAAAAGATACATACACAGATAATATAATTAACTAAAAGTCAAACTACCAATTAGAACATAAACTGGCGGCGTTTAGACAATGTTCAATAGATTATTAATTTGTACCACTAAAAAGGAAAGAATATAAAGAAGAATTGAATACAATTTTCCAAATAGTAGTGAACAACGATTATGATTTAAAAATTATAAGAAATCTGTTATGAAAAATTAAAAGAAAGAGAGGAAGATAAAAGAAAGGATAAAAACGAAAATGTGCTAAATTAACATATACGGGGAAAGAGGCATATAAATTATTTAAGAATGTTAATAGAAAATATGATATAGACATAGCAATGGTTACAAATAATACAATAAGGAACAAACTGACAACGATTATAAAAGAAAAGGACAAATATAGTAAGAATGGGGTATACAGAATATAGTGTGGATACGAGGCAGTCTACATAGGACAAACGGGACGAAAATTTAGAACTAGGTTTAAATAACATGATAGATCATTCAAATACGGAAAAAATTATTCGTCACATTTAATAAATAGGGACACATACCTCGAGAAATAGAAAACTCAATGAAGGTACTACATATGGCAGAAAAAGGAAGACATATGAACATTTTAGAGAACTTGGAAATTTTTAAATCTAAATTAAAGGGAGAAAACATAATAAATGAACAGATATCGTCGCAAGCAGATATTACGTTTAAAAATCTAAAAATTGTAAAAAATTAACAGGAGGGACGACCGTTGAAGAGAAAGTTTGAACGGAGCCAATCAGAAGCGAGCGAAAACGTATGATTTTGAAGAGCCAATCAGAAGCGAGCACGTCAGGTTTAATGTACATGTGTTGAATAGAGGAGGGGTACGAGGTGGAGATAGAAAATTATAAATAGGACGGGCCATAATATTGGTGACCACAACAGATATAGTTTTTGAAGATGAAGGTTCTCCGAAACGCGTCAACGAAAGTAGAATTGACGAAGCTAGGGAAGCCAGGTCATTATACTGAACACAGTGATAATAATCGTAGCAAGAAAGAAGACTAATATAAAAAGAATTAGTAAAAAGTTACTTTAGGATTTTAAGGATCCCAAAAGATTGTTTTATACGCGAATGTCTGTACGTTTTTTGTTTGTATATTTATAGATACTAAACTGACAACCTTTGCTGATATTTTGTACGTACTTGTGTAGTAACATATGTCGAAACCATTTTTAGAAAATAAATAAGTATTTATTATAAATTTGTTTGGCAAATGAGATGTTAAACACTAATGTTAACTTAATATTACTGTGCCACGTTGTGATCAAATTTGAACAAAGGACAATCTAAAATGAACAAGTGTTCATGGATTCTTTATACATACATATATATATATATATATATATATATATATATATTATTATTATTATTATTATTATTATTATCTGCGCATAGACCCTGTTGGATCACGCAAAGCACTCCGACTCATGTCTTGTTCCTTCTAATCATCCACCCTGTCCCCATGGATCCTCTTCCGCTCCTCCGTCCATTTTACCCCTGCTCTCTTTGGGATTTCATTCTCTGGGACCTTCCAACCGAGCATCTTTCTCCTGTATGCGTGTCTATCTTCAACATCTGTTGAGTCTATTCCTGCGTCATGTAGGTCTATTCTGACTTGTGCGATCCACGACGTTGTTGATTTGACACCTTGTATATACTTAAGGATTCTGTTGGCAAGTCTCGTTGTTGGGAGTCTACTGATGTGTCCATAGAACCGAATATATATATATATATATATATATATATATATATATATATATATATATATAATATCTTTATACACGCTGATGTAACGTCAGCGATTATTCTATTTTATACTGATCGAATATTAAAGTGTTTGTCAAATGTGTATTGTATAGGTTCTATAAATAAGCTGGCATTTAATATTTATTACATGTACATAACACTACAACTTTACACATTGTTAGACTGGTTGCACAGTATAGTGGAACCCCGTGTATTCATATTGCCTATCTTGCGCCTTAAGTTCTGTTACATATACCACAGTCAGTAAGAAGTCCCTGAATAGTTTGGAGGAGTACTTTATAATAAATAAAATTTAAAACAAGTTTATAATAAGAAAAGAAAACATTGCACAAACTTTCTCCCGTTTATTTGAGTTATTTGAAATCGGTTTAAAATTGCTATACCGATTTACAGATGCGGTGTTCTGTCTGGGTCGCATTTTCGGAAATCTCTTTTAATTATTATTTTTTCAAATTAAATTCATAAAACAAATAAAATAGTTATTTTATAAGGAGCAATAAAAAATAGTTTGATTATGAATTTTTGTTTAAAAATATTATTTCCAGAAGGCATAATAACGGTTGCAGGTTTGAATTCAGTAACTATTATTATTATTATTATTAGTCTAAATAGTGTAAAAAAAACGTTAAGCCACTTCAAACAATTCTCGAACGTTTGATTTTTCTACTGTTTGACGTAATTGACATTAAGGTAAAAACAAATTATATTCAGATTTTGATACGTATAACTATTTAGACTGAGCCGAAAAATGTTTTTATTATTCTGGGTCTAGACCAGATTGTGTAGTTGCACACACTGCTTTACAATAAAAGAACTGAATTAACCCTAATAGCTGTAATGTAGAACACAGTGAAGTGTAAGCACATTTTCCTTGTACTGTGCATGGTAATGTTTGAAATTCAAAATAAAAATATAATTTCTGTTTAAAACTGTTTAAAAAGAGTGCCAGTGTATATCATTTTTCTGAAAGAACTATAGAAATTCAGTGATGGTTCCAGTGAAAATTCAAAAAAAAAATTTGTGTAAGGTAGTGTAAGCATTGTGTGCATGTAATGAATAAAATATATATAGTTGTATATATGTGTATATATATATATATATATATATATATATGAAATAAAACAATCAGTTTAGAGCCCCATTTAAAAATAAAAATAATTTTTGTAATTTTTTTCAAAATATACAAAAGTTTCAAATTTATTTGTAAATAAAACGGTATACACAAACATATGTTTGTTTTATAAGTTTTAATGTTTGAAACGTAAAAAGACTCTGAG
>CM040191.1:64613597-64621097 GCA_022606455.1 Callitettix versicolor
TAAAAACTGTTCGAACACCTGAAAACATCGCAGCTGTTCAACAGGCTATGGTTAGAAGTCCTCGCCGATCAGCCAAACATGCCCTTCGCATTGGAATAAGTGACACATCTGGGTGGGATACCTGTTTTTGTTTTATAGGGATACCTAAAAAAAGTATTTCAAGCACCCACAACCATTCAAGCCCTCAAACAACGAATTGTAGACGGGATTGCGGCAATACCTGTCAACATGCTGCGAGAGGTCATGCAAAACTTCCACAAGCCAGGCTCTAGAAATGCCTTAACTGCAGTGGAGGACATTTGGTAGACGTAGTTTTCAGAAAATAATATTTTTTGGTGTTGTACCCATAATAGCTATTCTTGTACTTTCAATTATTTAAAAAAAATATTACAAAAGTTTATTTTCAACAATCAATTACTTCATTTAATCATCCCTTTTCACTGGAGGACCCTGTATATGTTGTTATGAAAGTACCTATGATAAAATCCAAACGACTTATTTGTAAGATCCCCCCCCATTCACTCGCGTTTCAATTTGATGGCCACTGATTTAACAGTGACGAGTTTAGTCGCTGTAATACTGGCTGAACGGTAAGAACTTTCATAATTTTGACTTTAAGGAGAAAGAGCATATTTGCCAAACAATTTTATCCAATAATATTTTCCCTAAATATTTCGGTTTCTGGTTAAACTGGCGGGAAGGTTACGAGCACGACTTCGGACTGTTGTACAGCTTTGGTCAAGCAATTGATTAAAATATGTTGTAAGGTCCACTGTTCTTTGAACTACTAGTGTGTAAATAGGTTATGTACAGAATGTATATAATATATAAAACATAACAAATTGTAATAATAAAACTTATTTATATTGCGTAAATTTTAAGTAGGCCTATTAAATTTATAGTATTGATTTAAGAAGGACAGCAGCAATAGGACAATTTTATCGCCTTCAGTTCTCATAATTGAAGCCAAGGCACGGTGGTTCGCATATATCTTGTGGACTTTACATACAGAAACATTACAAAAATTAAGAATATTGTTTTACATAGTGGTCTAGGTGTCAGGTGTCAGGTGTCAGGTGTCAGGTGTCAGGTGTCAGGTGTCGGGTGTCAGGTGTCAGGTGTCAGGTGTCAGGTGTCAGGTGTCGGGTGTCGGGTGTCAGGTGTCAGGTGTCAGGTGTCAGGTGTCAGGTGTCAGGTGTCAGGTGTCGGGTGTCGGGTGTCGGGTGTCGGGTGTCGGGTGTCAGGTGTCAGGTGTCAGGTGTCAGGTGTCGGGTGTCGGGTGTCAGGTGTCAGGTGTCAGGTGTCAGGTGTCAGGTGTCAGGATCGTTCTTATTTTATTTCTTATTATTTAGTCTATTATTTTATTATTTATTTATTTTCCATATGTTTTATGCCAGTTGGACTAATGAGAACGAACGTTTAACGTTAACGGTAAGTGAAAAACAACGGGAGTAACTGCGGCTCGAACTAAGAACCTTTAAACGTGCAGTTCAAAGACGAAGCAGACTGACCGGTGTAACGCTCATTGCAAGGTTACGGGTCCGGGTCTTACCCTAATGGTCCCCGTAGTTAATTTTCAAGAAACTAACTAGTTTTTGTTAACGAACCAAAAATAAAAATTCTCTATCATGTTTTCTCTTCCTTTTTGTTTGGATTACGATCATTTGAAAACACGACAAATTAACACGGCTAGTTTTTAACAGCATAACCTGAAATGTATTATTCAATTAAATCAACTGATCGTTACGAGTTAATACAAAACAACCGATTTTTAACCATTGTATAACGATTCATTTCATGTATTTACATTTATTGTTTGACTTATTTGCAATTAAACACTATATTTAACCTACTCTATTGCACTTTCTATAATTATATTATATTATTCCAAACATAAGTTAATGTATATTTTTTAAAATTCTTCTTATTTTCTGCTAGGATTATTATCATTATGTTCAGTATAAGATCTGCCTTCCCTAGCGTCAATTCTACTTTCGTTGACGCGTTTCGGGTTCAGTATAATGATTTGCCAATCAGAAGCTAGCGAAAACGTATGATTTTGAAGGGCCAATCAGAAGCGAGCACGTCAGGTTTAATGTACACGTGTTGAATAGAGGAGGGGTACGAGGTGGAGATAGAAAATTATAAATAGGACCATAATATTGGTGACCAGTATAGATATAGTTTTTGAATATGGAACGCGTCAACGAAAGTAGCATTGACGAAGCTATGGAAGGTAGATCATTATACTGAACATAGTAAAAACTATTGTACATTACGTACATCCGTATCATTGTTCCAACAATGAATGACTTCAAAAGCGGCCCAAGTATTGGTATAATATTTCACGATATCCAAGATCAGCTGTTTCATTGAACATTAATCATTAATGTAACTGCGATCTTGTTAACAGCTGATAATTAATGCAACTATTAATGATTATCGTTTGCAATAGCAACGTGGACAACTGCGTGTGACGTCTATTAGCGATGCTTATCTGGATGATACAGTGCATTGTAAATCACTGTGATCATCACTGATAAGAAGAACCGAGCTGTATACAAATATAGATGAAAAATTAAATATACTTACACATGCCTGCAAACACCATTGTAAGTAAAAAGTAACTATATTATTGTTAAAATTATTAATTTACATGTCAATGCTATTTAATAAAATATCTGCTAACTAAACTCGTAATAAAGAAAGAGTATTTTTGTATCAATGAATTTTAAAACCTACAAAAATTTATAATTTCTAAAATTATTCAACTTTAAAAAACAACTAAAAAAGTAATTTTCTTAGTCTTGCACTTAATACCTAGAGGAAAATTGAAAAATATGAAAATCCACCACTCATAACGCTGTAGTAATAATTTTAAAATTAAAAATTGTAAATATTGAAGCCTTCTTTGAAATAGGTTTAACATAATATTTACATTTCGTTATTGCTTAAATTGTTTGAATATAACTGACGCTTCTCTAAGTGTATTTAAGAGGACATTAAGAACACTGTGTAGAGGGTAACTCGAAAAACCAAAAATATATTTACGGCTTTAACTGTGAAGTTTGAAGTTGCACCTTAACAGATAGGAATGTACTATTTGGAAAATTAGTATAGGCTAAACAGGATGGTTGAGGAAATGCAGTTCTCAGCCTATAATTGCAAGGCTGTTGTCAGCTGGTGGCTAAGGACATATAACATATAGTCCCCAGAAGCCTTCTGTTGAATGAGCTAGCCTAACCACTACAGCCGCCTCGGTGGCCTAATTGATAGCGTACTAGGCTTTCACCCCGAGGACCCGGGTTCGATTTCCGGCGAGGGCTTGGCATTTTCATACGCTATAAATCATCCCATCGTCTGCATTAGCCCAAGTGTGCACAATAGTCGGACGTTAAACACCAAAAAAAACCTAACCACTACACTACAAAACTACGAAGAAGTTCGACCGATGTAAATACATGAAATGAATCGTCAATTTTGATAAATACACAATAGTTAAAGATCAGTTGTTTTGTATTAATTCGTGACGATCAGCTGATTTCATTGAATAATAAATTTCAGGATTGTTGTTAAAAACTAGTCGTTTTAATTTGTCGTGTTTTCGAACAAATGATAGTAATTCAAATAAAAAGGAAGAGAAAACACGATACAGAATTTTATTTTGGTTCAATAACAAAAACTAGTTTAGTTTTTGAAAATTCTTCTAGTCTGTATACTAACTGCAACACTGCACTGTATGAATGATTGCGTTCTGACTATTGAAGGGGTTTATAAGTTTTCTCAGAACTTCAGTTAAGTGGTCATAAATTTTACATTGTTCGTCGTGAGTTTTAAATACGTTACTGTTTTGCACACTATCACGTGGTACATATGTTTAATGTTTTTAAAGTTTAAAGAGTAGTCAGTTGTGAAGACAAGTATTTGAAGGTAATTTCAGCAGAACATATTTATATACAATTCTTTAAAACGCAAGCAAAGTAAGTCAAGTAGTTGATCGCAGTTATTTTTCAAAATAAATACTCACAGTGTTACTACTTAAAGGTTAATTCAGCGCAGTTAAGTAACCTGTACTGTCTGTTTGCCATATTTATCTCCGAATGTTCCAAATAGTGTTTCCCTTTTTTTTTATGTGTTTAACGTCCGACTATTGTGCACACTTGGGCTAATGCAGAAGATGGGATGATTCATAGCGTATGAAATTGCCGAGCCCTGGCCGGGAATCGAACCCGGGTTCTCGGCGTGAAAGCCCAGTACGCTATCAACTAGGCCACCGAGGCGGCCTTCTCTACAGCTGCGTTTGTGTTGACAGTGTAGGCGTAACCTAAAAATGAGAGTATAATCAGTGGTTTTAGCAGTTCAACAATGTGCTGTCCTTATTCCTACCTAATAATTTGTCTATTCCTTTTTTAGTTGAAAAATAGTTGTAGGTTAGGAAACTGGTTGCTAAGAGAACAAGTGGGACAGAGAGAAAAAATGTGTGAGTGAGATGTCGAGTCACTACAGCTCCTTCCTTTTCCTTCACTATCGCTGAGTAGTAACAGTTTGTAGAGTCAGATTGGCAGACTGTATCACTGGACTGTTGCAGGGAGCTTGAAGGGAATTCTCCTATATGCGTGAGAAGTTCTGGAACAGGCCGTTTTACTATATGGCTGGACTACTTTGTGTGTGTGTGTGTGTGTGTGTGTGTGTGTGTGTGTGTGTGTGTGTTTTAGTTGTTATTATAATGATAGTTTAGTGGTCGATAATTAATTTAGATTATATAATGGAATTATTGAATTTAATTACTATTAATTACATTTCTGAGTAGTCAATAACACTCTGCTTTGACTCAACTAAGAGTGCTTCTTGTTCACTCTTTGTCTGTGAACAAGAAACGAGGATTCACTGCCAGTCGTTTTTGAGCTATAAAAACGTGTAGCTTCATTGTACATGTTTGCCCATTTGGTTAAGTAAAAACATCATTTAAGTTGGCGACACTGGTGTGAAGTTTTTTATTTTATCCTCAAACTCAGTATTTTTGTACCAACTCACAACAAACATACGTTGTTTATTAGCAGAAACATCACACTTAACTGCAGCATTCGCAGACGATTTTGCCCTACTAGCAAGTACGGTGGAAGAGGCTGAATTTCAGATCGTTGAACTTGAAAAAATTGCAGCAAAAATCGGACTACAAGTCTCGTTTGAAAAGACGGAAATGATCTCGACCTTCCGAATCGAAACACCAGCCATTCAACTGAGCAATGGTAAACAAATTGAGATTGTGAACAAGTTCAAGTATCTTGGGGACATTATAGCCTGGAACACAGACTAGAAGCTATCGATAGACAGCAGAACATACAAACTGAAACAAACGCAACGACTCACCTGGCCAACCTACAAAAATAAATAGCTCTCAGTGAATGCCAAATTTCGACATTGTAATTCCGTTGTTAAACCTGAGGCAACTTATGCTAGTGAAACACTCTTCAAGTTGAAGGTTAAATCAACAACTGATAAACTGCAGAAAGCAGATAGAAGATTTTTTTTTGTGTTTAACACGGGCTAATGCAGACGATGGGATGATTTATAACGTATGAAAATGCCAAACCCTGGCCGGGAATCGAACCCGGGTCCTCGGGGTAAAAGCCCAGTACGCTATCAACTAGGCCACCGAGGCGGCTAGCAGATAGAAGAATCATCAGAACAATCATTAATAAGAAACACCAAGTGAATGGCCAATGGAGATTACTACCGAATGAAGTGGTATATCGAGAAAGTGAGTTAATAATAGACACGATGCGGAAAAGGAGAATTGTTTTTTCTACCATATAGCACGCCTTCCAGAAACTCGACTGGTGAAACGACTATTTAGCTATTTCTGGAAGATTAAAACGCAGAATAATTGGTTCAAAGAGATCCAGAGTGATTTAGAAGAGTTAAATTTGACGGTGCCTCAAATTGAAGGTAGAGCAGAGAAGAGGATTCTAAGGAATAAAATCTGCGATTCAAGCTAACAACATTTGAACGAATGACCTATACCATAACTGATGAACTAAGGGCAGCCAGGTCGGACAGGATGAAGAAATTTTGGGAACGGAAGAAGAGGCTGAAACGCTGGTCTATCAATAGCGATGTTGGACTTGGAAGTGTATGGACTGATTAAAGTGCTCCAATGAGGGCGTAAACTAAGGAAAAATCATACATTGTTCGGGATATACACAAGGTACCTTCGCACCAAATTTCAAAACACTCGGTCAATGAGTGTCATAAATTGTGTAACAAACACAGACTAAGTTCGGAACATTTTTTTTTAGTGTTTAACGTCCGACTATTGTTGCACACTTGGGCTAATGCAGACGATGGGATGGTTTATAGCGTATGAAAATGCCAAGCCCTGGCCGGGAATCGAACCCGGGTACAATCGAGTAGCATCGGAAACGTCGCATAGCACAGTCCATTATTTTTTAATGACTTGTGGTTTTACCAAGGTTTAATATAAAAACATTTTTCAAATTTTCTTTGTTTTTTATTTATTTTGACAATGCCTTTTTCAAAATTCTTAAATTTCACTTAAAAATGCAATAACATATCGTAACAAGTTATAAACGAGATACTTTGAAAACGAATAATAAATACATTATATTTTAATCAAATAATGAAAATGTAATGTTCAGTTGCGATTAATGTCATTAGAACATTTAAAATGAAGAGTTTTTGATAAAAATGTCGTATGATAAGCTGAATTCTTATGTAGCAGTTAGTTAAAAATAAATTCTCTATATATTAAATCATTATGTTACGCATGCCCACTTAATAGTGTAATCACTGCAAGTTTAAATATTTTTCAAACAATGTTTTGTTGTTACTAACGTTGAAAAAGAAAAGCTACTGCAATATCGACCCTATGACTTCGAGTTACACAAGTTCAGAGACACAATATATTGAGTTAACCACCTCGAATCTGCCGGTCCTATTTTATTTGCAGTCAATTGTAATAACAATGGTTTAATATGTCTCTATGATGGTTCTAAATCATTTTTCTAAGTTATGATTACGAACAAGAATAATATATCACAAAGGCCTAAAAGTAAATGTACTTAAACACTAAATCTTATTCTAGTTGAGTCGGTCCTTCCAGTTTACGAAGTTACTTCTTGCCGTACCCAAGGGCGAATCCGGGCTTCTGGTCGATATCAACGCCTTCTAGAGACTCGCCTTTCTTCTTGTTGTTATTGTAGGCTTCCTCTTCGGCGATGAGGGTTGCCGGAGGCTTGGCTATCACAGTGTATATCCAGGTGGAGTCGCAGGTGGCGAAGACTGTTGGCACATCCTGTTCACAACCTGTGTCCCAGCTGTTTATTCCGGCCAGTTCGTAGTGTCCATCTCCACGGTCGCAAGCCAAAGGTCCTCCGATGTCAACCTGGAAACCGATGATATTTGTTTTTATACAGCTATGTTATTGCCACACAACCAGCGGACCACATATTTAAACAATTGAGATTATGGCCTATTTTC
>CM040191.1:64626097-64636097 GCA_022606455.1 Callitettix versicolor
ATGGAAAGAATATTTTATTGTAAATTATTCATAGAACCATTTTCATTTGAATGGAGACTAATTGTGCGACCGTTCTCTCCTTCCTAATTTGCCAACTTGACTACTTTTGCTTCGTTTTTAGAAGTTTTTTCAGCAAATTCAAACGTGATAAAAATGTGAAAGGCTTTATAGGAACCGCCATCTTTTTCTTACCGAAAACAAAATTTACTTGTGACGTGCAAATTTGAAATACCAGTGGCGACGCGTGGAATGTAGGCAAATTTATGAAGATTATGGTTTTTTTGTGTTTAAAGTCCGACTATTTGTGCACACTTAGGCTAATGCAGACGATGGGATGATTTATAGCGTATGAAAATGCCAAGCCCTGGCCGGGAATCGAATCCGGGTCCTCGGGGTGAAAGCCTAATACGCTATCAACTAGGCCACCGAGGCGGCTTTTTATATTTACTATAGTTCATTTCATTTGTTTCTTAACGTCAAATAGACTAATGAGGATGACGGATCGGCTTTAAAGTAATGGGTAAAGTTTACGGCAGTAACGGTAAGTCTCGAACCCATGACCTTGAGGTGCGAAGATTAGAGATATACCAGATTCACCGGTGTCTTATCCACGTTAATCGTTAATCAGGAAAGCACTAGGCGGTAAAATCAAACTTGTAACCGCAGTCATATACACAAAAAATGGGCTCTCATATGACATATCTTTTGTGTAGGAAATGTGGTACAGCTAAGGAAACAGCTCAACAAATACATTTTTACTGTCCAGCGTTGGACAGGAAACAATTTGAATCCGTAGGCACTCTCTGGAGTGGAGGACTGAACATGGCAACATCATCCGAAGTATATCACGGTTTTCTAAAGACCTGAGGTTGTATTGAGAAGGTTAAACGGTGTAGCAAAATAAGCTACATAGCTGCGGCGTAAAACCAGGAGTAATGGAAGTCTTTGCCCTCTAGTATTAAAAAAGACTTTTAATTTTAGCTAAAGGAAAAGAATATTTACCATATCATTTACTAAGAAAATCTTAGTGAAACCTTTACTAAGAGTTTTTTTAGTAAAGGAGTAGGTTTTTTAATGATCACCATTTCAAAACGGTTTAAGCCGCCTCGGTAGCCTAGTGGATAGCGTACTGGGCTTTCACCCCGAAGACCCGGGTACGATTCCCGGCCAGGGCTTGGCATTTTCATACACTATAAATCATACCATCGTCTGCATTAGCCCGAGTGTGCACAATAGTCGGACGTTAAAAAAAAAAAAAAAAAAACGGTTAAACTGATTTTGCTGGATAAATAACTAGTTCAAGGTATTACCAAAGAAAATTTTGGTAGTGTTACTATAAAAACTAATCCTTTTTAAAATTATTTGTGTGAATCTAAAATCTAAAAATTCCCAACATTGACGTATGTTATACCCGGCAACAGAAGATAAATTATAAACTCACCTTGAAGTGCCGGCTTGCCCCATCCAGTTACCACGCAGTTATTGCCGGTAGGTTGGTACTCGGGAGAGGAAGACGAAGGAATGCAGATCTTGTCGACATGTTCGTCGAAGGAGAAAGGTTGCGAGACGACCAGGATAGCCAGGTCCTTGGCGAGTGAGACGGTGTTGAACTCTGGATGTCTGACGATGGCCAGGACTGGTCTGACCTGAACAGGCTTGGGATGTTCCTGAGAGGACAGCTTCCATTCGCCGGCTTTGACTAGAATATCCTTGGACACTGAGCTGTTTTGAAAAAAAAACGTGCGTTAGTAGGCAAAAATATGCGTAGTCTTTTTACTAACCAGGCAAATTTTGTTACTTTTGATAAGTACATTTACAGATGAAATTTTGTTCATAACTAGCTCATTTCGAGGTTAACTAATATAATTTCAAAATGCAGACTTTCAGTCATGCTTTTACAAACCCACACATTACAAAATATTGCTACCCGCTACTTTGTAAGGAGAAAGTCTTTCAGTCGTCCAAATATTTGACCAAACGAAGTGAGATATCGACCGTTCGCCATTTTGTTTTCGTGTTTATTTGTTTGTATGTTACGCTGTTTTGGCCAAACATATTAACGGATAGTTTTGAAATCGTGTACCAATGTATCTTTCATAAAGCCCGAACGACATATGAGTAAGATTCCCCCCCCCATTCACTTCCGTTTCAATATGGAAGTCTCAGTGTGTGTGTGTGTGTGTGTGTGTGTGTGTGTGTGTGAGTGTCCTTTTTAATTAGCATAACGGGTATAAATTAAAGGTTATGTACTTCAAAATGTATCAAAAGTTGTTCTCGGTATATTGTCTGTAGAAAACAACCGTACACTGTTTACTGAAGAAATATGAAACAATAAAATACAGAAAGTCACAAGAATTTTTAATTTCGCGGGCTTGGAAAGTAAGATTGTCAAACATTTTTTTTATTATGTTGGTATACATGCCCTTGAAGTATGATAAAACTTTCATCTCTTTTCATTGTTGACTTTGTGACAGCCATTAAGGTTAGACGTGTTTTTATGAGCTCGGCGATTTTCGTTTAGTGAAAGATATGGATCAAAGAATTTGTACCAACTTTTGTGTAAAAAATGGAATTAAGTGTAACAAAGTATGTGAAATGTTAACAAAGGCCTATGGTGAGTCTGCTATGAGTAAAGCAAGAGTCTACGAGTGGTTGAAGTTGACGAACGCCCTGGACGCCCCAGCACATCAACAACCGATGAAAATGTGGAAAAAGTGAAAGAAATGTTTATGAACAACGCCAAATCACATTTATAGAGGTCGCTGATGATGTTGGCATATCGATTGGATCATGTCATGACATTGTTTCCAATGTTTTGTGTATGAAACGCGTGGCAGCAAAATTCGTTCCAAAACTGTTGAATTTTGAACAAAAACAGCGGCGAATAAAAGTTGCTCAGGAGTCACTAAATGAAGTCAATGACCATGCAGAATTACTGAAACGTATTATAACAGATGACGAAACACGGGTTTACGGATATGACGTCGAAACTAAGGCTCAATCATCCCAGTGGAGGCATTCTGGCACGCCAAGATCGAAAAAAGGCTCGACAAGTGCGGTCGAACGTGAAGATTATGTTCACTGTGTTCTTCAATATTAATGGCATAGTGCATCATGAATTCCTGCCACCTGGTGAAACGGTCAATAAGGAGTACTACCTACAAGTTCAACGCCGTTTGCGTGAAGCAATCCGAAAAAAACGCCCGGATCTGTGGAAAAACAATTCATGGCTTTTGCACCACGATAATGCACCAGCTACACTTTATCGCTCGTTCGTGAATTTTGGCCAAAAACAGTACTGTAACGATGCCCCAGCCTCCATATTCGCCATACATGACTCCGTGTGAATTTTTCCTATTTCCAAAAATAAAGAGAACCTTAAAGGGCCGTCGTTTTACAGCCGTAGATGACATTAAAAGCGCATCGCTGAAAGAACTAAAGGCTATCTCAAAATCGAGTTTGAGAAGTGTTTCGCGGATTGAAAGAAGCGCTGGCACAAGTGCATAATCTCCAATGGGGACTATTTTGAAGGCGACAACATCAATGTAGAAGAATAAATAAATATTTTGTTTAAAAAATAAAATTCTCGTTACTTTCTGAACACACCTCGTATATGAAGATATTAGTGCTATTACTTCATTCTTATTAAGAATAGTTTTCTTAGAAATTACAAATAATGTTAATGTAGTGTTATTAACGTGTTCGCCGTTAAGCTTGTGTACGCAACTTGCATACAAAGCAGGCTGAGGATGCCGGCGGGTGTGGGGGGGACTGTAATCAATATTCGAAACGTTCGTGACACTGGCGTGCGTTACGTCAGTACAAAATGTATTTTCGACATCATTATGTATTCTTTAAGTGTCTGGCCCAGTTAAGTTTCCCCCAGCGTTGCTTTTTTTAGACTTCGCTTCGGATTACGTTGAATCGAGTGTTCGGAAGTAACTTTTGAATTGGGAGTTTGAAAAAACCCGTTTGGTAAACGAACTTTGCTTTTGACCTGAACACGCTTTGGGGCATAATGGGCAGGTTCAGATATTCATAGGTAGAAATTGTGTTAACCCTAAACCGTAAAGGGAGAATAAAGTTTTTGTTGAAACTGTTTTATTTGTTTACTAAAATGTAGAGATTGTTCTAACGTTAATAGACCTCGCTTTTCAGAAAATCTACTTTTAATACGTCGAGCATTATGTTTTTTGGATTTTATAATAATATGTCAAAAATTTATCTTTTTGTTTACTTTTGTGGGCTTACTGATGGAGGCAGCTGGAGAGAGCAGCTGATTTACTCTTACCTCTAGCTCATAATTCTAGCTCATACTGCTTTCATACCGATTGTAAAGCTATTGTAAAACAATTATAAAGCAGGCTATCTAAATTCTAAGTTCGCTAGAGTTAGACAAATTAAAAAAAAATTCTCAGTTGGGAGCTAGCACACAAATTTTGACACCCGACACTGATGTCTAAGCTAAACGTCTACATACACAATTAGGTGAACTCGAGCCTCCAAGCCGAAAATTAAATATACTATATATCATTAAAGAAAATTTGAGTATTATTATAATCCATCTTTAAAAAGCGGGAGGAGATTGTTACTCAGTAGGTTTCACTCTCACGAATCCGGCGGAGGCAGCTAAAGTGAGCAGCTGATGGGCTTGGCGATCCTACCATACCTCTAACTCATACTGCTGTCACTCATCTACTCAAGACAAACACACACACACACACACACACACACACACACTCACTCACTCACTCACACACACACTCTCTCACTCTCTCTCTCTCTCTCTCTCTCACACACACACACACACACACACACACACACACACACACACACACACACACACACACACACACACACACACACACACACACACACACACACACACACACACACACACACACACACACACACACACACACACACACACACTCATTCTCACACTCACTCACACACACTCTCTCTCTCTCTCTCTCTCTCTCTCTCTCTCTCTCTCTCTCTCACACACACACACACACACACACACACACACACACATTCTATATTCTACAAAGTGTAAAGTGATCAGTGAAGATGAAGTGTATGAACAGGACTAATGGTGTACCAAACGAAACCCGGGAGTACTTGGCGACCTCCCGGTGTACTTTAGCCTTACCCATGCCAGCATGGCTTTGTATGGGTGGACCTCATTTTTTTAGCTACTTGTGTGTGTTTCCGTACAGAATAGGCGCACAATAAAGAGGGCGTTCACATTGAGCAAAACCCCCGTAACGGATGTCAGGAAAAGGAAAATTGAAAAAGAATTAGTAGAGCTAACACCTCAGTAAGGAACTGGGAAATCATCAATTAGAAGTGGGGGAACTATCAAACTTGAATTCTCTCCAAATCCTTAGACTTTAGAAAGAGACTAGGACTGGACAAAGAGCCTTAAGAGGGCTTCTTAGGAATATACAAGAGGACGCAATATAACTACAAAGGTCGTACTGTAATAGTAATCCTACAAATTTATCCAATCATTCATTCCCACGAAAAGATGCATTCCGATGGTAATACTCTGTATTTCGACTTTGAAGGCAGTATAAGGAATGCGGATTTATTTTACTGCGCGGTCACGGTAATATTGGAAGGGTGATATCAGTTTCTGGTAGATAGTCGGAGTGCCTACACCCTAACGTATAATTACAAGATGGCGTTTACAAAGATGGCTGCCTCCCGTCGGTACTCAGTGAATGAATGCACAAAGAAAGGGGACTATGAACCTCAAGAGCAAGTTTTCACAGAAGTTATTTAAACAGAACTAAAGAACATGTTTTCCAGAACTGAGGTGAGGGAATCTCAACGAACATCTTACGATCCCTACTTTGGAGGACCAGAGATGGGTCACCAATTGGTAAGATAATTACAAACATAATCTCAATATGGCTGCCGTGTCTTGAAGCAAAATATTTGTTCATTAAAATATGTAATTCACTATATAAACAAAAGAGTTTTAGTGTTCAAATATACTTACTCTTCAACACAGTGAGCCGCAGTGATGACCGCGTTGTCCGAGATAATGGCCGCGCTGCAGAGTGCACTGCGGTTAGTGGCTGACACCAACAAGGCTTGCCAGGGAAACTCTGCGAATCCTGCATCAATTGGCGAGTCGTAGGACTACCACACAAGAGAAAAAAGCGGAATTGAAATATAATTAAAAAATTGGTTTACATTTTACTAATACTGGTAAATAATTTAGATTATTATTTAAAAAATTGAATTGATAATATTTTGTTTAAATTAATATTTTACAAACAACTTCTGTAAAAGTGAAGCAACAAAGTATATGATGCAGTAATACCTGTTTCCTTATTCCACAGGAGCTTCCGGGTTTAGGATATGCTTGTCCGGTGGGTCGGTACGAAGATTGGCCAGGCTGTGGTAGGTTAAATGTAGGGGGAACTGTTTCTTGTGACTGACCAGGGAAAGCTATGTCAGGCTTAGAGTTTGGAGAGCCGGGTTGGTAAGATGAAGTTGAAGGTTTAGGATTTGGACTAGATTGTCCAGGAAATGGAGGAGGGAATGGTTTCTGACTTTGAGATGGGATTGGGGAAGGTTGGAGACTTGGACTAGGTTGTCCAGTGTATCCAGGTTTTCCTTGGGATCCAGGGTATCCAGGTTGTCCTTGATATCCAGGTTGACCTTGGGTTCCTGGTTGACCAGGATATCCTGGTTGTCCAGGTTGACCTTGAGTACCAGGCTGTCCGGGGAATCCGGGTTGTCCAGGTTGACCTTGAGTACCAGGCTGTCCGGTGAATCCGGGTTGTCCGGGTTGACCAGGATATCCTGGTTGTCCAGGTTGACCTTGAGTACCAGGCTGTCCGGGGAATCCGGGTTGTCCAGGTTGACCTTGAGTACCAGGCTGTCCGGTGAATCCGGGTTGTCCGGGTTGACCAGGATATCCTGGTTGTCCAGGTTGACCTTGAGTACCAGGCTGTCCGGGGAATCCGGGTTGTCCAGGTTGTCCTTGAGTTCCTGGTTGACCAGGATATCCCGGTTGTCCAAGTTGACCTTGAGTTCCTGGTTGACCTTGATTTGATGGAACTCCAGTTGTAGGGAAAGAAGAGCTGTGAGACTGGGATCCAGAATAAGATCCAGAATACGAACCGGAGTATGTCACTGGGAAAGGAGCCGGAGTTTTCCCAAACACTCCGAGAGGTTTCTTCACTGTATGCCCGTTGACTGGACCAGGAGTGGAAGACACTGTGTTGTAATATAATCCTGCGTTATTATTCGTGCTTCCTGCACCGTCGGGATGGTACTGGCCGTCGTCGAAACCGGTGTTCTTCATCATCATACCGCCGGGCCAAGGGTCCTTGTAGTTTGGATCACGACAGCATTTTCCAATAATTCCAGTCTCCATGTCCATACAGTCCTGTTTAAAATAAAACATTAATAACAACAAAATGTTTAACTCGTTAGTTCTTAGTGCAAATCACAAATACTTGTGATATTTATCTCAGAATATAAGGTTTTTCTGGTCTGTGCATTAATACTTTGAAACTTTAATAGATTTGACTATATTTACTTGTTGACATCACGCATACTCACTGTTAAGGGTACTTTATTTTCTTGTTGTTCTCTTGTTAAGTAGACAGGTGTATTTGACATGACGCCTTCGGCAGTACAATAAGTCTCTTGAACACATTTAAGGGCCGCAGCACATCCTGGGTATGGCGTGGTATTTAAAGGTCCTGTATAAGGCCGTGCTGAGGTGTATGGTATCACTGGAAGAATTAAAAAGTAAAAATAAGAAACTGTGAAGATTATATTTGTACTTAGGAATTATTCGCATCAATAGTTCAATACTAATGATCTTTGTTTTACAAAATGTTTTTAAAATTACAGTTTTGTAAATTTTGTTGGTGTGTGTGTGTGTGTGTGTGTGTGTGTGTGTGTGTGTGTGTGTGTGTGTGTTTTCTTATGTTTGCTTTTTCTGTCCGATTTGATTTGATTCAAAATTATCACAAACATCGATTCTAGTATTAACATTTACAAGTTCTTTTACCCAACACAATGATTGAGTTTGGTTAAATCCTGCACCAGAAATGGTTTTCCTGACACTTTTAAAAAATTTTCAATCTGTAAATTTTACTATATAATGTATATCACACACAGGTTGATATACCGTAAAGTATTATCGATTTATGTTAGTGTTTCATTTTTTAAACTGAATAGATTTTTTTATTCGACTTAAATTTTTACGTCCATTGCTCACCTGGCTTTGGGGTCGGGTTACTGTAGATGGAGCCTCCAATCGGAATACCTCCAGATCCAGGACTACCTCCGTAACCTGGAGATCCTCCAGTTCCTGGATTACCTCCGAATCCCGGGGATCCTCCTGTTCCAGGAGTGCCTCCGTATCCCGGAGTTCCTCCAGTTCCCGGACTACCTCCATATCCTGGGGTTCCACCGTGGCCTGGTGTTCCGGAACCTGGGGTCTTCGGTAATTGACAGCATGACTCCTGATTTATATCGCAGGCCTTAACCTGAAATATAAATAATTGATTTATAACACAGCAATAAAAGTTTAAACTTTTCTGTTAAACGTAATTAGAGGACACGTTTATCAAAAGAAATGTATGACTTATTAATGTTAGAGGACTAGAATACTGTGTAATTAAGTTAAAATGAAATCAATATACTAAAATTAAAAAATATATATTCTGATGTTTATAAAACGTTTCAATCTACATTGTAGAGTTGGCAACATTGCTTTGACTGAGAATAATTCCGTTTAACGTAACAAAGTATTGAAACAATTGTGAGCCCGTGGGATCCTTCGCAGTTACCAGGGGAAAGAATCGAATAACATACAACAATGTACAGCAAGAAGTTCTTAGTTATTTTAAAGCAATGTCGTTCATTATATTTAGGTTATTTAATGCAATAGGCCTTGCTTTGTTTTCTTTTTGTTTTTAAAACTAAAACCTATTAAACTAATGACTGAATCCTAACATTGTACTTTACTTAAATATTTACAAAGTAAACGTACTATCTACCGGATCTACGTACTATCTACCGGATCTATGTACTATCTACCGGATTTACGTACTATCTACCGGATCTACGTACTGAAACCGGATCTACGTATTATCTACCGGTTGTACGAACCATCTACCGGATCTACGTACTGAAACCGGATCTACGTACTATCTACCGGATCTACGTACCATCTACCGGATCTACGTACTATCTACCGGATCTACGTACTATCTACCTGATCTACGTACCATCTATCGGATTTACGTACCTACTGAAACCGGATCTACGTACTATCTACCGGTTGTACGTACCATCTACCGGATCTACGTACTGAAACCGGATCTACGTACCATCTACCGGATCTACGTACTGAAACCGGATCTACGTACTATCTACCGGTTGTACGTACCATCTACCGGATCTACGTACTGAAACCGGATCTACGTACTATCTACCGGATCTACCGGTACGTATCTACCGGATCTACGTACGGATCTATCTACCGGATCTACGTACCATCTACCGGATCTACGTACTATCTACCGGATCTACGTACCATCTACCGGATCTACGTACTATCTACCGGATTTACGTACCATCTACCGGATCTACGTACTGAAACCGGATCTACGTACTATCTACCGGATCTACGTACTATCTACCGGATCTACGTATTATCTACCGGATATACGTACTGAAACCGGATCTACGTACTATCTACCGAATCTACGTACCATCTACCGGATCTACGTACTATCTACCGGATTTACGTACTATCTAATGGATCTAAGACTGAAACCGGATCTACGTACTATCTACCGAATCTACGTACCATCTACCGGATCTACGATCTACTACCATCTACCGGACCGATCTACGGATCTACGTACTGAAACCGGATCTACGTACTATCTACCGGATCTACGTACTGAAACCGGATCTACGTACTGAAACCGGATCTACGTACTATCTACCTGAT
>CM040191.1:64643597-64661097 GCA_022606455.1 Callitettix versicolor
CGGTGAGGCTGACAATATATTCTTAATTAAATTCCCAGCAACGATCCAAGGCAACGCTGTCACGCGCTCCGTCACTTTAACCGACAACCGTAAAATTTTGGAAAACGTTACTGGACCAATTTTATCGGTTATTTTATGCTCTTTCTCTATTGCGGCCGAAATTGTGATAGGTCTTGCCGTTCAACCAGTATTGCAGGAAACAGTCAGCAAACTACATCCGTCTTTCTTGATCCAGAGGACTCCATGTTGGAACGAAATTGAATGAAAAACTCTTACAGATACGTCTTTCGGGCTTTATACCTTTGCAACCGTGTTTCATAACAATCGGGAGCGCGTTTGGTAAAAAATGCGTAACAAACAAAATGACCGGTCTAGTTAATTCAGAGATCTCGCTTCGCTTGGTCAACCACTTAGACAAAGTTGATTTTTTAGTTTAACAGAGCTTTAATATAGGTCATATAAAACCGATTTTGAAGAATATTTCCCATTTTTTATCGGGAATCAATTTTTCATGGATAAATATTTTTTTTGTGTGTGTGTGTGTGTGTGTGTGTGTGTGTGTGTTTTAACGTCTGACTATTGTGCACACTTGGGCTAATGCAGACGATGGGATGATTTATAGCGTATGAAAATGCCAAGCCCTGGCCGGGAATCGAACCCGGGTCCTCGGGGTGAAAGCCCAGTACGCTATCAACTATTATAGGAATTATACTATAATTATAACTATAACTATAATTAGGAATTATCCACCGAGGCGGCCACATGGATAATTAAAATGTACCCTAATAAATATATTCAGTAGTACTTAGTGAATAAATAATTAATTTATACAAATAAAAATGTAAATGTTCGTTTGAGAAAAATCTTAAATCGGCAAAAACTCTTCACCGATTGCTTTGAAATTTTGACAAAACGTTATCCATATTCTTATATACACTAGGCCTATGTAGATGTCACACTTGTGAAAGGTAAAAATATGTTTTTTTAAAGAAAAAGAGCTACTTTTTTGGACGTAAAAGCAACACACGCATATTTTCCATTTACTTTTCAATGTTTACGATTTACGATCGATTTACGATTTTCAAATTTTCGATTTTACGATTCGGTTTCAATTATTCCAAATGCATTGTTAATTAAATTAAATTAGCCTGAGCTACAGCAACGCATGGTCGGGTACAGCTAGTAGAGTATAAAAATAGTGGTACTTTTTAGGCAAAATTTAAACAAATAATTCTTTTTATATTCTTCTCCTTTTCTGCTAGGATTATTGTCACTATGTTCAGTATAATCTGCCTTCCCTAGCTTCGTCAATTCTTTCGTTGACGCGTTTCGGAGGACCTCCATCTTCAAAAAAACGGAGTTTTTGAAGATGGAGGTTCTCCGAAACGCGTCAGCGAAAGAAGAATTGACGATGCTAAGAAAGGCTGAACATAATTTAAACAAATACTTTAAAACCTATTTAAATGTTATTTTTTTAAATATTTTTTTCAAAAGAAATCTTGAAATTAATTTTTTTAAGTTAAGAACCCCAGGTGGGAGATCCACATGAGTGGTTAATTTCATTGAAGTTGATTGGTTTACTTTAGTCTTGAGAAACTGAACAATGGCACAAATTTTTAAAAGGCAAAGTAAAAATAAAATTTCGGATTCACTGCACCAGAAAAAGTTATGTATTTTTATCAAGATCGGTCTTGTTTCAGATTTAAAGAATGTTGTACTTCGTTTAGGAAGAAAGATTGCCTAAACTTGACAGATTTTCAAATTGGTTTTTTAATTAATGTTCAACGAAAACATTTATCGAATACACAACGCTACCTCACGAAACATTAAACGATTGAAGAATAATACCAGAAACGAAACACAAATTATAAACAGCTTCGTAGAATTTCACACACAAGTAAACAATAGCGGTGACGCCTAAAATTCTTAGCCAATAGCAGCGCTTGCAACACAGCAAGGTCATCGGAAGACTCCTATTTGTGACCTCACATTGAAACCCACACAGAGAAACCTTGTCCAAATGTCCAATGAGTCATCTGTCATGAGTAAAATTGATAACCATCTAACCTGGACATTCTTGGAAATATCTCAAAGGTAACTTTGCAGAGAATGTTACTTCATAGGTTTAAATAATAACTGTTACATTGGTAGTTCAGTTAACAGTGTCGCAGGATATTAATTGCCTGGCAAGATATAACCGGCTCGCATGTTATTTCACAAATTTAACTGCTAACAGTTATTTTTACTAAAAAATATTATTGGGCATAATTTACTGAACATTTTATAATCTTTCTCCTTTAAGCGGTTGAAATGCTGATAGGACGCGTCAGTATTACAGGTAATAATCAACATAAAATCAAAAGTAACCGTCCCCACAGACTAGCTGCACCTATTGAGAGGATTTAGACGTCCCTCGCGGTACCCGAGTCTAACACACACTTATACTTACAACACTACACTTACGACTTTAACACTTTACACTCACACTTACATTTGGGGAGGCGATAATAGCTTTAATGTGCTTTTCGCCTTAAAATAACAAAAAAGTAACAGTCTTAAATTGAATGTAAAAAAATCATACACATACGTTTTTTTTTGGCTTTATACCAAGTACCTTTACGCATAATTTCAAAACAGTCGGCCGAAATGTTTGACCAATAAACAAAGAAGCAAATTCCGATCGGGGTAGTTGAAACGCAGAACTCGTTCGTTCAAAAAGAAACAAAACGATCATTGTTCACTTAAAAGTCTTTTAACTTTGCAGACAAACAGCCTCGGTGGCCTAGTTGATAGCGTACTAGGCTTTCACCCCGAGGACCCGGGTTCGATTCCCGGTCAGGGCTTGGAATTTTCATACGCTATAAATCATCCCATCGTCTGCATTAGCCCAAGTGTGCACCATAGTCGGACGTTAAACACCAAAGAAGTAAAACTTTGCAGTCAAAGTATTTGAAATTTGTGCGGTCACAATGTATAACAATCACATCCAAAAAAATTCTGTTCGAAAACGATGAATTGAAAAATGGAAAGGGCTTAATTTAACAAAATCTTCTGGTCGTATAATGAAATATTCATAATACAAGTTAGTGTACAAATACTGAAAATAGGATTTTACAGTACTTTGGTAAATAATTATAATTTTTTGTTTACTTTTGAACTGTAGTTTCATATTCCGGATTGGTTGTCTGAAATATTAGTTTACCATATTTAAGAAAATATTGAACAATATCTAAGTAACCATTTTAAAAAAAAATACTGATTTCCCATATTTACTTAAACCGATGTGAAAATGTGAAAGAGTCTGTGTAAAATTTGCCCTTTAAAAAAAAATACAAGTTTAATTTGAGCAATTTAAATACAAAGGTGTTTTGCAAGTACTACATTTCTATGTTTTGACATATGTTTTTGCCGTAAGTGAAAACGTTTACAATTGTAATCGCTGAGATCACGAAAAACACCCTGAGTACGACGGTTTGAGATGTGATAATTAAATAACTCTGTAAAAAATATAAAATAATATTTGAAAAACTTATAAACTCACCCCTTGTCTGACTTGGTACACTCCGTTTCCAGTGATGACGCCGTTATAACAAACGTTCTTCGGGACGCAGGCGTATCCAGCTGCCGCACAGCTGACTGTTCCCGTGGGTTGCTGATTCGAAGGGAACGGCTGAACCAGAGGTTTCCCATACGATCCTGAGCCTGTCGGAGTTGATCCGCCAGGGTAGCTGCAACTCCCTCCTTGGCAGTTCGGTTTGTTTGTTGGGTTCAATCCAAGGGCTGAACTCAAAAAGGGGTTTCCTTGAATGTCGATCGGTTTGTTAGGGGTAGATCCAGTAGCAGGGACGTGATCACCGACACCTGTGCAACCCGCTGGTCCACCGCAACCGCCCGAACCGAAAGACGGTTGACTAGGTTGGCCGGATCCTGGTTGAGGGGATGTTCCAGGATGACCCGGTTGACCAGATGTTCCTGGATAACCCGGTTGACCGGAAGTTCCAGGATAACCCGGTTGACCGGATGTCCCAGGTTGACCGGAAGTTCCAGGATAACCCGGCTGACCTGATGTCCCAGGTTGACCGGAAGTTCCAGGATAACCCGGTTGACCGGATGTTCCAGGTTGTCCCGGTTGATTCGTTATAGGTCCTTGATTGGCAGGATTAAACGGAGAGTTGGGTCCTTGCCACCAGTAACCGGTAGTTATAGTACTACCCGGTAAGTTGGGGGACGGTGCAGAAGGTGCAGGTTGGTTGGGGATGTAAGTTCCACCACTTGTAGGCTGGTCGATAGCATTGTTTTCGGGGGAATTTCCGAACAAATTGGGGATCTCACTGAACTGTTGGCCAGGACCTTCTGTAGTCGTTGTAGTGCGGTGTTTCTGCCCCTTAACTGGAGGAGGACCGTAACAATCGGCAGGAGACAAATGGAGGACGAAGAGTGTGCACAGGACACCGGTTATAAGTAAGTGCTGCATTTTTGTTTCTGAAACAAAGAACCGTGTGATTGAAAAATTAAGGATTATTTAGAAAAATGTTAAAATTCATTTTAATACTTAAATAATTCGTAGAAAAAAATAACACATGCCCTAATATATAAAAAAATTTTTAGTTTTACTGGGTTTTACTATGGTAGCTGCTTGCTAGTTACCTACTGTTTTTTGTCTATCTTCGTAATTTAATCTATGGGCATTCTAGTTCTACAGTGCAAAAATATAGTCCATGAATCATTTTAACGTGTGTGAAAACGTTTTTTTCAAAAATTTGAAGACATAAACATAACAGTTCTTCGTAAAAAACGTGATTGTTCTTCTATACACGCGTGTAACCGCGAGTGATTAATTATCTAGCGCGCATCCGTCCGTCTGTTTTTCAAACATCGCCGTAATTACGTAGCTTCAAGGTCATCGGTTACAACTTCTCATCAATATGTATAAAACTCACTCCAGGATATAAAACATACAGCCGCTATTCTTTATTGTCTATTTAGTATGTTTAATGTAAATATACTTGTTACATTGAAATGTGAGCTCAGTATAAAGTATCTTTGTCATGAAAACTGATCTTCACTTTCACGTCCACTTATCCAAAAACAGTGGTTTTTATTTTTATGTTCGTCCGTACTTATTTAGAGCAAGGAAATATTCAAACAATGACCTTGGCCTCTAGTGAGTGTTTTAATTGTTACCGAAATATTTAATAAATTTGTGAGTGGTTGTATGATTCTAGCGTTTTTTCATCGATTTGATTTCACAAGTACAATGACTTCGGTAATAGCCAAAGAAACTTTAACAAAGTCATGATAATTTCTGAAAATATTGTTTACTGTCTTGTCCCAGCATTAAAATCTCCGCGATATAGTCTGATTTCTTTTTCGAATATCCGCAAGTCTTTAATGTAATTTCAAATTATATTTGCGTATTTTACAGCTAGTTACGGATGTACGATAAATAAAATTCTCTTATAAAACAAAATTGAATCGCCGCTATTTTTTATGCGTAGTCGTTATTACAAAACTAACATTATTATTTTAAATAATACGCGTAAAAATTATATTCGTTTTTTCGTGTTAAAAAAAGTGGAACTTTTTAAATTGCAAAATATTGTTAAACATTTATGAAAAATTTAACCCAAAGTAGATAAAAATATACGAAGCTATTAACAATAAATATATAAAATATTCTGTATCGTTAAATTTTGTGTTGTATTAGTGTAAAATCTCCAAAAAAAAACATAAAATATGCACCAACACGAAGCGAAAATAACTTACGTTGGTACTAAATTAAACAGTTATTTTTAATCGGTTATAACATATTGCAGATCTTTAACTGTTACTTTATCGTTTTAGCGTAGTAAATCTACAATAGAAACGCAAAACAATAGTTGATAATGGATCAAACACTGTTGAACAATATAAGAACAAATATACAGTTAAAAACGAGAAATTTAAATCGATTTTCTTTAAGTGTTAATATTTGCTCAGTACAAATATTATTTTATAAAATATAAAAGTTCTAAATAATAATTTCAGAAAATAAAATTAAAAAACTCAAATAGAAACACAGTTAAACGTAAACATTTTGTTTACACAAAGAGAAAATAAAACTGGAAAGGAGTACACAAACACAAAGATAACGCAGAACGTTTGACAACAAACACAAACTCACCAGTTAATGCGTGTGTTCCCAGCACATCACTGACTTCTTGTACAACAACACGTCTGGCTATATATATAGATAAACCGGTGGCCAAGGAGGAGTGGCGTCCCCGCATCTACCGAGAACTGTAACCTAGCCTACTGGAAGGTGTAGAGGTTATTTTTGCCCGGCTTAGTCACGGATCCTGCATGCAATGTGTAATTAACCGAGTGCAGAGAATACAGAATTCCCGTGCAATAATTCACGTCAGTTCAGTTTGTACGCGATGAAAGGCACCGGGATTATTATAAATTTGTATAATGCATTCGGTTAACTAATGTTTACAATATGGCGACAGATAACACAATTGAAATTATAATTGTTGGCAATAACTATGTAAAGTAAGATTAGATTAGAAGTGTCACTTTGTTGTGCGTTGGAGACGGATATAAATTTGTTTTTGATTTAAATACTTCTAACAGCTCGATATACAAATTTTAAAAGTAAAATAAAATCGCCACGAAAAAACGACACGAAGTTACTACGAAATAAAAGCGCGGCAGACAGTTTAGGCAGTATACAGTAATTATTTCTGAAATACTAGCCTAGTTCCACTGCTATTTCGCTGTGTTATTTAATTTTTAAAATTTTTGTCTCTTAGACACGATGGAAATACAATTTACAAATGTTTCCATTAAATTTTGGCAGTGGAGTTTATTTCGTGAATAGTTTGGATAAGTTTCTCGACTGACACATTTCGTTCGTAATTACGGGTCAGTGAAAAATCACGTGGGATAATTTTTAATTTATACTTCTCAGGAAAATCTTATTTTACTGTTGTAACTAATTACAGTTAATATATACATTTTTATTTTCAAACTTCGTTGAAAATGCAAACCTAAACCAAATCGCGTTTTCAATATTCCTATTTTGGAAGTGAAAAGTTTTCATATACTTCAATATTTCATATTATTATTACGTAAAGGAAAAATAATTTTAAGTTATTTATTTTTTTTTGTGTTTAACGTCCGACTATTGTGCACACTTGGGCTAATACAGACGATGGGATGATTTATAGCGTATGAAAATGCCAATCCCTGGCCGGGAATCGAACCCGGGTTCTCGGCGTGAAAGCCCAGTACGCTATCAACTAGGCCATCGAGGCGGCTTTAAAAGTTAATACAAGAATCATTTTTTTGTACAACTAAATCAAACTAGTTTTGTTCAAACTATGTGTTTTAATAAAACTATAAAATACAATAATTTATTAAATAATCCAATATTGTTTTACAGACTGTGGGATAGCAAGCCGTTGATCAGGAAGGATTAGTGTCACGTGACCATGAACTGGTTACGGACGATAAGAGGTCCTGAAGGAGAGCGAAGTTAACGTGGACAGTTCATGAAGATGGTAAGCACAGAACGATTCTCTTTGGTATTAAATCAATATAAACACCTCTTAATTCCTGTCTAAGTTAATATACGTCGACCGTTAGATATTGTTTTCCTTTTTGGTCGCACAATTTATGACAGTTAAGAACATATTACACTATCATAGAAACGTCAAATTTGATAAAAGATCTTTGACGGAATAAATTTAACGGTTATTTTATAACCTAAACTTTTTATCAAACTATGATGAATCTGTGGCATGTTGTAATATTTGACAAATATTTTCAAAACACGTAAGTATAACCTCAAAATGTTGTCATTTCCTGTTTGTGTCATATTATTTTCTTCCGTTCCTTACGTTGCATAAAATTTAAAACGATGGCGAAATTGTCACAGACTTTTGTAGCAGTAAAAACATTAATTCTACATTATGAAAAAGGAGGGTGTTGTGGAATGCTACTAAAATCGAGATTTAAAATACACTCAATTTTATAAATAGTCTATTTGAATTTTCAAAAGCAGTTTTTTAAGCGTCAGCTTCTTATACCGAATTGTGCACTTTGTATTTGTCACCATGGAGTGATTCGGTTTCATCGAGTAGGCTTACGAAGCGTAAGTAACGCGAGTAGGGGAAGTATTACACAAACCCCGTCCAGTTCTCAGCTCTTCCCATTTCTTTTGTCTGCCAGTTCCGACTGAGTTGGTCGCCCGCGTATGTATGTTTTTTGTCTGTATGTACATACAACGTGCATGATTCTCTATCTCTTTCTTTCTTTCTTTCAACTTTTCTTCTTCTCATGTTCTCGTCGCGCGCGCATGTTGTTTACATTGTGTATATTGCCAGCAGCAACAGTTCAATGGTATACGGTTTATATTCAGTAATAACACGTGCGTTTTGATTTTATTTTTCTTATATTCTCGAGACGTTATATATATATATATATATATATATATATATATATATATATATATATATTATTATTATTATTATCTGCGTATAGACCCTGTTGGATCACGCAAAGCACTCCGACTCATGTCTTGCTCCTTCTAATCCTCCACACCTCCCTCATCCTGTCCCCATGAATCCTCTTCCGCTCCTCCGTCCATTTTACCCCTGCTCTCTTTGGGATTTCATTCTCTGGGACCTTCCAACCGAGCATCTTTCTCCTGTATGCGTTCCTGTCTTCAATGTCTGTTGAGTCTATTTTTGTGTCATGTAGGTCTATTCTGACTTGTGCGATCCACGACGTTGTTGATTTAACTCTGTATATACTTAAGGATTCTGTAGGCAAGTCTCGTTGTTGGGAGTCTACTGATGTGTCCATAGAACCGAAGCTCTCCTTCTTCTGATATCTGCTGCCAGTTCTTTTTATATATATATATATATATATATATATATATATATATATATATATATATATATATATATATTATGTTTATTTATATATATATATATATATACATATTTAATAATAGTAACATTTACACCTAGTATATTTCTCCTTTGTATCCATATTCGTTCTTTTCGTTTTCCTCTCTTTCTATTTAGTAGCGCCATAGCAAGATAAGGGCTTACTGCAGCTGTATAACAAGTCAACATTATTCGATCCGTTACAGTTGCTGCACTTGAGTAAACATAACCATAAAATATAACATCTATTTTCTCTCTTTATTTGTTTCACCCAACTTTGGGGTACACCAAATCAATCACTTCTCAATGTTCTGTGCCTTCCTCGTAGCCCAGTATTGCTTCATACGTTGTGATCTTGCTTTTCTTTCTTCGTCAGAGATTTGGATCGTTCGCTTGGATTTGACTTTGCCTTGGAACCGTTGCTTCATGTCCTTGGATATTGTTTTGGCTGTTCTGTCCATGAGCATAGTGTCAGTGATCTGCAGTTCTGTTATGTCTTTCTCCGTCTCTAAACCAAAGTGGTTTGGCTCTTCTACTGCGAAAGTAGTCAAATATTTTTTTGGTTAGTCTATTTTTGTCCATTCGGAGGATGTGCCCATAAAAATCAATTCTCCTTTTTCTTATTGTGTCTGATAGTGTTTCAGTTTTTTGGTAAAGAGTTCCATTACTGATGTGGAGTAATTGGTTGTTACGGAATTTGGGGCCTAATATTTTTCGTAATATCTTTCTTTCTTTGATCTCCAGCCTTTCAAGTGGGCTCTGGGTTGTGAGAGATAATGTTTCAGCTGCATATAAGGCTTCTGGTTTAATTACAGTACGATAATACCTTACCTTTGTATTTCAGGAGAGGGACTTCTTGTTGTATGTGTCCCTCAAGGGGAAAGTTGGTAAGTTGGAAGGCTAATTCAACTTTATTTCTCCTAGATTTCATAGCTTTTTTCTCTAGAGCATAATGGAACTTTTTTTTCTAGAGCTTATCTATTTTATATGACTTAAATTTCTAAAATATAACCCTAACTGTTCAAAGAAACTCAATAAATGTACTATGTTTCTCTTTGATACAACTTTAACAATATTTAAATATGGCATTTGGCCAAAATTCCGTTAAATATTTATTAAATATTTCACGAATATTTTAGACTAATGAATACGAGGAGTCAGTACGGTAAGGGCAACGCAATGGACACATATAAGAAAGTTGATCTGTTGTGTACTTACTGTATCTCAGGCTAACTGTTTGGCCCCTTTCTGAAAGTTTTTTCAAAACTATAAATACCAAAGCCTTTATCGGTAGTTTATGTGGAATTACCCAAAGAGTATCAAAATCGGATAAAGGGTTGGAAAAAACTTTCAACGTTTAAACCTAGAAATCTGAAAGTTTGTAAAGAAATTAAAAACTTAAAAGTTTTCTTAACGTAAAACAAAAATCAAAGCTAAAGCTTTGTTGTGCGAAACGTAGGCTACGAATCGTGCCGTTTCCGCTTCTAATTATAAATATACATTGGATGAAATCATTTTGACGTATTAAGCTGGCATATTTTTATTACCTATTAGTTTAAATTGTGGAAATTGTTACCAGCAATCATTATCTTTTAAAACCCATTTAAAATCGATAGCTAAGTATTACTACATACACGTAGTTTTATTAGTTTTACGTGACTGTTTTTTTATTAATATACGAGGTGTGTTCAGAAAGTAACGAGAATTTTAATTTGTTGAACAAAATATTTATTTATTCTTCTACATTGATGTTGTCGTCTTCAAAATAGTCCCCACTGGAGATTATACACTTGTGCCAGCGCTTCTTTCAATCCTCGAAAAACTTTTCAAACTCGATCTTTGAGATAGCCTTTAGTTCTTTCAGCGATGCGCTTTTAATGTCATCCACGGCTGTAAAACGACGGCCCTTTAAGGTTCTCTTTATTTTTGAAAATAGGAAAAAGTCACACGGAGTCTGGCGAATTTCGAGGCTGGGGCATCGTTACAGTACTCTTTTTGGCCAAAAATTCACGAACAAGCAATGAAGTGTGAGCTGGTGCATTAACGTGGTGCAAAAGCCATGAATTGTTTTTTCCACAGATCCGGGCGTTTTTTTCGGACTGTTTCACGCAAACGGCGTTGAACTTATAGGTAGTACTCCTTATTAACCGTTTGCTGCCACACATTTCATACACAAAACATGGGAAACAATGTCACGATACGATCCAATCGGTATGCCAACATCATCAGCGACCTCTCTAATTGTGATTCGGCGATTGTTCATAACCATTTCTTTCACTTTTTCCACGTTTTAATCGGTTGTTGATGTGCTGGGGCGTCTAGAGCGTTCGTCAACTTCAACGTCTTCACGGCCTTCTTGGAAACGCTTATACCAATCGTAAACTCTTGCTTTACTAATAGCAGACTCACCATAGGTCTTTATTAACATTTCACACACTTTATTCCATTTTTAACGCAACATTTGGTACAAATTCTCTGATCCATTTCTTTTAACAAACGAAAATCGCCGAGATCATAAAAACACGTCTAATCTTAGCGGCTGTCACAGACAAAGTCAACAATGAAAACAGCTGAAAGTTTTATCATACTTCAAGGGCATGTATTCCAACATAAAAAAAATATTTGACAATCGGACTCTCCAAGCCCGCGAAATTTAAAAATTCTCGTTACTTTCTGAACACACCTCGTATACACAACAGAAACAGGCAAAACTAAAATAGTTAATTTAAAATGTCGCCGAATTATTGTAATTAGAACACTTTATTTTATTTTAGTTCTAACTGACAAATATGGTATATAAATTTTAGAAAAATATTTTGATTGCACGAAAATTTATCTTTTATGTGTATATAAGTTTATAGGTCTCCTGTCTGCCTGAAGTGGTTATAACTTTAGTACTTGATATTTATATATCTTCATGTATTTGCTGACTAACCAATTTTTGTTATCTCTTTGCTGACTTCGCCTATAACTCCGGCTGATTTTTTTTCAAAGGAACATTCCTTGAATTTCTTAAGAAAATTTCTAAAGGAACGAATTCTCTCAAAATCGTCTCCGACAATTTTAATCAAGTTACACTTAAAAGTAGTTTGAAAATAGTGCAACATAAAATCGATTCACATGCTACTCAACATTCAGTTATACATGAAAGTACGTAATTGAAGTCAGTGTAGCAAATATCAGATAAAGGAAAGAAATTGTTTGGAATAAGTAAACTACGACTCTTGTCAGTTTCTTTTGTAATTTGATTTACCACTCATCAGATCTGAAGCAGATTTTCAGCGACACTCTCGGACAAACCATGCTTACATTTATGATATTAATTCTAATTTTGTAAATTTATAAATTATATATTGGTGCAGCAATTATTTCTTCCTGAAGTTAAAATTTCTGTGCAGTGTATATTTTACTATGTGAATTTTAATGTTCGGTTTGTTGAGATAAAGGATAACGCTGAGCTCTGAAACGTATCGTTATATAAAAGAAATCACCTGACAGATTAAAAATATATTAAAATGTTTCATGACGGGTAAAAATCGCAAATCTGTTTATCGCGTATAATAGTGTTTTACGCTAGAAAATCGCAAATCTGTTTATCGCGTGTAATAGTGTTTTACGCTAGAAAATCGCAAATCTGTTTATCGCGTGTAATAGTGTTTTACGCTAGAAAATCGCAAATCTGTTTATCGCGTGTAATAGTGTTTTACGCTAGAAAATCGCAAATCTGTTTATCGCGTGTAATAGTGTTTTACGCTAGAAAATCGCAAATCTGTTTATCGCGTGTAATAGTGTTTTACGCTAGAAAATCGCAAATCTGTTTATCGCGTGTAATAGTGTTTTACGCTAGAAAATCGCAAATCTGTTTATCGCGTGTAATAGTGTTTTACGCTAGAAAATCGCAAATCTGTTTATCGCGTGTAATAGTGTTTTACGCTAGAAAATCGCAAATCTGTTTATCGCGTGTAATAGTGTTTTACGCTAGAAAATCGCAAATCTGTTTATCGCGTGTAATAGTGTTTTACGCTAGAAAATCGCAAATCTGTTTATCGCGTGTAATAGTGTTTTACGCTAGAAAATCGCAAATCTGTTTATCGCGTGTAATAGTGTTTTACGCTAGAAAATCGCAAATCTGTTTATCGCGTGTAATAGTGTTTTACGCTAGAAAATCGCAAATCTGTTTATCGCGTGTAATAGTGTTTTACGCTAGAAAATCGCAAATCTGTTTATCGCGTATAATAGTGTTTTACGCTAGAAAATCGCAAATCTGTTTATCGCGTGTAATAGTGTTTTACGCTAGAAAATCGCAAATCTGTTTATCGCGTGTAATAGTGTTTTACGCTAGAAAATCGCAAATCTCTTTATCGCGTATAATAGTGTTTTACGCTAGAAAATCGCAAATCTGTTTATCGCGTGTAATAGTGTTTTACGCTAGAAAATCGCAAATCTGTTTATCGCGTATAATAGTGTTTTACGCTAGATAATCGCAAATCTGTTTATCGCGTGTAATAATGTTTTACGCTAGAAAATCGCAAATCTGTTTATCGCGTGTAATAGTGTTTTACGCTAGAAAATCGTAAATCTGTTTATCGCGTGTAATAGTGTTTTACGCTAGAAAATCGCAAATCTGTTTATCGCGTGTAATAGTGTTTTACGCTAGAAAATCGCAAATCTGTTTATCGCGTATAATAGTGTTTTACGCTAGAAAATCGCAAATCTGTTTATCGCGTATAATAGTGTTTTAAGCTAGAAAATCGCAAATTTGTTTATCGCGTATAATAGTGTTTTACGCTAGAAAATCGCAAATCTGTTTATCGCGTATAATAGTGTTTTACGCTAGAAAATCGCAAATCTGTTTATCGCGTATAATAGTGTTTTACGGCAGAAAATCGCAAATCTGTTTATCGCGTGTAATAGTGTTTTACGCTAGAAAATCGCAAATCTGTTTATCGCGTATAATAGTGTTTTACGCTAGAAAATCGCAAATCTGTTTATCGCGTGTAATAGTGTTTTACGCTAGATAATCGCAAATCTGTTTATCGCGTATAATAGTGTTTTACGCTAGAAAATCGCAAATCTGTTTATCGCGTATAATAGTGTTTTACGCTAGAAAATCGCAAATCTGTTTATCGCGTATAATAGTGTTTTACGCTAGAAAATCGCAAATCTGTTTATCGCGTATAATAGTGTTTTACGATAGAAAATCGCAAATCTGTTTATCGCGTATAATAGTGTTTTACGCTAGAAAATCGCAAATCTGTTTATCGCGTATAATAGTGTTTTACGCTAGAAAATCGCAAATCTGTTTATCGCGTATAATAGTGTTTTACGCTAGAAAATCGCAAATCTGTTTATCGCGTATAATAGTGTTTTACGCTAGAAAATCGCAAATCTGTTTATCGCGTATAATAGTGTTTTACGCTAGAAAATCGCAAATCTGTTTATCGCGTATAATAGTGTTTTACGCTAGAAAATCGCAAATCTGTTTATCGCGTATAATAGTGTTTTACGCTAGAAAATCGCAAATCTGTTTATCGCGTATAATAGTGTTTTAAGCTAGAAAATCGCCCTAAATAATCCTTTAACAAACCAATACTGGATTAAAAAAATATTTTTTTTTATAAACTTGAAATTTTATTAAAAAATTAAGTTGATAAGTCAATTGTTCCGACCAATTAAATACAATCCATAACGCTTATGCTGTTCCAATTACACATGCATGTGTGTATGTCCGTTGTATTCTCTCCATGGTAAACAGTATAAAGCGCGATCTACTGAAGTTCAACAGGTTTAATTAGGAAATGGCAAAGCGTAACGCATAAAATACAATTATTAATATTTATATCGGACTATTGTGAAATATTAATACACAGTTATCGTCGATTATTTCGCATTAATGAACTGAATAATCAGTCTTTTCGAAATGCAAAAGTTCGTTTTGCAAATTATGCAATTATAACTAATAAAAATCATAAACATTACGAATCCGTGCTGTTCATTATCGCGCCAAAAGTGATATCAGTAAATCTATTTTATAAACAAATTCAGTCACTTTATGTTATTCTATTGTTGACTATATTATTATTTTTAGTGTTATAATTGTTTATTGGTAATCTTCTTTAGTTACTGTTTTCACCAGATATAACGAATGTGTACGAAATGAAATAATTGTGTCACACGGCTCTTTTTGGAAAGTATTTATTTTATTTTATTTTTATTTAATTTTTTTCATTTCAAATGTCCTAGCGGCGTAAAGTTGTTGGTGATCTTCCCAAAACACGCTTTTTTTATATAAAATAAAATAAAAATACGCAAAATGTGCACACAAAAATTAAAATTTTTGTTTTGATACAAACTAAGTTTGTAAATTTTCCAAAATTTTTTGACTAAATATAAAAATCATAAACAACAACACGAGTCAGTACCGTTCATTATCGCGCCAAAAGTGATATCAGTAAATCTATTTTATAAACAAACTCATTCACTTTATGTTATTCTATTGTTGACTATAGGTTGACACTACAGGCGGGTTACGTGAAAACTTCCACTTTTGTGTTTGTTTTTCTCACGAAAAAGAGTGTTTAAGAATTATGTTTTTATTTTCATCAAAAATTGTAGTTCATTAACGACAGATCTGTACAAACAAGCAGACAATAGGCAGAAACACAAACGGACATTTGTTTAAAAAAACATTTTTCACAACTCGGGTGATCTGAAAACAGATTGATCTAAAAATCGATTTTTGTACGATCACTGTAATTGATCACTGTACGATCAAAATATATAACGATTATTTTGATACACTGTTTTTTTATATATATATATATATATATATATATATATATATATATATATATATATTTGTGTTTAACGTCCGACTATTGTGCACACTTGGGCTAATGCAGACGATGGGATAATTTATAGCGTATGAAATGAAAATACCAAGCCCTCGCCGGGAATCGAACCCAGGTCCTCGGGGTGAAAGCCTAGTACGCTATCCACTAGGCCACCGAGGCGGCTTTCAAAAACTATATCTATACTATAGGAGTATAGATAGTTTTTGAAGATGGAGGTTCTCCGAAACGCGTCAGCTAAAGTAGAATTGACGAAGCAAGGGAAGGCAGATCATTATACTGAACATAGTGACAATAATCCTAGCAAAGAAGAATTTAAAAAGAGTTTTAACTGTAATCTTTAAACTTTAAAAAAATGTTGAACATCGACTTGTAAACCAGTTCAACTATAACTAATAAAACCTAATACAAAATCCATCATTAATGCGTGCAATTATCTGATGACGTCACAAATCACGGAAATTCCAATAGAAGCGTCCCTTTAACAGCGTTTCCAAGTTGAGTAGCGATTAAAAGTAATTATTATCGGTACGGTTAGAAAACCAGAATTTATTAACTGCTATAAAAACCAATTAATTCTGACAACTTATTATAAAAAAATATGCTAAATAAAAGTGACGCATGACGAATCACGCACTCTGTGTTCGCACGATGTCTTTCTTCATTGTTTGTATCTGCAGAGTTGCACGTCTATAACGCATTAAGAAAATAAACTAAAACATAACCTCAATGTGTACAACTTACGGTACAAAGTATCAGCTGTTTTAATTAAAATAATTTGTATGTTGTTTGTTTAACTTGGTCAACTGTATACAAAAATAATAACGCTGTTTCTTCTTCTTTTCGTTTCACCCTCTTTGGGGTACGCTGAATTAATCATTTCTTGCGCGCTGCACTTTTCTTTGTTCCCAGTAGCTCTTCATTCTCTCTGATCTTCTTTTCCTCTCCTCTTCTGAAATGATAGGTTTAGGTTTTATTTTGGTTTTATCTTGGAATCTTATTCTTTCGTCTTTTGCAATTATCTTAGCAGTTTGGTCAAGCAGTGAATTTTCTGTAATTTTTTAATCTATTAGGTCTTTTTCAATTTCTTTAAACCATTTCGCTTTTGTTTTACGATTATGGAAAAAAATCAAACACCTGTTTCGTTAATCTATTAGAGTTCATTCTAAGAAGATGGCCGTAAAAATTTATTCTCCTTTTTCTCATAGTATCGGACAGTTTTTTAATTTTCTTGTAGAGAGCTTCATTTCTTATATATACAACCTTATTATCCTGAAATTTTGTTCCTATAATTTTTCTTAAGATTTTCCTTTCCGTTATTTCAAGCTTTTCCATCTGGCCTATGCGATTCATGGTTAATGTTTCTACTGCGTACAGTGCTTCCGGCTTGATCACTGTTTTATAATGTTTAATTTTGGACCCCCATGAAAGGGATTTCTTATTGTATGTTTCTTTCGTCAATTGTAAGGTCAATTCAAGTTTGTTTTTCCTGGATTCCATTGCCTTGCCTTCATCTGCATTCCAACTAATCCATTCACCAAGATATTTGAACTCTTTTAAAATTTCTATTTTCTGTTCTTGGATTTTAAGGTATTTATTTGGGTATTTGTTGTTTGTCATGATTTTGGTCTTTTCAAAAGATATGTTTAGACCTATTTTAGCTGCTTATATTATAAGAAAAAAAAAGACTCGTTAGGTTTTATTTGCTACTGA
>CM040191.1:64666097-64671097 GCA_022606455.1 Callitettix versicolor
TATATGCATCCAGATAACGGAAAAGTGTTCAGCGACTTTATTCAAGGTCGCTTTAGTTCATACGCTATAAATCATCCCATCGTCTGCATTAACCCAAGTGTGCACAATAGTCGGACGTTAAACACAAAAAAAAAAAAAAATACAATTTTGTTTTTATTTTTTTACAAAAACCCGCTGCAACTCCAGACATAAAAATAAGGTATTTAGTTTACATTTTGTTTATCTTTTAGTTAGGTTATGATTTACAATAATGCAATACACCAGCACTGTATGTGTAGTTTTTAAAATTGCGACCGCTTAAACCATTTAACGTCGATTATCTCGAAAACCGTTATTTACAAACAAAATCTTTTATAACGACTTAATTGTGTTTTATGTTAAAATAAAACCGCCTTAACAACGAAACACCCCCGCAGGCGGGTGAAGACTAGCTGCACCTTTTGAGAGGATTTAGACGCCCCTCGCGGCACCCGGGTCTAACACACACTTATACTTACAACACTACACTTACGACTTTAACACTTTACTCTCATACTTACATTTAGGGAGGCGATAATAGTCTCAATGTGCTTTAAAAAAAACAACGAAACACAAGCTTAACCTAAAACCAAAATATTTTTGAATTCTAGCATTTCAAATAAATATATTAAAATCCATTACTCCAACTCTGGAAGTATGTTAAAATTTCCAACATGACCCTTAACTACTTCAAAAAGGTGAACTTCGTGATTCTGTAATGCTTAAAAATAGCCGTGTGTGTGCGCGTGTGCGTGTGTGTTTGTGTGTGTGAGTGCGTGCGCGGGTGCGTGTGTGTGGGTGTACGTGTGTATGCGTGCGCGTGTGTGCGTGTGCGTGCATGTGAGTGCGTACGTGTAAGTGCGTTGCGCGCGCGTGTGTGTGCGTACGTGCGTGTGCTTGTGTGCATGCGTGTACGTGTGTTTATGCGTGTGCGTGTGTGCGAATGTGTGTGTGTGTGTGTGTGTGTGTGTGTGTGTGTGTTTGTGTGTGTTTTATTACATACTTCGGCATGTTTACCCATTTCAAAATGGCGGCAGTTTAAAGTTTTTTAAAATAACAAAATTCAACCAACAAATAAAAAAATACATAAAAACTCTCGATTTTTCCACAATCGCAATATTTCAAATAGACATAGTACAGTAAGGAAGTAATAAATAATGTTTTCTCGTTTTGGCACATCTATATAACGAAGCATTTAAATTGAGAACACACCAATAAAAATTTCAAAAACATGATTAATCCAGCAAAGCGAGTTCTCTGTTTCAAGTCGACCGTTCAGCGTCTGTTTTTGTTACGCAGTTTTGGCCAATCGCAATGACCGATTCTTTTTAAACTTGATAAGAAGACACAGTATAAAACCCGAACGACTCATGCGTAATATTTTTACCCATTTACTTCTGTTTCAAGATGGCGGATTCTGATTCAACGATGACGTATGCATTACTGGTTACATTCTGTAACACTAGTTGAACGGCAAGTCCTGCTACAGTTTTTGACAGTTTCGTGGATAAAAATTCCAATAAAGTTAGTGTCTTGTTTTTTTTTTTTTTTTTTTTTAACTTTCGACTATTGTGTACACTTGGGCTAATGAAGACGATGGGATGATTTATAGCGTATGAAAATGCCAAGCCCTGGCCGGGAATCGAACCCGGGTCCTCGGTGTGAAAGCCCAGTACGCTATCAACTAGGCCACCGAGACGGCTTTGTTTTTGTTCTACCAGTTACATATACAGTACTAAGTTGTGTATTAAGTTAGATAAACGAGTGTCTTGTACGCGAATGAATACAGGATATCAAAAAGGATATTGGAAGTGTAAGTTAGTCCGCATAGCGACACATCTGTTATAGTGTCAAGGTCAAAAGATCGCTGCAGACCGTGAACCCAACTTGTATCTGTGGGATTTCCAGACGATGTACTTCTTCCAACTCGGCCTACACGAGCGCAGCGCTGTTTCCAAGTAAAACAACTTTGCAACACGAGATGAGGTTCTTTGAAATAAACTTTATTCGCTGTTATGTGTTCGCCCGTACACTCTGCGAGAACATTACTCGGCGATATTATCTGTACGTGCAAAGCGTTATGTTTATTTCGTTGCCGAATTGAGATCAGTTAGGGATTCTTGTTATGTAGAAAATGTATATAAATACCACGAGTAGTAGAAATTTATTAAATATTGATGGTTTCTAAACAGTTTTCTAATGGGTTAAAAGTTAGCTAATGGGACCAAGGGAGGATAAAAAATATCGATGTCTTAGTTTTTGCCCCGTAAAAAAACAGAACATTGCTAGATTATGAAATGGTTAGAGGACGTACTACTTAAATGGTATGTGCGTGCGTGCGTGCGTGCGTGTGTGTGTGTGCGCGTGCGTGCGCGTACGTGCGTGCGTTTGTGTGTGTGTGTGTGTTTGCGCACGGTCGCGTGTGTGTATGCGTGTGTGCGTGTGCTTGTGTGCGTGCGTGTACGTGCGTTATGCGTGTGCGAATGTGAGTGTGTGTGCGTGCGAGTGTGTGTGTGGGTTTGTGTATGTATGTATGTGTGTGTCTGTGCAAATGGTACATAAATGGTACTTAAAAGGTACATAAATGGTACTTAAATGGTACATAAGTGGTACATAAATGAAATGAAATAAATGGTACTGACAAAATATTTTTTTCAAATTTTTTACAATGTTGTTATTTATTTCTAGGTATATTTTCAGAAGTTTTTTTTGTGTATAACGTCCGACTACTGTGCACACTTGGGCTAATGCAGACGATGTGATGTTTTATAGCGTATGAAAATGCCAATCCCTGGCCGGGAATCGAACCCGGGTCCTCGGTGTGAAAGCCCAGTACGCTATCAACTAGGCCACCGAGGCGGCAGTATTTTCAGAAGTATGGACATTTATTGGTCTATCTGGGCTTAAAATGTCCAGATCCAAAAATTATACATTCTATAGGGGAAAGGGGGGTAATGACACGCACTTTAACATTTTCGTTTAGTAATCGTTCTAAAATTCAATTTTGGGATTTGTTTTCATTTTAACGTATAAAACATGCATTTTTCTTTACATTGGAACTAGAAAATTACTATGTCCAGTATTCATTTTCACCAAATTATTCAATTAAAAAAAAATTGCGCTGCGTGTCATTACCCTTAGGTTTCGGGTAATGGCACGCATGAACATGCGGTAATTAAACAACGACACCAATGATGTATAAATTGGTTTTAAGTATACCTATTTTTAAACAAATTACATTTTTAGTTATTCTTTACAGATTTTTTATCATTATCATTAATGCAATGTGACACTTATAATCTACTGCACAGTCTACACCACTAAAACACATCTGAACCACAGTTCATTTTTTTCCAAATTCTTGGCACAAGATGCATGCATTGTCCGATTTATTTTTTACCGGTAACATTTTAGCTAAATCATCCACTGTGGTTAGTTCGTCATCGGTTTCACATGTTTCCATAAATTTATCGCCTGATTCACTGCTTGTTTCATTGAAAAAGAGACTTTTTCTAGCAACCTTTTTCTTCCTATGAGTGCTATCTATTTTTTTTCATTCGAACTTTTCCCCTTCTTCTCTAGTTTAGACCTAAGCCTTTTCTGTTTTCTCTTATCTCCTTCTTCAAGAGCTTCTTTTCGGGATGTTGCACTCAAGATCTGATATTGGTTTTTCCTTTCCTTTGACTTTCAGGGCCGTTATTTTGTTAATAGGAATATAAGAGTTGGAAATGAAACAAAGTACCTCAGTAGAAATATGTAAAATCGAAAAGATAGTACTTTCGGGTATTAGCACGCACGGTGAGGAAATGACACGCAGTTGGGGGTAATGCCACGCGGACGCGTTCCATTACCCCGCATGTCGCCATTGTGGAAAAATCATCATACTCGTCACACAAGCATCAAACAAACATTGTTTAATATAAGTACTATTTAAAAACTATTACACTTTAGAGATATGTATAAAGAAAAGGCTAAATCTAAACTGATTCAATAAATATCTTGAAGCAAACTTTCCAGATCAATTCAACCAAAATTGAAGGTTTTCGAAAAAATTCTTTATAACAACACATTTGTTCCTATTGGCAGTTTCTCATACATTGGCCAGCAATAGACCTAAGGGCCTACAGATTGCAGCACTTTACACACTTCTAACCCTTACAGGCATCGCTAAAGACAGGTGCGTGTCATTACCCACCGCGTGGTATTACCCCGCTCTCCCCTATATTTTGCCTTTTATTTTCATTTTTCTTAATTTTGAATTCTTAATGGTCCTTTTAAAAATAATTAATTGTAGATCTTTTCTTGGAATGATTTACTCTTCTATAATTTTATTTGGTGCTTTGCCTGGTGGTATTCTTGCAGCTTCTATAAGGCTGTTTCGAGGTCTGTCGCCCAAGTTGTGATAAATTGCATTCAGCCTAAAAGATAATTACGTATACAGTATAAACCTACATAAATGTGTATTGTACGTTATGAAGCAAACGTTGGATAATAGATTCAGTTTGTCATCTGCAGTTCAAGTTATGATGCAGCCAGACAATGATTTAGTTGCAACATTCGTTGAGTCACTTTATTACGATTACTCCATATCATGGTTTAACAGATCCGGTTTAAGCTAACTGATAAAGTTCTGTGCACATGTCGTGAATACTTGACGCGTGACTAACCGACCGACATGAAGTTGAAACAAGGACAATCGGTGAATTAAATTTAACTTTCAAGAGAGTATACAATTTATTTATGCATTCCAGTGAAGATACATATGGTGTGCGCGCGTGCGCGCTTGAGAACGCGCGCGCGCGCGTGTGTGTGTGTGTGTGTGTGTGTGTGTGTGTGTGTGTGTGTGTGTGTGTGTGTGTGTGTGTGTGTGTGTGTGTGTGTGTGTGTGTGTGTGTGTGTGTGTGTGTGTGTGTGTGTGTGTGTGTGTTTGTGTGTGTGTGTGTGTGTGTGTGTGTGCGCGCGCGCTTGTGAACGTGTGTGTG
>CM040191.1:64676097-64681097 GCA_022606455.1 Callitettix versicolor
ATCTTATAATTCCAAACAACAAGCCTTTCCAAATTAAAATATTGCAGTTTCCATTGAAGTTGACATTTATAATGACAATTAATAAGTCACAGGTTCAGATATTAAGAGTAGCAGGAATACATTTGGGCGTGCTTCTCCCGTGGTCAGTTATAGCCTATTCTAGTGTCGAGTAGCAAAAATCTGTCTTGGAAAAAAAACATATAATATTGTATTTAGAAATATATTAAACTGAAATGAACGTACTCATGATTTTGAAAATCGACTATGTATTTTATTTTGTAGTGTAAAATATACAGCCATAACCCGAGATAAGAAGTAGTCACTTCTGTCGGCAGTAATGCGACTGCCACCTTTTTTTGCGTTTATTGACTAACATTTTATTGTATTTCCGAAATACGATGAATATACTGGAATTAAATACAAAAATAAAATCGAAATTTGGCAATTAATTTCAGTTTTCGTAAAGCAACACGGTGTTATCTCTTGGTTATCTCAGCCTTGGGTTTTTTGTGTACTTTTCAGTCTCATGACTCTTCAGTTACGTCCTTCGATTAGGTTAGGTTCCTAACATGTGTAGGGCCTTAAACGAGTTTAGTCTCCAGTGATGTACACATAAACATTAGAGGGGATATTTTAAACTAAACAACTTTTTTTGATTTCGAGAATATGAAAAGCAAAAGAATAAATACTCCGTAAATTTCACAACCATCTACTGATAACAACAAACGATCTTCATGAAAACGTTAGACAAGTCTTCACTCCCGAAGATATACTGACAGATGCGTTAAAAATAAAATGTTCTTATTTTTTTCTTGTTACTCTTCTTTCATTCTTTCTTCTCATTTTTTTAACTTTACTAATATATACATATCTTTTGTTTCTATATGGACTAGCTAGTAGCCGCCTCGGTGGCCTAGTTGATAGCGTCAGTTGATAGCTTTCACCCCGAGGACCCGGGTTCGATTCCTGGTCAGGGCTTGGCATTTTCATGCGCTATAAATCATCTCATCGTCTGCATTAGCCCAAGTGTGCACAATAGTCAAACGTTAAAAATATATATATGGATATGCAATATGGATATGTATATATATTCATGGAATAGCTGCACCTATTGAGAGGATTTAGACGTTCTTTGCGGTAGCCGAGTCTTATTATTATTTTTTTTTTTATTGGTGTTTAACGTCCGACTATTGTGCACACTTGGTCTAATGCAGACGGTGGGATGATTTATAGCGTATGAAAATGCCAAGCCCTCCCCGGGAATAGAACCCGGGTCTTCGGGGTGAAAGCCTAGTACGCTATCCACTAGACCACCGAGGCGGCTCTCCCGAGTCTTAACACACACACTTACGACTTTAACACTTTACACTCACATTTTTTTTGTGAATAGTCGGACGTTAAACACCAAAAAAAAATAAAAAATATAAAAAAATACCTTGACAATTATATTTAGGGAGGCGATAATAGCCTCAATGTGCTTTGTGTTTTCGTCGTAAAATAGCAAAAAAAAAAAAATTTCTATAAAGGTATATAATAAGAACCTCTGCATTACATTCTATCTTTTACGTCTCAGGCTTAGCTACGGTTGTCGAAGTAATGCAGTAGTCATTCACTTATTAATTCTCACTCGAAGCCAGCGTAAGGTCACGTTTAAAGGTTAACACATTAAAGTAACTCTAAAAACAAAATATATTTAATAACTAAAAGTGTGAAACATTACTGCCTACAGGATATAATTCATTGATAGTTCAAGGTTATTGTATCAGCTGTTTGTTGATTGTCTGTGGGTTTCTTTAAAAGGCATTGGGAAGTTGATGAGCAACTTTATGACATCATAACCATTGTCATTAGGCACGCGGAAACGTATGATCAAGGTTAAATTATACGTTTAGGATTATTGGATTATGCATGCAATTTGGTTTTGGTAATTTGAAACCGACTGAGGGAAATTTATAGTTATCGTTGTGGGAAATTTTGTTACAATTGTTGTGTTCGTGTGCATTACAGTAAAACTCCTTTCTGCAGATTGGTTTTTAATTGAATTGAACCGGATAAACGGGAATCCGGATGATCGAAAGTATTGTAGAGGCTGAGTAAAGTGTTCGTCTGAATTTTGAAAAAAAAACAATGTCTTTTCGGGGCTGTTCGAATTATGACAAAATAATTATAAGTGACTGATATAATTTTACAGAAATAAATTATTAATGTAATAAATTACATTCAAAACAGTAAAGTCAGCGTAATTGGATAGGTAAAATTGTTTTACTAGGAATCGCTCCAAAAAGGAAGACTGCGTATATATTTGTATCACTGGAGACTAAACTATTTTAAGTTCTGATTAAATTTGGTTTGTAAATATAAATGAATATTTTCTAATTGACATACTTTTCGGAAAAACGACTCTTAAAAACTATATTTCATCATAATAGGCACATAATATTTGTTTTTAAATATTGATGTAATCGATTTATACAATTTTGATGAAATTTTGATATAACAGTCCGGTTTTACGATTGTCAAATTTTGATGACATATAATCGGATATCTCACGATTTTCATCATATTACGAGGAAAAATAGTCGAATATCTTATGATTGTGATCATATTTTAGGAATAATAGTCAAATATCTTACGATTTATATCACATTTTGAAGAATCATTGTCAAATATCTTACGATTTAGATCACATTTTGAAGAATCATAGTCAAATATCTTAATATTTAGATGATATTATGAAGAATCATTGTTAAATATCTTACGATTTAGATCACATTTTGAAGAATCATTGTAAAATATCTTACGATTTAGATCACATTTTGAAGAATCATTGTCAAATATCTTATGATTTAGATCACATTTTGAAGAATCATTGTCAAATATCTCAATGATTTAGATCACATTTTGAAGAATCATTGCAAATATCTTACGTTTTAGATCACATTTTGAAGAATCATTGTCAAATATCTTACGATTTAGATCACATTTTGAAGAATCATAGTCAAATATCTTACGATTTAGATCACATTTTGAAGAATCATTGTCAAATATCTTATGATTTAGATCACATTTTGAAGAATCATTGCAAATATCTTACGATTTAGATCACATTTTGAAGAATCATTGTCAAATATCTTACGATTTAGATCACATTTTGAAGAATCATAGTCAAATATCTTACGATTTAGATCACATTTTGAAGAATCATTGTCAAATATCTTACGATTTAGATCATATTTTGAAGAATCATAGTCAAATATCTTACGATTTAGATCACATTTTGAAGAATCATTGTCAAATAACTTACTATTTAGATCACATTTTGAAGAATCATAGTCAAATATCTTACGATTTAGATCACATTTTGAAGAATCATAGTCAAATATCTTACGATTTAGATCACATTTTGAAGAATCATTGTCAAATATCTTATAATTTAGATCACATTTTGAAGAATCATTGCAAATATCTTACGTTTTAGATCACATTTTGAAGAATCATTGTCAAATATCTTACGTTTTAGATCACATTTTGAAGAATCATTGTCAAATATCTTACGATTTAGATCACATTTTGAAGAATCATAGTCAAATATCTTACGATTTAGATCACATTTTGAAGAATCATTGCAAATATCTTACGATTTATATCACATTTTGAAGAATCATAGTCAAATATCTTACGATTTAGATCACATTTTGAAGAATCATTGTCAAATATCTTACGATTTAGATCACATCTTGAAGAATCATAGTCAAATATTTTACTATTTAGATCACATTTTGAAGAATCATAGTCAAATATCTTAACATTTAGATCATATTATGAAGAATCATTGTTAAATATCTTACGATTTAGATCATATTTTGAAGAATAAGAGTCAAATATCTTACGATTTAGATCACATTTTGAAGAATCATTGTCAAATATCTTACGATTTAGATCATATTTTGAAGAATCATAGTCAAATTTCTTACGATTAAGATCACGTTTTGAAGAATCATAGTCAAATGTCTTACGTTTTAGATCACATTTTGAAGAATCGTGGTCAAATATCTTACGATTTAGATCATATTTTGAAGAATCATAGTCAAATATCTTACGTTTTAGATCACATTTTGAAGAATCATAGTCAAATATCTTACGATTTAGATCACATTTTGAAGAATCATAGTCAAATATCTTACGATTTAGATCACATCTTGAAGAATCATAGTCAAATATCTTACGATTTAGATCACATTTTGAAGAATCATAGTCAAATATTTTACTATTTAGATCACATTTTCAAGAATCATAGTCAAATATCTTACGTTTTACGTCATACTTTGAAGAATAATTGTCGAATGTCTTACGATTTTGATCATATTTTAAGAAACATAGTCAGACATCTTAGATTTTTATTATATTTTGAAGAAACGTAGTCCAATATCTTACGATTTAGGTTATGCTTTGAAGGAACATTGTCGAGTATCTTACGATTTTGTTATTTTAAGAATCATAGTCAGATATCTTAGATTTTTATTATATTTTGAAGAATCATAATAGAATATTTTACAATTTTAATCATACTTTCAAGAATCATATTCGAATATCTTAAGATTTGTTGACTAGGACCCGGTCAACGGCCGAGGCCCTATTACATCGTCCGAAAACCATTACTCAGACCGCACGTAACACGGAAATTTTGGAAACCATCACAATCGAACAATACATGTTTAATTGTGATGGTTTCCCTAACTTACGGAACAAAACGATGCCCACACTAGATATATTAACAAATTTTTAAATCCTTGTCAACTCTTAAATTTTTGTGTTCTTGAACCGTTACAAATACGATATTTGGCAAATTTTTATCGTGGTTTTACACATTGTTTACTGTAAGGGGTGTGTTACCGACAGACAGACATTAAAACGTTTTTAGAATGTGAAAACAGTATAATCGTATCACATAAAAGCTTTTATAAAAATCAATGTTTTCCAACGGTTGAGTCTAAACGAAC
>CM040191.1:64688597-64691097 GCA_022606455.1 Callitettix versicolor
GCTAAATTCATCAGCGACCTCTCTAATTGTGATTCGGCGATTGTTCATAACCATTTATTTCACTTTTTCCACGTTTTCATCGGTTGTTGATGTGCTGGGGCGTCCAGGGCGTTCGTCATCTTCAACGCTTCACTGCCTTCTTGGAAACGCTTATACCACTCGTAAACTCTTGCTTTACTCATAGCAGACTCACCATAGGCATTTGTTAACATTTCACACACTTTGTTACACTTTATTCCATTTTTTACGCAAAATTTTATACAAATTTTTTGATCCATTTCTTTTAGCTAACGAAAATCGCCGAGCTCATAAAAACACGTCTAACCTTAGTGGCTGTTACAGACAAAGTCAACAATGAAAACAGCTGAAAGTTTTATCATGCTTCAAGGGCATAACAACAACAACATAATACCAACATATACCAACAATATAATAAAAAAAATATTTGACAATTGGACTCTCTAAGCCCGCAAAATTTAAAAATTCTCTTTACTTTCTGAACACACCTCGTATAGTAAGATTTTTTCCGACTCACTTACGTTTCAAAATGGCTGCCTCTTATTTACGAGTGTATACAGTGTTCGCCAAACACACTGACCGATTGTTTTGAAATTCGGTATGACGTTACCTTGTATAAATCCCAAATTACTAATTAAAATTTTTTAAAATATTTTTTCCGTTTCAAGATGGCGAACTCTGATTTAAAAATGAAGAGTGTTCGCAATTTTAATGAAACGCATTGACCGATTGTTTTGAAATTCGGTAGGTGCCTTGCACAAAGCCCAAAAGACGTATGTGTAAACTTTTTTCCCAATTGCTTCCATTTCAAGATGGCAGCGTCTGCTTACACGATAAGTCTGTAATTGCTGTTTATTTTCTGTAATATTGGCTGAACGGCAAAACCTATTATATAATTTCGTCCTCTTCGTGGATAAAGAGCATAAAATTTCCAATAAAGATGGCTCAGAAATATTTTTTCTTAAAAATTACGGTTAAATTGGCACAGCTCTCGAGCGCTCTGTATATCATTTTTTTTTTTTTTTTTTTTTTTTTTTATTTAACATCCGACTATTGTGCACACGGGCTAATGCAGACGATGGGATGATTTATAGCGTATGAAAATGCCAAGCCCTCACCGGGAATCGAACCCGGGCCCTCGGGGTGAAAGCCTAGTACGCTATCAACTAGGCCACCGAGGCGGCTTGTATATTAATTAAGAATATACAGCGAGATCTACTTCTTTGGACTACTAGTTAAATAAAGTTTATATAAATAGAATCATAGATCAAACGTGGTGACGTAACACGTGGGCGACATGGTTTCAAAGCACAGAAACTTCACAAACATCGTAACTTCTTCTGCTGTTAATGACACATGATTATATTATAGGTCGCGGTACTCAGTCTTGCTGACGTGATAGTAGCGGATTTACAAAAGTAATTTGTTTCCTTTTACGCTTGATGAAAAATACCTTTTCACAATCATAATCAACAGTTAAACTTGTAAAAGCCAGTATTTTCAATTTTCAAATTACATTTTAAATAATTTCCCGACCACCGTCAGTTTCATCTTTGGATATTTATTGAAATTTTAAAACTTAAAATGCTAATTAATTTCAGCAGAGTTTAAAGTTGTTTACGAGAATGAAATCAGATTTAAATATTATAGATAAGAGAAATTTCACAAAATTTTTATGATTTTGAAGGGTCGTCATTTTGAAATTTTTGAGTAGATCTTACCGGGTTAAAAACTTTGCGTGTCATTCTGAGATTGAGTGTGTGTGTGTGTGTGTGTGTGTGTGTGTGTGTGTGTGTGTGTGTGTGTGTGTGTGTGTGTGTGTGTGTGTGTGTGTGTGTGTGAGAGAGAGAGAGTGTGTGTTTGTGTTAGTGTGTGTTGTGTGTGTGTGTGTGTGTGTGTGTGTGTGTGTGTGTGTGTGTGTGTGTGTGTGTGTGTGTGATATAATTTAGTTTTTTCTCTAGAAATCTATAACAGCTTTGGTATGTTACGAGGCAACGTATATAGGCAAAAACATAATACAAACATTACGTAGGAACGAGTACAATATAATTTACAAATTCTGTCCAAATTTACTAATTAGGATTAACAATTAGTTGGTATAGTAACCTAATGTGACTAAGATTAAGATTATTTGGTTTGTCATGGGGGAGGCACGTAAAGCGGCTTACAGACTGCAGGGTGGTGGCTGGCTGGTTGCCCTCTATTAATGGGCATGCTAGAATCACAGGCAAGATCTTTGACCCAATCTTTATGATGGGGACTGATCAGATGGTTAAACGGCACGTAGTATCTAGACCCTTTGAGGGGAGAGATCGTGTGTTGGAAAAACCTAGAGACATAGTATGATATACAGATGGATCTAAGACAAAGTCAGGCATGATCTTGGAGTGTACGATCTGAGACAGGGGTTAAAGAAAGTAATTACCCTGGGACAGCATACAACAGTATTCCAGGTTGAAGTGATGGCGGTTAATGACTGTGT
>CM040191.1:64698597-64701097 GCA_022606455.1 Callitettix versicolor
ACTCATGTCTTGTTCCTTTTAATTCTCCACACCTCCCTCATCCTGTCCCCATGGATCCTCCTCCGCTCCTCCGTCCATTTTACCTCTGCTCTCTTTGGGATTTCATTCTCTGGGACCTTCCAACCGAGCCTTTTTCTCCTGTATGCGTGCCTGTCTTCAACATCATTGCAATATAAAGTTTTAGTTTTTTTTTGTGTGTAACGTCCGACTATTGTGCACACTTGGCCTAATGCAGGCGATGGGATGATTTATAGCGTATGAAAATGCCAAGCCCAGGTCGGAGTGAAAGCCCAGTGGCTATCAACTAGGCCACCGATGCGGCCAAACAAAACAATATAATATCCCCGAGATAGAGCATATTAAATTCTCAGCATTTTTTCTAAACTGTTAAAAATACAGATTTTGTTCGGTTTTTGCCTATACCAAGTAAACGGTAAGTCCTATGGCAAGGCTTCACTGTTTTCTCCTCTCCCTCCTAACCCACCCTATCCACTACTTATCACTAACATTTCAGGGCTCTGTGTAGAATGTGACTGCTCTACAACTAATCAGTCAGGGATGTTTTGATACAGCATTCGATACAATAGACGGACGTTAAAAAAATCCACCTTGGCTCAAGGAAATGCAACGTTTGGTTAGGTTAGGTTCTGATTTCTCCCAGTTGGAAGTGAAAGTGTATCAGTAGCTCAACGTCAGGGCAGGATTCGTGAGATCCTGTATAACAGTATATCCTCTAGTGGTATAGATGTTTGGGTGCCACTGTAACCAAGACAGTAACGCTCTAGACGATACAATTTAAAGGGTTAATTTATGAGTTTTTTTTTAACTTGACCAACAGTTTTATTTTAGTACCAAGACATAATACCAGGCAGCGTCCAGAGTTGATTTTTATTCATAGATGTATGTACCGCATTCATTGTATTTAAAAGAAGTGTTTTTTATCAAATAAAACACATAATTATAGGGTGCAGTAACATTTCAGTGTTTATATATTCGTACAGTAATTTTTTCCTCGTATTTAGGTTTAAAATACAATTTTTATTTAAGTTACATTTATTTTAAGAAATTCAAATTCCAATAATTTGTTCACACACCAAAAATTCGGATGATGTTGACTGATACTTTCAAGCAATGCATGTGCGCAAGTCTGGTCACGTGGTGATTCGTGACGCAATTGTTCATAACCCATTCCCGACAGCGTTCTCTCATGTACTATATAAATTGTCGCGATTATCAAAAATAATATTATTGTTTTATCTGTAAACGGTAAGCAGGTATTATTAATTATAAGTACAATTAACGTCTTTAAAATATTTTTTTAATGTGAAATAGTCTACCATCAGTCAATTTTAGATTTGTTTAAAGTTTTTCACTATTGATTATTAATTCGATGACTGGTTTTTTATAGTTCAAATTGTTAACTCTTACTATTTCAAATTTGATTCATTGTAGTATAAATTTTCGCGTATTGCTTAGATATTAATCCAAGCAAACTCTTATTAAATGATTTCAAATCAATACGAAAGCTGATTTTCGTGTCAATATGCCCAGACAAGATTATTATAAGAAATGAGCAATAAGTGAAAAATGCTTGTAAAATATTTCTTTGATTTATTTAATTTTAATAATCAGGACAATTTATAAAAATGGGTTGTGCGTGCCTGTGTGTGTGTGTGTGTGTGTGTGTGTGTGTGTGTGTGTGTGTGTGTGTGTGTGTGTGTGTGTTTGTTTGTTTGTGTGTGTGTGTGTGTTGTGTGTGTTTTTGTGCTTATGTGTGAGTATACGCGTGTGCGTATGTGCGCGCATGTGAGTGCGTGCATGCGCGTGTGTGCGTTTGTGTGTGTGTTGGTGTGTGTGTGTGTGTGTGTGTGTGTGTGTGTGTGTGTGTGTGTGTGTGTGTGTGTGTGTGTGTGTGTGTGTGTGTGTGTGTGTGTGTGTGTGTGTGTGTGTGTGTGTGTGTGTGTGTGTGTGTGTGTGTGTGTGTGTGTGTGTGTGTGTGTGTGTGTGTGTGTGTGTGTGGGTGGGTGGGTTGGTAGGTGCGCGCGCGTGTGTGTGCTTGTTGTGTTTGTTTTTAAGTGTGTGTATGTGTGCGTGTACGCGTGTGTATGTATGAGTGTGCGTGCTTGTGCGTGTGCGTGTGCGAGTGCGTGCGTGTGGAAACCGTACATCTGTATTTTATTTGTATTTTCTTCTTGCAGATCAGTAACATTTACAACGATGAAGCAATTCGTTTTATTCCTGATGCTGGTGGTCTTCTGCAGAGCTGAGAGTAAACAAGCAGAACCAAACGCAAAGTCCGGCGGTGGGAATAAATCGGACAACAGTGAAGGTCCCAACCCTAATTCAGTTGTAGGCACCTGCAGACCAGAAATCCTTGAGAAGAGGAACAAAAGTTTCAACATTGACGAAGTAAGTATTGCAGGTAATATTTTAAAGCGAAAAAACTATCAGGGTATTCCTGTAGGGTACGGGGATAAATGTAGGGTCAAATAGAAAAATA
>CM040191.1:64706097-64708597 GCA_022606455.1 Callitettix versicolor
ATTATTATTTTTATTTTATTGTACGAGGTGTGTTCAGAGAGTAACGAGAATTTTTAAATTTCGCGGGCTTAAATTTCCGATTGTCAAACTTTTTTTATTATGTTAGTATATATGCACTTGAAGTATGATAAAACATTCAGCTGTTTTCATTGTTGACTTTGTCTGTGACAGCCATTAAGGTTAGACGTGTTTGTATGAGCTCGGCGATTATCGTTTTTTAAAAGAAATGGATCAAAGAATTTGTATCGTTTTGCGTAAAAAATTTAATAAAGTGTTACAAAGTGTGTGAAATGTTAACAAAGGACTTATGTGAGTCTGCTATGAGTAAAGTAAGAGTTTACGAGTGGTATAAGCGTTTCCAAGAAGGCCGTAAAGACGTTGAAGATGACGAACGCCCCGAACGCCCCAGCACATCAACAACCGATGAAAACATCGAAAAAGTGAAAGAAATGTTAATGAACAATCGCCGAATCACAACTACACATCCAAAACCTAACCCAATGTAAGTACGGCCAGTGAAAGCTTTACGGAGCTGGACGGAGTCAAGCGGCATGGCTAGGCTCCGTTCCGCGTAACTTCGTCTGTGTCTTGGTTCGGTTTCAAGGTGACTCTGTTACCCCCACCACGCTGACCACGCCTCCAAATTTATTATTTCTCGTTATCTAGGTTACGGTTTTTATTTTTATATTTTTTTATTTTATTATTTTTTTTGTGTGTTTAACGTCCGACTATTGTGCACACGTGGGCTAATGCAGACGATGGGATGATTTATATCGTACGAAAATGCCAAGCCCTCGCCGGGAATCGAACCCGGGTCCTCGGGGTGAAAGCCCAGTACGCTATCCACTGGGCCACCGAGGTTTAGGTACGGTTTTTAAAGAGGGTAGTTTTCTAGGATCTGTACCGTAGGCCTAATTTTTTACTTTTAAAAGATATAAAAGCGTTCTTTAAACTGGCTGAACTCCGCTTCTGGTTGCCGTTCAATTACGTTCCATAATTCTCGTCTCAGTTCAGAGCAGCTCCACTCATCATTTAGTGGCCGCCCAGCCTTGCTGTACTCAATTCCAAGTTGACTGAGCCGCCACGGCGGCCTAGTTGATAGTGTACTGGGCTTTCACCCCGAGGACCCGGGTTCGATTCCCGGCCAGGGCTTGGCATTTTCATACGCTATAAATCATCCCATCGTCTGAATTAGCCCGAGTGTGCATAAGAGTCGGACGTTAAAAACACAACAAAAAATCCACCTTTGCTCAAAGAAATGCAACGTTTGGTTAGGTTAGGTTCTGATTCCTCCCGAGGACTTGGAAGTGAAAGTGTATCAGTAGTTCAACGTCTGGGCAGGATTCGTGAGATCCTCTAGTGGTATAGAAGTGGAGTGCCACCGTAACCAAGACAGTAACGCTCTAGACGATAAAATTTAAAGGGTTAATTTATGAGTTTTTTTAACTTGACCAACAGTTTTATTTTAGTACCAAGACATAATACCAGGCAGCGTCCGGAGTTGATTTGTATTCATAAATATATGTACCGCATTCATTGTATTTAACAAAAAGTGTTTTTCATCAAATAAAACACATAATTATGGGGTGTGGTAACATTTCGATGTTTATATATTAGAAAAGTAATTTTTTGCTCGTATTTAAGTTTAAAATAAAAATTACATTTATTTTAGAAATTAGAAATCCAATAATTTGTTCACACACCAAAAATTCGGATGATGTTGACTGATACTTTCAAACAATGCATGTGCGCAAGTCTGGTCACGTGGTGATTCGTGACGCAATTGTTCATCTCCCATTCCCGAGAGCGTTCTCTCATGTCCTATATAAATTGTCGCGAACGTCGAAAATAATACTATTGTTTTATCTGTATACGGTAAGCAGGTATTATTAATTATAAGTACAATTAACGTTTTTTAAAATAATTTTTTAATGTGAAATAGACTAGTACATCAGTCAATTATAGATTTGTTTAATGTTTTTCACTGTTGATCATTAATTCGATGACTGCATTTTTATAGCTCAAATTGTTAACTCTTATTATTTCAAATTTGATTCATTGTACTTATAAATTTTCGCGTATTGCTTAGATATTAATCCAAGCAAACTCTTATTAAATGATTTCGAATCAATACGAAAGCTGATTTTCGTGTCAATATGACCAGACAAGATTATTTGAAGAAATGAGCAATAAGTGAAAAATCCTTGTAAAATATCTCTTTGATTTATTAAATTTTAATAATCAGGACAATTTATAAAAATGCGTTGTGCGTGCCTGTGTGTGTGTGTGTGTGTGTGTGTGTGTGTGTGTGTGTGTGTGTGTGTGTGTGTGTGTGTGTGTGTGTGTGTGTGTGTGTGTGTTGTGTGTGTGTTTTTGTGCTTATGTGTGCGTATACGTGTGTGCGTGTGCGCGCATGTGAGTGCGTGCATGCGCGTGTGTGCGTTTGTGTGTGTGTGTGTGTGTGTGTGTGTGTGTGTGTGTGTGTGTGTGTGTGTGTGGT
>CM040191.1:64713597-64741097 GCA_022606455.1 Callitettix versicolor
CACTTGGGCTAATGCAGACGATGGGATGATTTATAGCGTATGAAAATGCCAAGCCCTGGCCGGGAATCGAACTTGGGTCCTCGGAGTGAAAGCCCAGTACGCTATCAACTAGGCCACCGAGGCGGCCAAACAAAACAATATTATATCCCCAAGATAAAGCATTATAAATTCTCAGAATTTTTTCAAAACTGTTAAAAATACCGATTTTCTTCAGTTTTTGCTCTATACCAAGTAAACGGTAAGTCCTACGGCAAGGCTTCACTGTTTTCTCCGTCTCCCTCCTAACCTATCCACTACTTATCGCTAACATTTCAGGGCTCTGTGTAGAGTGTGACTGCTCTACTACTAATCAGTCAGGGATGTTTTGATACAGCATTCGATACGATACGGTATCGATTACAATATACGGAAAAAATATCGATACTCTGACGGATGTGAAAGTTTGTTCTCATTCACTTCCGTTTCAAGGTGGCGCTTCCGTTTTAACTATAACTGATGTACCCAGCTTTGATAAAACGCATTGACCGTTTGTTTTGAAATTTTGTAAAAACAGTAACTTTTATAAAGCCGGAATGACGTATTGCTGGATATGTTATGTTCGCTTTCGCTTCAAGGTCACGTTTTCTGTTCTAACGGTGAGAGTAGTTTTGATTGTTATTTTCCTGACACTGGCTGAAGGGCAAGACCTAACAAAATTTTCAGTGCTTGCTAGAAAAGAGTATACAACTTCTAATACGAGACCATTCACCACGCCGACCTCGTATACCATAAAATTAAAATATACCACTCCATACTGTTTACATTAAACGATATAACTATAATCGATTGTGTTGTGTCTATGTTACAGCTGTCACTAACAAGTACAAACTTGTCGTGTTGTATTGGAACCCTGAGAACGGAGTGTTCGAGTACCTCAGGTGCGGTGACGCTGGAAGTAAGTTGAAATTAATTAACAATTTTACTACAAAGTATAAGACAACATTTTAGTAGGCATTAGTGCTTTTTTTTGACAATCGATTTTCGTTTGAAAAGTATATTTTACTAAAATCTTTACCTTAACAAAAAGGGATAGAAAATATTTTGCTGAAAAGGTTTTTTTCAATGCATTTCGCACGCGTCGTTTTGTGACGTAATTTGCCATAGATATGTACAATAATGCCCTCGCAGGGGGAGCAGACAAGCTGCACCTATTGAGAGGATTTAGACGTCCCTCGCGGTACCAGAGTGTAACACTCACTTACACTTACAACACTACACTTACGACTATAACACTTTAAACGCACACTTACATTTAGGGAAGCGATAATAGCCTTTAAATAACAAAAAAAATGTACAATAATGCATTTAAAATCAAATGCAGTGACCTTGGACTAAGTCCGCGATAACTTTGCAAATTTACTACAAAGTTTGTTTTTTTTAATGTTACTTAATTTTATTTTTTTAATTCTTCAGCAAGTACGACAGATAGCCGAGCCATCGTTGTGCGCGACTGTAATAACGACCCCAGCAGCGTCGCCTTCACGTTAGCCGACGCCCTCTATGACCTGGATTATTTGTTTAACTTGAAGGGACATCTACATGCCATCGATATATGTGTGCAGTAGGGATGTTTAAAATTCTGTAACAAATAAAACAGAATAAAACCAGAATTGTTAAAATTTGTTCCAGTTCCAGTTAGGTCCTGTTATATTCCACTAAAATGACTGATGCAGCTGATACAGTGACAGTTACTACTAAATTAAGTGCAATAAATTGCTAAAGGAAATGGTGTCACTACCACGAGGGTTTACCACCATCCCCACTTAACAGAAGAAGATCAAAGAAGAAGACAGACATCTACTATCCAACACCACCACTACCCCCACGAATCCAACACCTTCTCGTGCACCTAGGGATGAGTGACAGTTACTACTAAATTAAGTGCAATAAATTGCTAAAGGAAATGGTGTCACTACCTCGAGGGTTTACCACCATCCCCACTTAACAGAAGAAGATCAAAGAAGAAGACAGACATCTACTATCCAACACCACCACTACCCCCACGAATCCAACACAGGGATGAGTGACAGCAAAAATTCATGACACTTTATTATTACTATTTTTATTTTATTGTACGAGGTGTGTTCAGAAAGTAAAGAGAATTTTTAAATTTCGCAAGCTTGGAGAGTCCGATTGACAAACATTTTTTTAATTATATTGGTATACATGCCCTTGAAGTATGATAAAACTGTCAGCTGTTTTAATTGTTGATTTTGTCTGTGACAGCCACTAAGGTTAGACGTGTTTGTATGAGCTCGGCGATTTTCGTTTGTTAAAAGAACTGGATCAGAGAATTTATATCAAATTTTGCGTAAAAAATGGAATAAAGTGTAACAAAATGTGTAAAATATTAACACAAGCCTGTGGTGAGTCTGCTATGAGTAAAGTAAGAGTTTACGAGTGTTATAAGCGTTTCCAAGAAGGCCGTAAAAACGTTGAAGATGACGAACGCCCCGGACGCCCCAGCACATCAACAACCCTTGAAAACTTGGAAAAAGTGAAAGAAATGTTAATGAACAATCGCCGAATTACAACTACACATCCAAAACCTAACCCAATGTAAGTACGGCCAGTGAAAGCTTTACAGAGCTGAACGGAGTCAAGCGGCATGGCTAGGCTCCGTTCCGCGTAACTTCGTCTGTGTCTTGGTTCGGTTTCAAGGTGACTCCGTTACCCCCACCCCACCACGCTGACCACACCTCCAAATTTATTATTTCTCGTTACCTAGGTTACGCTTTTTATTTTTTTATTATTATTATTATTATTTTTATTTTTTTTTTGTTAAACGTCCGACTATTGTGCACACTTGGGCTAATGCAGACGATGGGATGATTTATAGCGTACGAAAATGCCAAGCCCTCGCCGGGAATCAAACCCGGGTCCTCGGGGTGAAAGCCCAGTACGCTATCCACTAGGCCACCAAGGCGGCTATATTTGTTAAAAGAAATGGATCAAAGAATTTGTATAAATTTTTTCGTAAAATTGGAATAAAGTGTAACAAAGTGTGTGAAATTTTAACAAAGGCCTATGGTGAGTCTGATATGAGTACAACAAGAGTTTACGAGTGGTATAAGCGTTTCCAAGAAGGCCGTGAAGACGTTGAAGATGACGAACGCCCTGGACGCTCCAGCACATCAACAACCGATGAAAAAAGAAATGGTTACGAACAATCGCCGAATCACAATTAGAAAGGTCGCTGATGATGTTGGCATATCGATTGGATCATGTCACGACATTGTTTCCAATGTTTTGTGTATGAAACGTGTGGCAGCAAAATTCGTTCCAAAATTGTTGAATTTTGAACAAAAACAGCTGCGAATGGAAATTGCTCAGGAGTCACTAAATGAAGTCAACGACGATGCAGAATTACTGAAACGTATTATAACAGGTGACGAACATGGGTTTACGAATATGACGTCGAAACTAAGGCTCAATCATTCCAGTGGAGGCATTCTGGCTCGCCAAGATCGAAAAAGGCTCGACATGTGCGGTCGAACGTGAAGGTTATGCTCACTGTGTTCTTCGATATTAATGGCATAGTGCATCATGAATTCCTGCCACCTGGTGAAACGGTCAATAAGGAGTACTACCTAAAATTCAACGCCGTTTTCGTGAAGCAATCCGAAACAAACGCCCGGATCTGTGGAAAAACAATTCATGGCTTTTGCGCCACGATAATGCACCAGCTCACACTTGATTGCTTGCTCGTGAATTTTTTGCCAAAAACAGTACTGTAACGATGCCCGAGCCTTCATATTCGCCTTGTTGTTTTTTTTCTTAAGTAAAATTTTGTTTAATTTTTTTTTTTATATACTTTCATTTTTCGTGACGGCGATGATAACCTGAACGGTTTTTCGCCGGAAAAAAAATCCATATTCGCCAGACATGGCTCGGTGTAACTTTTTCCTATTTCCAAAAATAAAGAGAACCTTAAAGGGCCGTCGTTTTACAGCCGTAGATGACATTAAAAGCGTATCGCTGAAAGAACTAAAGGCTATCTCAAAAATCGAGTTCGAGAAGTGTTTCGAGGATTGGAAGAAGCGCTGGCACAAGTGCATAAAATCTAATGAGGACTATTTTGAAGGCGACAACATCAATGTAGAAGAACAACTAAATATTTTGTTAATAAAAAATAAATTTCTCGTTACACACCTTTCTGAACACACCTCGTATTTAACTGCAATCTGGTAGACTCAATATGTACTATTAGAAGTGTAGGTTGTATGCAGTATATTTGTACGTGTTTTCTCTGCAAACACACGCACGCACGCACACGCGCGCGCACACTATTATAAATACATGTAGTTGTTAAAAAAATTGATAAAAATTGTTAACGATCCCGAAAGTAGTGACTTAAAGTTAACGAATGAAAGAATCTAAATTCATTTCGAGATACCGGTTTGGATGTTACCTTGATGTTCGATAGCTCATTTTCGTTGATATAGAAATGCGCTGAAATGGAAAGTTTTGGTTCTAATAGGCACATATTTAAATACCGTAAAAATTAAGATATTTATTTGAAGTTGAAAAAACGTCGAAAAGGTCTCACTTAAAAAGAAAACTTAAGAAATGAAAGTATTTTCAAATAGAAAATCGGGAAATATGCATCGCGCGTACCGCTCGAAATAAAATGGCGAAGACAGGAGAGGTTAGATTTAATGGCACAGTAAATATTACACAAAAGTAATGCATATTCAACGAACTGCTTGTAATGAATACTTTAAAATTCAATTTTCATTCTACTTTCAACTTTCTTTTTAACGGCCCCGCAGGTGGTGCAGACTAGCTGCACCTGTTGAGAGGATTTAGACGTCCTCGCGGTACCCGAGTCTAACACATACTTAAAACATCACACTTACGACTCTAACACTTTACACTCACACTTACATTTAGGGAGGCGATAATAGCCTCAATGTGCTTTTCGCCTTAAAAATAAAAAAATCTTTTCAACGGAAACTCAGAGACAGGATTTGCAGTTTAAAAGAAAATATTAAGAGATGTGCCGTTTAGTTGGGAAAAATGTTATTCCAAAGGGAGCAAAATTTTGAACTGTCGCTTAATATATTTATTTTCTATGTACGTGTGATTTTAGATAAGTTTAGTGGTGATCTCCAAAGTAAAAAAAAAATGTATCTACATGACATTTTCTAATAATTCGTTTTACAGACCGAAAAACATTTTTTGCTTTTTGTACATTTTTCTCTGCGAACAATAATTTTACAAACGCAAGTATATTCTGTTTTTGCATATTTTTGATTCTATCCGAATTTTATTTTCGTTTAAACACGAACTGTTGGAGCCGTTCTAGAAAACTTTGACCTTGAACGTAGCGTCGATTTAGATATTCAGATAATTTTTTTAGACGTCATTAATTAATTAAAATGTTAATTGCAGTACAAATAATACATTAATTGTTGATTAATCAATTATTTTTAACATATAAAGTATTTAAAAACCAGTACAATTATTATATATATATATATATATATATATATATATATATATATATATTTAATTATATATATATATATATATATATATATATATATATATATATTATATATATATATATATATATATATATATATATATATATATATATATATATAATATTTTATTACTCTTATGTTCGCCATTTATATCAGATTTAATTCAAATTCGGGACGTTTACCAACTTTTGTAATACTTTGAACAAAAAAAATCCTGAAACCATATTTTATCTCACGTGATTTTGAAAATCTGATTTTACCATTGTAAGCAGCATCAAAAATCGTGTAATCTAGAGTCTTAACATTTCAAATACCTTTGTAATACAAAAATAAATATGACCGCGTTTATAACTCATTTTCGTATTTACTGAGCTCAATGGTATCTAAGAACATTACTACTGTCAAGTGAAAATCTATGAAGAAAAAATTGCCTGACTAAATTCTTTTTTTTTTGTGTGTTTAACGTCCGGCACTATTGTGCACACTTTGGCTAATGCAGACGATGGGGTGATTTATAGCGTATGAAAATGCCAAGCCCTGGCCGGGAATCGAAGCAGGGTCCTCGGGGTTGAAGCCCAGTACGCTATCAACTAGGCCACCGAGGCGGTTCTGACTAAATTCAACCTAGAGCCGAAACTGTAAGAGCTAGGTACTTTAAATATTGAGAACTCCTTTGCATTGTTATCAAAGCGAGCACTTAAGAAAGAATTTTCCAATATTCCGCTCTCAAAGGATAAAAACAGAGTACAACAGTTTTCGTTGGAAGTTCTATTTCTGCCAGATTTTCTTGAAGCTTAACATAAATATATTAAAACACACATAATGAAATTGTTTTTCAGCATTATTCAAAATCCATATCCTAGATGGTTAAAAGGGGTTAAAATGTGGGTAAAAAATTTTCGTTTCCTGTAAAACATTTTCCAATCAGATTTTCTTGAAAGTTCACGCAAATACTCTAAAACACATGTATTTCAGTATATCCAAGCATTCATCCCTAAATTTGGATAACACGCTAAGCGAAAATGTATTATTACCTAAAACACCAACCGAATATTTAGAAATTCTTCAGAATTTTTCAAATTTCATCTCCTGCAGAAGTAAAAAGACGTATACATTTTGCGTTAAGAAAATTAATCCTGTCTTTCTCGAAACTGAACAAGAATACTTTAAAACAAAATTGATGAAACGATTTGAATACTTTTCAGCTTTCATCCCCTTGGAAAATAGGACGTATGAAATGCCTACTCTAAAACACAAACGCTTGTTTAAGGATTTTCCAAAACGTTTCCCCTAAAATGGTAACATAATAAATTTGTTTTTGTTAATAAAATCACATTACTGAAACGTTTTAAAATTTCATGCTATATTGTGTTGGTATTTTACGACTATTCAATATTCAAAAAATAAAACGCGAGATCTGAGTTAAAATTATTAACACACAGATGTATACGATACTAAATAACGAAGCTGTTTATAAAAGCCAGTAAGTCCCCTTGTCCTTTATGTCACTGGGGAGGCACGTAAAGCAGCATAGACTGCTGGAAAGTGGTGTCTGGCTGTCCTCAATGTTGGCGTCTGCCAGAATTAGAGAAAAGATCAGTGACCCGATTCTAATGTAGGGGCTGATCAGATGGTCAAACAACACATGGTCTTTAAACCCTTTGATGTCAAGGTGACGTTTGAGGGTGGAGATATTGTGCTGGAAAAATCTGGACGTATAGATTGTTGTATACAGATGGCTCCAAGACAAAGCCAAGCACTGGTGCTGGCCTGAGAACGGGATTAAAGAAAGTTATTACCCTGGGACAACATGAAAAAGTATTTCAGGCCATTAATGACTACGAGAGAATTTGAAACGAGCTTCAAAGAGAGAATATGAATTCCTAGCGATAGTCAAGCAACACGTGCGGGTCCTACAATTCAGGCCAAGCTGGTCTGGGAGTGTCGGAAGAACCTCGCGCACTGTCCCTGGATAACCGGGTAACTCTTCACTGGGTTCCGGGGCATAAAGGAATTGAGGGTAATGAGAAGGCAGACCCAGTGACTGTACTGAGATATCAGATCTGATCCAGCTTTAGGGATCTCTCTGTCGTTGGCCAGGTCTGCTATTAATAGGTGGGTTAATAAGCGACATCAGGCAAGATGGGATAACTTTCATGGGCATTCCTGTAGTAAACGACGATTAAATAAGGTTCTACAAGGAGGGTTTAAAGGGGTTGAAAAAGTCTTGGACAGAGCGCAGCTCAGGACTCATGGGACTCGTTACTGTGGTCGAAGGGTGCACATGAACAGGATAGGTATGTACCGCAGAGAAACCTTGTGTAGGTTGTGTGGAGGAAGGCAGGACGGCGAGACACTTGCTAGTAGGAGGATAGGGGTTTTGGTTTCCAGGACCCTAGGGATCTTCAGCAGAATGAGCTAATCAGTGGATTGTTGGAACTTACTAAGGCATCAATCTGCTTAAACTAGTACTGAAGAGGTTTAGTTGACCGCAGTGTCTGGGGTTTTAATATCCCTTCTTATAGTTCGAATCTAATGTAATAAATTCATTCAGATCTCGCTTATATTTTTCGACCAAACATCTCTCTTTCATTACCTTAAAATCGAACAAGACCATACAAACGAAGTTCTCCTGTTTCCTGGAACAAATGTTTATAATTACAATTTACACAATACATTAGTTAAATTAACCACAATTGTAACGTAACTTTGTAATAGCAACACCCGCTAATTGATCCTGAATTCGCCGCGGGCAACATAACGAGCCGTTGGATATAAATTATGAAAATCTATTCATTGCAAAACGTACGTATCTGATTGTTGGTATATTAATTAAATGTACATACATATCGATATGATTTATTGTTATATAATCACGGCATCCAGCTGTCCCACTACCGTGATGCAAGCGATTTTCAAAAAATATTTTTTTATCCAACCATTTTGTTTAGAAATTCTCGTTTCACCATTTTAATAATCACAAAAATCTTCGTACACTAGCATTTTAAAATTTCACATTGCATTAAAAATACAAAAAAATGAATCCTGACAATCAAATTAAAATTTCTAATTTCAACGGTTTCCTTGAAACTTCAAAATGCTAATTTATGAAGTATTTTACGCTGATTACTATGAATAAATCAGACTAAACAAAATGTCTGTCACCGAACCAAAACTCATGTATCATGTTTTTCTCAATTACTCGTTTCTGTTAGTAATTAGTTTTTCCTAAAACACTAAACAGAAAACAAACAAAAAGAATGGTAAAAGTGACTATGTATGCGCAAATATAGTGAGAATAACACTACGAAAGCAGTTACACGATTGGGCGCGCCGCGGCAACTGGGCCGCAGACGTAACTATCTCGCATTCATGCCTTATTTCCAGACGGACTGAAGATAATGTGGTATTATTTTTACACAGTTCGTGTCCCTCAAGGTAGTTTTGACAAATACTCAAAGCCCTGAAAACAATTCTCCATCGATACCTACCGAAAGATGCGAAAATAAAAGGTTGCGGCCAATTTGCCGCTAGTGCGCCCACTTAATGGTCAAAATATTATCACTAAAATATTCCGGAAGAGGTAGCTGGAGTGATCAGCTGATGGGCTTAGCGATCCCACCGTACCTCTAGCTCATACTGCTCTCACTCGTCTACTGAAGACACTACTCTACATAGCTTGGCTAAATCTAATAAAACGACCCGTGCTGATGGAGTGAATGTCACTGCCTAATGGTGTATCAAAACCTTGGTGATCTGTCAGTGTACCGTAGCCTCACCCATGCATGCAGGGGCGCATTCGCTTCATTTGGGTATTCCCGTAAATAACAATGCAAAATGGATTGAGTGAGATCTCACTGAACAACAAAAAAGTTGGTTAAATGCAGAAAAACCAAAGGAAAGAAAAACTGAAAAATAATTAGCATAGCAAGCATCTGAAATCAACTCATTAAGTGGTAAGTCACCCACTCGAAGTGGAGGAACTACCCACCTTGAATCCACTCCAAATCTTAGAAGTTATGAAGAGGCTAGGAGTTTTAACCGAGGATCTCAAAAATATAGAAATGGTCGCATTGCAATAGTAATATATATATATATATATATATATATATATATATATATATATATATATATATATAAATTTGTGTTTAACGTCCGACTATTGTGCACACTTGGGCTAATACAGACGATGGAATGATTTATAGCGTATGAAAATGCCAATCCCTGGCCGGGAATCGAACCCGGGTCCTCGGGGTGAAAGCCCAGTACGCTATCAACTAGACCACCGAAGCGGCTTTAGTACCTTATAAATTCACTCATTAATATCACTAAAACGTGTTCTCAAGTGTTATAACGGCTGAATTTTGATAAAATAAAATCAGGTGACAAGATAAAATACGTTTTTTTGCAAACTGTGACACAGATGGAAATAAAGCGTATGACGTCACAACGTGACCCAGTTAGTGGAGCAAACTGAAGGTGTTGACGTTTTCCTTTAAAAATAGGTGAAATCATTCTTCAGACCTTTGTTTATCGCTTTGTTAATCATTTACAAAGTCAAGAATATTTCTTTTTTTTGTAACATCATCTCGATTCGTAAACACGTTTTACGTTATTAAGTTGGCATTAGAAGACAATAAATGTTTATTAGCAAATTGCATGGGGAAAATTATCTGTAACCATCGAGTGCAGAATAAGATTGAATGACCAATGCTTCCAGCTCGTGTATCGAGCCGAACACAGCGCCAAAAGACCGATTGAAAAACTATTCAATTTTTATTGAATAAAAAAAATTGCTCAATACGAAGTTTTTCGAGCTAATAGAAAAAAAATAGCGGCACTTAGATTATTAGTTGACGTGATGGAAGCAAATTTTCAAAAAATAATTATACTTATACCCTATTTCTGAAACTTTGATCTCAATATCATAAGCAATCTGTATATTAGCATTTTAAACATTAAAACTTCACTGACAATACAAAAACAAAACCTTGACCACTGTAAAATTGAATTTCTTAATTTCGACGGATTATGTATGGATATATATATATATATATATATATATATATATATATATATATATATATATATATATACAGAGTCAAGCACTTCAAATATTTGGGAGAAATTCTTGAACCCACAGGTGGCGAGAAGGCTGCGCAAAAGGTTCGGCTACTGAGAATGAAGAGGGCTCTTGGTATAACGCGTGATATCTACAATAAGAGATGTATGTCGACGCACACAAAAATCAGACACTACAACACAGTCATAAAACCGGAGGTATTATATGCAAGCGAGACGCTAGCACTCCACACAAAAGTTACCATGGAGGGTATTTTGAAGGAAGAACGCAAAATCTTGAGGAAGATCCTTGGCTCGAGATTAACAGAAGATGGATACAGGTTGCACTCCCGGAAGACCACAGAGAAGACATCGAACCAGGCAGCAGATATCAGAAGAAGAAGGCTTCGGTTCTATGGACACATCAGTAGACTCCCAACAACGAGACTTGCCAACAGAATCCTTAAGTATATACAAGGTGTCAAATCAACAACGTCGTGGATCGCACAAGTCAGAATAGACCTGCATGACGCAGAAATAGACTCAGCAGACGTTGAAGACAGGCACGAATACAGGAGAAAGATGCTCGGTTGGAAGGTCCCAGAGAATGAAATCCCAAAGAGAGCAGGGGTAAAATGGACGGAGGAGCGGAAGAGGATCCATGGGAACAGGATGAGGGAGGTGTGGAAGATTAGAAGGAACAAGACATGAGTCGGAGTGCTTTGCGTGATCCAACAGGGTCTATACGCAATAATAATAATAATAATAATAATAATAATAATAATAATAATAATAATAATAATAATAATATAATAAATAATAATAATAATAATAATAATAATAATAATAATAATAATAATAATAATAATAATAATAATAATAATAATAATAATAATAATAATAATAATAATAATAATAATAATAATAATAATAATAATAATAATAATAATAATAATAATAATAATAATAATAATAATAATAATAATAATAATAATAATAATAATAATAATATAATAATAATAATAATAATAATAATAATAATAATAATAATAATAATAATAATAATAATAATAATAATAATAATAATAATAATAATAATAATAATAATAATAATAATAATAATAAATAATAATAATAATAATAATAATAATAATAATAATAATAATAATAATAATAATAATAATAATAATAATAATAATAATAATAATAATAATAATAATAATAATAATAATAATAATAATAATAATAATAATAATAATAATAATAATAATAATAATAATAATAAATAATAATAATAATAATAATAATAATAATAAATAATAATAATAAATAATAATAATAATAATAATAATAATATATATAATATAATATATATATATATATATATATATATATATATATATATAGAGAGAGAGAGAGAGAGAGAGAGAGAGAGAGAGAGAGAAGAGATATATAAATCGGTTTTATATATACATAAATTTGAATGGGTCATCAAAAAGTGATCTAGCTGATCAGGTCTGGGTTATACCAAGATGGCCGCTCCAATAACCTATTTTCCAATGGCGATTCGCTATCAACAGTTATTAAACACGAGAACTTACCCTACAACAGGTTCGAACTCTATCGTTCTTGTCTGAAGACATCGAATTACTACCCTCCACATAAAATACTAAGCATGTATACAATCTCTGGATATTATCGGAAAGTAGGTTAACACAATTATTTTAAACGAGCGTTCACACCTGTAAAACTGCAGATTGAAACAAATCGAACCGATAAACAGCAACTCGTATAGAAAACTAATGCATACCAAATGAGTCGAGCGTTTTATTTATTTATGAAATTGAATTTACTCGTAATTTTAAATATTCAGATTTCTAAATGTATACTGTAATAGTTTGTATTGCCTTATAATATCCACTAAAATGCTTATAAATAATGAAACGTTATTACAGTCATTATTTATGTGACTCGGTGGTCGATGTGACTAAGGCACCGGTCGGTCTGTTGCGTCACTGAGCTGCGCAAGTTCTTAATTCGAGCCGCAATTACTCCCGTTACTTTTTCCTTACCGTTAACGCTGTCCCTCGTCCTCAGTAAAAAGAAGTCGATTTACTTTCGGACCAAGGGTTGACTGTACGAGTTGTTTAAAATACTTTAGTCTGCTGCGTCTCTCAACTTGCGCAACTCAAGATCGTAGGTTCGAGACTGTAGTTTATGGACGTTAAGCGTGAAAAAAATATTTTGCTTTCACTGCACTGATCGTATGCATTAATAATGCATTATCAAAGTTTGATGTAAGATTACAAATTATTTCAAATTTTCGGTAACTTTCCTTCTCATAAATGTTTTAGTTAGAGACCTATCTACTATATTTGAGCAAAGTATAACCAAATTATAACAGTGATTTTGAGAAAATTTTAATTTTAATATTTTTTGAGAAAAGGGATTTTAATTTTTGTTTTAAGTACTTCCGAGATAATAAAACTTACCTACCAAAATTTATCCAACTTACAATTTATACTTCTTTCAGTAAACGTAAAAACGTAAAAAACTGTGTTCAGTATAATGGATCTGCCTTCCCTAGCTTCGTCAATTCTACTTTCGTTGACGCGTTTCGGAGAACCTCCATCTTCCAAAATTATATTTATACTCTCTCTCTCTCTCTCTCTCTCTCTCTCTCTCTATATATATATATATATATATATATATATATATATATATATATATATATATATATATATATATAGAGAGAGAGAGAGAGAGAGAGAGAGAGAGAGAGAGGGGGGAGAGAGTATAGATATAGTTTTTGAAGATGGAGGTTCTCCGAAACGCCTCAACGAAATTAGAATTGACGAAGCTAGGGAAGGCAGATCATTATACTGAACACAGTGATAATAATTCTTGCAGAATAGAAGAAGAATATAAAAAGAATTTCAACATAAAAAACGTTTCTAAACGATATATTACTACTTTTTAAACTATTACAGTTAACACTCCTAGAATTTCAATATTTGAGACCCACTCTTTCTAAAATATAGTGCAGTTTAGCAATTCTTTACCCTGAAATTTACATTATTCTGTCTTGAAGAGTTTAAAAGATGAAAAAGAGTGTTCATTCCTATTAATGACCAACCTTTTTATTCGATTTAATTTTAAGTAAAGTAAAGTTTAACGTTACAATTTAAATAACGAAACACGAGTGTTTTAATATAATTCTGCGAAACTAATTTAAATAAACACTTAACACAGAATAATATTATAAAAGAACATAAATCGTTTAGTCTCTTTTTAATCGGTTTCTCAAGGTTTATTTCTTTTATTCGTTTTTTTTTCAAAGATAACGATAAGAATCTAGACATTGAATAATTCCAAGACAACTTACTTTAAAGAAACGTAAGCCTTTGATTTCTGTATCAGAATCATTTTTACAGAGGTGTTTGAAAGCTTCTTTTTACTGTAAACGTTATCTTTTATAAACTAGAATAAGCTCTTTAAAATATGCGTCTCTTCAAAGATATTTTGTAAACATTATTATTTGTTTATTGCCTAGGCTAATTTTCAAGTAAGTTGATTATGGGCTGTAATATTTTTTTTACCAATAATAATATTTTTTTATGATAATTTATAGATAAATGTATTAACTTTTTTTAAATAACCCATAATTAATATAAAAATTTGACTTTTTGATTAAATCGATATTATTAAGCAGTTTCAATCTACGTTTGGAACTTAAAATTTAAGGGCCAAGAAATTGCTTTTAAAGTACTTACTTACTTACTCCTTCTTCTTCTTCTTCTTCTTCTACTTCACTTTCTCCTCTTCCTCCTCCTTTCCCCCTTCTTCTTCTTCTCCTCCTACCCGACTTTCTCCTCTTCCTCCTCCTTTCCCCTTTCTTCTTCTTCTTCTCCTCCTACTCGACTTTCTCCTCTTCCTCCTCCTTTCCCACTTCTTCTTCTTCTCCTCCTACTTCACTTTCTCTTAATCCTCCTCTTTTCCCCTTCTCCTTCTTCTTCTTTGTATTTTTCTTCTTCTTCTTCTCCTTTTTCTCCTTCTTCTTCTTCTTCTCCTCTTACTCCTCCTTTTCTCCTTCTCCTTCTTCTTCTTCTTCTTCTCCTATTCCACTTTCTCCTTTGCCTCCTCCTTCCTCCCTTCTTCTCCTTTTCTTCTTTGAATTTTTCTTATTATTATTTTCTTCCTACTCCCTTTTCTCCTTCTTCTCCTCCTACTCACTTTCTCTTAATCCTCCTCTTTTCCCCTTCTCCTTCTCCTTCTTCTTTGTATTTTTCTTCTTCTTCTTCTCCTTCTCCTTTTTCTCCTTTCTTCTTCTTCTTCTTCTTCTTTTCCACTTACTCCTCCTTTTCTCTTTCTCTTCTTCCGCATTTTCTCCTTCTCCTTCTCCTTCTTCTTCTTCTTCTTCTCCTATTCCACTTTCTCCTCTGCCTTCTCCTTTCTCCCTTCTTCTCCTTTTCTTCTTTGACTTTTTCTTATTATTATTCTCTTCTTACTCCCTTTTCTCCTTCTTCTCCTCCTACTCCACTTTCTCCTCGTCCTTTTCCTTTCCCCTTCTCCTCCTTCCCCTTCTCCTATTTAACCTTCTTAACTTCTTCTTTGTCTTTTTCTTATTCTTATTCTCCTTCTCTTCTTTCTCCTTTTCCTCCTTCTTCTTCTTTTTCTTCTTCATCTTCTTTTTTTCCTCTTCGGGTGCCTATTCGTTCCAAATATTGACGATCCTCCTGGTTATGATAACTTTGGTCACGGCTATTTTGAATAGCTCGGTGGTAGTTTTTGAGAACCATGTCCCTAAGTCTTTAATCCACGATATCCTCCTTCTTCCTGGAAGGAAGAAAGGGCCACTCTTTTACTATAGACTTTCCCTGGGAGAAAATTTCAGAAAGCGGTATTTACTTTCGTGTCTCATAATACACATACAACCGGTATGTCCAAGATATTCAAGCTTTCTTCTCTTGGTGTTCATTACGTCTAAGCATTTCTTCAGTCGTTCCATCACTGCTATTGGTCACACTCTCTACCCATGAGATCCTCAACACACTCCTATAAAGCCATATGTAGAAGACTTCGAGTCTTCCTTGTGTTGCCTCAGTTAGTGGTCACGATTTCATAGAAAAGTAGCGAGGAAATATAGCACCGTAGGAATCTGATTTTATGTCGAGGTTATGACTTTCAAAGAGTTTATCCATTTGATTAAATGTGACCCTTGCTGTCTTCATTCTGCACCATATCTCCTGTGAATGATCCCAATCCTGATTGATCACGATCCCAGGCAGGTGAACTGTAATACCCTCTCTATTAGTATGTGTTGGTGATCATTAAGTTGTACCTTCCAACTGCATCTTTACTAATTACCAAGAACTTGCCTTTATTAGTGTTAATTTCTAAGCCATACTGACTGCTGACGTCACTTATTTTGCCCATTAGTTCTTGCAAGCTGTTCACGCTGTCGGCGAATATTAAATTATCATCTGCGTATCAAATATTGTTCAAGCGCAAACCGCCTCGATGGCCTAGTGGATAGCGTACTGGGCTTTCACCCCGAGGACCCGGGTTCGATTCCCGGCGAGGACTTGGCATTTTCATACGCTATAAATCATCCCATCGTCTGCATTAGCCCAAGTGTGCACAATAGTCGGTCGTTAAAACACAAAAAAAAAAAATTGTTCAAGTGCTTTCCATTCAGCAGAATTTCTATCTCAGTATCCTTCTTGGAAGATTTCTTCTGAGTACAGATTGAAAATAAGTGGCGTAAGTATTAAGCCTTGCCTAACGCCTCGAAGAATGTTGGCTGCATTTTCAGTGACCAACAAATCAAATATAAACCAATTAAAATGTATTAGCTATTATGTCGACTTTTTGAAGTCCTACATAATTGGCAGAATGTTTTGGGTTAGGCAGGAGGGAACATTCTCTAGCATGAGAGAGATTAAGGCGGGTGTACCTCAGGGCAGTGTTCTGGGACCCTTGCTTTATCTTCTCTACACAGCTGATATCCCGCAGCCGGATTGTGTGTCAATCGGCACATTTGCTGATGACACAGTTTTCTTGGGTGTGGGAGACAGTAGTAAAGTAGCAGCTGTAAAACTGCAACAAGCATGTGATGAGTTCGTTACCTGGACCAAAAAGTGGCGAGTTAAAATTAATGAGGGTAAATCGGTGCATGTTGACTTTACTTATAAAAAGGATAAGTATGTTCCGATAGTAATTAATAGCACAAATATTCCATTCAATAACACTGCAAGATTGATCACGATCCCAGGCAGGTGAACTGTAATACCCTCTCTATTAGTATGTTGGTGGTGATCATTAAGTTGTACCTTCCAACTGCATCTTTACTAATTACCAAGAACTTGCCTTTATTAGTGTTAATTTCTAAGCCATACTGACTGCTGACGTTACTTATTTTGTCCATTAGTTCTTGCAAGCTGTTCATGCTGTCGGCGAATATTAAATTATCATCTGCGTATCAAATATTGTTCAAGCGCAAACCGCCTCGATGGCCTAGTGGATAGCGTACTGGGCTTTCACCCCGAGGACCCGGGTTCCGATTTCCGGCGAGGACTTGGCATTTTCATACGCTATAAATCATCCCATCGTCTGCATTAGCCCAAGTGTGCACAATAGTCGGACGTTAAAACAAAAAAAAAAAAATTGTTCAAGTGCTTTTCATTCAGCAGAATTCCTATGTCAGTATCCTTCTTGGAAGATTTCTTCTGAGTACAGATTGAAAATAAGTGGCGTAAGTATTAAGCCTTGCCTAACGCCTCGAAGAATGTTGGCTGCATTTTCAGTGACTAACAAATCAAATATAAACCAATTAAAATGTATTAGCTATCATGTCGACTACACTGCCGCGATGCAGACTATACTACTTGTACGAACTTTCCTACAGCTATTAGCTTTTAGCCTTTAGCTTAATTTTTAGTTAACAAACCTGAAAACACCAGCTTACCGTCTCCACGGTTTTGCTTGAAATGTTTTATATGTATAATTTTTACGATTCATGAAAAACTTATCTGCAGGTATAACCGCACTACTTTCAAGGTCCAGGCTCAAGAACTTTTAATGATAACATTAAAGTCTTCCGCCTTTTTCTCCTTCTTTTTCCCCTCCTATTCCACTTTCTCCTCTTCCTCCTCTTTTCCCCCTTCTTCTTATTCTTTGACTTTTTCTTCTTATTCTTCTCCTTCTCCTCTTCCTGCTTTTTCTCCTTCTCCTTCTTCTTCTTCTCCTCCTCTTCCACTTTTTCCTCTTATACTTTTTCCTCTTCCTCCTCCTTTCCCCTTCTCCTCCTTCTCTTTCTTTGTATTTTCTTCTTCATCTTCTTCTCCTTCTCTTCTTCGTCCTTTTTCTCCTTTTTATCCAATTGGTCGTTTTTCAATAAGCATTTCCTGAAGATGCAAAAACAGGTATAAAGCAAAACTATTAGGCGAGGGTTCAAAAATATATTTGCTCCGTTACAAAACGTTGCACACCGTCGTATATTTTCCTTTAAACTGCAAATCCTATCTCGAAAGTTTTCGTTGAAAAGGAACTTTTAAAGTTGAATGAAAATTGAATTTAAAAGATGTACGTAACAAGCGGTTCATTGAATATGCATTACTTTTCTGCACTATTTACTTTGCCATTAAATTTAACCTCTCTTGTCTTCGCCTTCTTATTTCGAGCGATACACGCGATAAATATTTCCCGGTTGTTGTGTTTGAAAGTACTTTTATAAATTCTACTTTTAGAACTTATTTGATGTTTATTAAAATTACTTTAGGATGGTATTCAACTTAATTTTACACTCACGGCAGTAAAAAAGGGTATTTTTTGGTGGATTTTTTGAAAACAAGGGTTTTAAATGTCCCTAAACATGAAATTTTATAAAATATCAAACAAACTTGGGAAAGCGGTTTGTTTTGCGTCACAGTAGGTGAACTACACGCGGGAAGAAAAATTCTTCAGTTTATTTTAATTTTTACTTTTTTGTATGCTATAATACCCTGAGTTTTTTTTTTGGTGTTTACGTCTGACTATTGTGCACACTTGGGCTAATGCTGACGATGGGATGATTTATCGTCCCACCCTCTCTCTCTCTCTCTCTCTCTCTCACACACACACACACACACACACACACATACAAACACTCTCTCTCTCTCTCACACATACACTCATACACTCTCTCTTTTTCACACACACATACACACATTGACACGCTCTCTCTCACACTCACACTCTCTCTCTTTCACATACACACACTATACACTCTCTCTCTTTCACACACACATACACAAATTGACACTCTCTCTCACACACACACACACAATACACAACACTCTCTCTCTCTCTCTCACACACACACACACACACACACACACACACACACACACACACACACACACACACACATTCTCTCTCTCTCTCTCTCTCTCTCTCTCTCTCTCTCTCACACACACACACACACACACACACACACACACACACATACACACTCTCTCTCTCTCTCTCTCTCTCTCACACACACACACACACACACACACACACACACACACACACACACACACACACACACACACACACATTGACGTACTCTCTCTCTCTCTCACACACACACACACACACACACACACACACACACAAACACACACACACACACACACACACACACACACACACACACACACACACACACACACACACACACAGAGCGAGAGAGAGAAACAGATATCTCATTCTTTTTGTTTGTTCGTTTTTGTATTTGTTTTTTTTTTTTTTGTGTTTAACGTCCGACTATTGTGCACACTTGGGCTAATGCAGACGATGGGATGATTTACATTGTATGAAAATGCCAAGCCCCGGGCGGGAATCGAACCCGGGTCTTCGGGGTGAAAGCCCAGTACGCTATCAACTAGGCCACCGAGGCGGCCTGAGTATTTTCAATCGGTCAACATATATATTTTCTTTTTACAGGACTCAATAGAGACTACTTCCGTCAAATTTTATATTTACGAGTAAGCACAATTTGGCAGTGTGGATAAATAGATCCTTCCAGAATTAACGGTATTCAGTAGAAAGGTATACTTGGGACTCGTGCAAGAGACTGGTTTGATTTAGTACTGCGAAAATTATTGATTGAATTTTTTGTAATTACTTATATTATTTTCTTAAAATTACGTTGCTTGTAAATGCTCTTACACGACAGGCTACTCAAAAACGTACTTTTTCAATATCTGTAACAAATTTTAAGATACGTAAAAATGCTGCTACGTTTTATTAACGATTTCAGAATTTGTATTACTTAATGTTCAGATTAAAGGTAATATGTAATGTTTTTCATGATAATATATAAAATCTAGCAGCAAAGGTAATTTAAACTATGCACATAACCAGAGTAAAATGAGAAACCCCCATCCACGAATAACAATACGAAAGTTTCGAAAATATGAACAATATATTTAGAAGTCACGAAATACATTATAGTACTTTGGATTGAACAATAAATGGAAATAATACCAACATAATTTCATTTTCCTTTTTTGCTCCAAACGTTGTAGATTTCTTTGGTAATTCCTTGTAGATAACTTCAAAGGATAACGTGCATTTTGCGGTGGTCGGTATTTCCGTACTGAAAAATATAAACAATATTTTTACTGTCTTACAGTGAAACGTATTGCGTTATTGGCACAATATATGTAGGAAGATTGCAGTAAAATAGCAACCCTAGAAATTCATTCAATTATTCCGTTTATCTACTGCTAACTCGTGAAACAGGATCTCGATACGTGAAAAAACTATTTACATTATTTTTTTTGTGTCCTTTCGAACTATTAAATCAAAAGCGACTGTACATCGTTAAATAGTTTAAATTAAAAAAAAAAATTTATTGATTTTTTTAATGACTTTTTCGAGAAGACCTAGGAGAATTTATTTTAGATAACAAGTTATTTTTAGGTTTTGTTTTGTGTATTTTCGGACTGTATTAAAGCAAAATTTAATGTAAGAGGTGTGTTCAGAAAGTAACGAGAATTTTTAAATTTCGCGGGCTTGGAGAGTACGATTGTCATACAATTTTTTTATTATGTTGGTATACATGCTCTTGAAGTATGATAAAACTGTCAGCTGTTTTCATTGTTGAATTTGTCTGTGACAGCCACTAAGATTAGACGTGATTTTATGAGCTCGGTGATTTTCGTTTGTTAAAAGAAATGGATCAAATAATTTGTATCAAAATTTGTGTAAAAATGGAATAAAGTGTAACATAGTGTGTGAAATGTTAACAAAGGCCTATGGTGAATTTGCTATGAGTAAAGCAATAGTTTACGAGTAGTATAAGCGTTTCCTAGAAGGCCGTAAAGACGTTGAAGATGACGAATGCCCTGGACGCCCCAATACATCAACAACCGATGAAAACGTGGAAAAATTGAAAGAAATGGTTATGAACAATCGCCGAATCACAATTAGAGAGATCGCTGATGATGTTGGCATATCGACTGGATCATGTGATGACATTGTTTCCAATGTTTTATGTATGAAACGCGTGGCAGCAAAATTCTTCATAAAACTGTTAAATTTTGAACAAAAACAGCGGCGAATGGAAGTTGCTCAGGAGTCACTAAATGAAGTCAACAACGATGCAGAATTACTGAAACGTATTATAACAGGTGGCGAAACATGGGTTTACGGATATGACGTCGAAACTAAGGCTCAATCATCCTAGTGGAAGCATTCTGGCTCGACAAGTGCGGTCGAACGTGAAGGTTATGCTCACTGTGTTCTTCGATATTAAGGGCATAGTGCATCATAAATTCCTGCCACCAGGTGAAACGGTCAATAAGGAGTACTACCTACAAGTTCAACGCCGTTTGCATGAGTCAATCCGAAAAAAACACCCGGATCTGTGGAAAAACAATTCATGGTTTTTGCACGACGATAATGCACCAGCTTACACTTCATCGCTTGTTCGTGAATTTTTGGACAAAAACAGTACTGTAACGATGCCCCAGCCTCCATATTCACCAGACATGGCTCCGTGTGACTTTTTCCTATTTCTAAAAATAAAGAGAACCTTAAAGGGCCGTCGTTTTACAGCCGTAGATGACATTAAAAGGGCATCGCTGAAAGAACTAAAGGCTATCTCAAAGATCGAGTTCGAGAAGCGTTTCGAGGATTGGAAGAAGCGCTGGCACAAGTGCATAATCTCCAATGGGGACTATTTTGAAGGCGACAACATCAGTGTAGAAAAATAAATAAATATTTCGTTCAAAAAATTTAAATTCTCGTTACTTTCTGAACACACCTCGTATATCGTTAAATAGTTTATAATAAAAAAATTATTGATTTTATTAAATTTTTTTACTAGACTTTACAGTGTGATTTATTTTAAATATTTGGTGAAAAAATATATCACGAACAGAAAACGTTATCAATGTTCGCCTTAAGAATTATTTATATTATAAAGAATAATTGTGTGTTCAGTTTATTTCATGGTGTTGCGACAGCATCTAACAGTCATTGTTGTCACGATCAAAATAAATGTAGCCAATTTGTGTAACACTGAAGACAAATAGTTGCAAAAGTTTAACTAGCAGAACACTCGGTATTTGCACAAATGTTGTAATTGACGCAATTAAAAATGTGGTCTCGCTTCTAAAAATAGAATAAAATATGTTTTGTGCAAACTTTTAACGTATTGAAATTTCTAAACCAAATATACTGATTCAACATGCAATATCTGTGTTTAAACACAAATTGGAACGTAGAACACTCAGTATATTTGGAACTTTGTGCCACTTGGCTGAATATAAATTTTATTCCCTTAATTATTTGGCAAATTCGAAATTTATTTGAAAATATTTATCAATAACTCAAGTCAATCAAAAAGTCACGTTTCAGAAGAATGGACAGATGTGCTCTTATTGTGGAGCGGCCGTTATGGTAAGATCCATGCCCAGGATCTTGAAAAAAGTATTATTTGGATCACTGTATATGTATAAACCTAACCTAACATAAACTAACCTAACCTAACTTACCCTAATTTAACCAAATGCATTTCAAAACGTTATTCAGGAACAAAATATATGAAAAAACTTGATTCGTTTTTGGGGAAGAGAAATTTTTTTTCAACACTCATACAAAGTGTACTAACTTACTTTTGAAAAACGCAGTTCATTATATCTGTTGTAGTGGGAAACGTACAGACAAAAAAATTGTTGATAGATGCTTAGAAAAACATTATAATCGCTGCACGCAGATGTCTCGCATACGTGTTTTTTCTGGTCACACTGTCTCGAAATGTATAGATTGTAACGCTAATTAAAAAAAGAATTTTTTTAGTAATTATTTTAAAACACACACACACACACACACACACACACACGCACACACACGCACGCACGCACGCACACACACACACACATAGGCTCTCTCTCTCTCTCTCTCTCTCTCTCTCTCTCTCTCTCTCTCTCTCTCTCTCTCTCTCTCTCTCTCTCTCTCTCTCTCTCTCTCTCTCTCTCTCTCTCTCTCTCTCTCTCTCTCTCTCTCTCTCTCTCCTCTCTCTCTCTCTCTCTCTCTCTCTCTCTCTCTCTCTCTATATCTCTATATATATATATATATATATATATATATATATATATATATATATATATATGCCTTCTAACGGGATCCAGGTTTCAAATGGTCCAGGACATGTAAAATTTGTTCTTTCTATAAAACGGTCAATAAGAACAAAATCCTGTTCTTATATAAACCAGGACTATATAAAAACGAGTTTTACAAATATAGGCTAATATTAGTTTAGTTCGCAAGTGTTCCAGGTCGAATATAAAACTACAACACTATTTTAAATGGTTCAAACATATATTTAGCCGCTTCGGTGGCCTAGTTGATAGTGTACTGAGGTTTCACCCCGTGGACCCGGGTTCGATTCCCGGCCAGGGCTTGGAATTTTCATACGCTATAAATCATCCCATCGCCTGCAATAGCCCAAGTGTGCACAATAGTCGGACGTTAAACACACAAAAAAAAAAATCAAACATATGTTTAAAACGTATTGAATATTTCCGATTTATATCCATTGAGTTTAAGCTATTTCCATAAACACTTGATTTCAAAGGATGGGTCAGCGATTTTTTCATGTTTTCGGACATAGGTTTTACCATAATGGCCCCTCTAAGAGCTCATTTACCAATAGAAGTTTTTACAAACTGTTATTATACGTTTAAAATATATCTTGAATGCATTTCGGTGTGTTTTATGGCACCATATATGTCGATTACTTTTAGTTACAAGAAGGACAAATATTTACGTATGTCTTGCAAGACAGTTTCACGGAGAAAAATATTTTCAAATTCAATTACTTCCTAAAAACGTACATTACTGGAACATGCTGTTAGTGCTTTGTAACTTTTTCGAAGTCGGATAGTTTTTCTTTGTGTCATCGGAAAGTATGAAACTTGAAATAATATACGAAAGACGTTTATTTGCAAATAAAGTTATTTTTGAAGAGGCAACCTTTTTCCACCGTTTCGCAATAAAATAGTAAAGAATTCACTTTGCGTTTGTTGCTTCAGTTTTAGACGTTGTAAAAGTACACTGTATTTTCTGTTTATCAAAATAAAAATCGTAATTCATTTTTGAGTCGCAAACGTTTTTCGTCGTACGTTCATTACAGTTTGAGTTGTGTTTCAAAAAATTCTGGTTCTTGGTTTCACTGTTTGACGTTTTCGAAAACAATAAACTAATTTCCTGTTCAAACATATACAGGGTGTTCCTGTAACGTGTGAACATAATTCATAGAGTGGTTATAATAAATAAAAACTTTCATATAAAAATAATAACGTACAGAAGATATTCTTGTACGATAAATCCGCCATTTTGTTTAGTTACTAAATAATTTATTTATTTAGAACTACTGGACCGAACAAGTTGAAATTTTTCAATTTTGTTGTTGTTATTTTAAGGCGAAAAGCACATTGAGTCTATTATCGCCTCCCTAAGTGTGTGAGTGTAAAGTGTTAAAGTCGTAAGTGTAAGTGTTGTTAGACTCGGGTACCGCGAGGGACGTCTAAATCCTCTCAATAGGTACTCATACTAACGACATTTAAAAAAATATTTTTAATTTAGTCTAGTAAACCGTTTCAAAATGGAGGTCATTTAAAAAAAAATAGGAATATAGAAACAGTAAATATATGTAAAAGTACGTCGATTATAAATTTAATAGCATGCCAAATATGCTGTCAAATAGTGTAACTATCAAAATTATCAAACTAAATGTCCATTAAGTAAAAGCTTCCATTAGTACACACTGCTGAGTGTGGTGTATGCATGATAAATAGCCCTCAGCTCTTTGCAATATACAGTAACTGACGCTGTTTTACTGTTGGTCTTTGTTCGATTGTAAAGCCATTCGATACGAATTCAAACGAGCTACAAAACTTTTTTTATAAAAAAATTGTTATTTTTTTAGTAATTAAAATTTTTTTTTCATTTCGGTAAATAATTGAAATTTATTGACTATCTTAACAAGGTATTTACATAAATATGTAAAATGCAAAATGTCAACCCTATTATTAAAATCGTCCAACACTTGTTTCTTACAATTGTAAACTGTAAAAATAAAAACAATAAAATTGTAAAAATATATTAAAATCGTCCAACACTTGTTTTTTACAATTGTAAACTGTAAAAATAAAAACAATAAAATTGTAAAAATGTATTAAAATCGTCCAACACTTGTTTCTTACAATTGTAAACTGTAAAAATAAAAACAATAAAATTGTAAAAATATATTAAAATCGTCCAACACTTGTTTCTTACAATTGTAAACTGTAAAAATAAAAACAATAAAATTGTAAAAATATATTAAAATCGTCCAACACTTGTTTCTTACAATTGTAAACTGTAAAAATAAAAACAATAAAATTGTAAAAATATATTAAAATCGTCCAACACTTGTTTTTACAATTGTAAACTGTAAAAATAAAAACAATAAACCTGTAAAAATAATAATAAAAAACTGTAAAATAATTGTTTTTACAACTGTAAAAGTTTCCATTGTAATCTGTTGTGGGCAAAAATAAAATTGTTATTTTAACGTAAAAAACTAATTTCGAGTTTGACGTTTAACGCTAGATTTGGCTGTCCCAATGCACGTTAGATTTGGCTGCCCCAATGCACGTTAGATTTGGTTGTCCCAATGCACTTTAGATTTGGTTGTCCTAATGCACGTTAGATTTGGCTGCCCCAATGCACGTTAGATTTGGTTGTCCCAATGCACTTTAGATTTGGTTGTCCTAATGCACGTTAGATTTGGCTGTCCCAATGCACGTTAGATTTGGCTGTCCTAATGCACGTTAGATTTGACTGCCCCAATGCACGTTAGATTTGGCTGTCCTAATACACGTTAGATTTGGCTGCCCCAATGCACGTTAGATTTGGCTGTCCTAATACACGTTAGATTTGGCTGCCCCAATGGACGTTAGATTTGGCTGACCCAATGCACGATAGATTTGACTGTCGCAATGCACGTTAGATTTGGCTGACCCAATGCACGTTAGATTTGGCTGTCCCAATGTATGAAATGGAAACAAAGTAAATTATAACTGTACAGAAAATCTGTTTGGATATAGAACTCATGATAAACAGATTTGAAATAAAACAAGCATTTTGAGCGACCCACCCATAGGTGGGTGATTAGATGGATGAATGATGGATGGATGGGTGCTGGATGGTTGATGGGCTGACGGACGGATGGATGAGGGATGAATGAATGATGAATGGAGGGATGGATGGCTGGATGAACGGTCGGACAAATGGGTAGACGGATGGATTAGGGAATGATATATGATGGATGGCAGGATGGATGGATAATGGATAGATGGACTGACGGATAGATGGTGGGTGGATGGATGGATAATGGATGTATGGATGAACGGACGGATGAATGAGGGAAGGATATATGATAGAAGGCAGAATGGATGGATGGATGGTGGGTGGATGGATGGATAATGGATGGATGGATGCAAGGATGATGGGTAGAAGAGAGATGGATGATAGATGGATTGATGGTTGGATATGGATGGATGGATAGATCGATGGGTAGGAAGATATACCAATTCCTAAACCATATAAAAACAACACGTACAAATTCCTTGCTTTACAAAAACAACACATAAATAAAATTGTTTAATGTAAAATTCATTAAGACTGCACAAACTTTTTAATTAATAAAAACTGGATTAAACAGAAGTTGAATAACTAATAATTTAAAATAAGTAATTAAAAAATTTTAAATATTAGAGAAACAAAGTTTGTTAGTTGCCAAAAATCATTTTAACAAGCTATAAAAAACAAAAATCCTCATTACTTCTGGAAATCAGCTGATTGAAACATTTAAAAATTTTCATCAGAAAAAAATAATCATAATTTTAATCGGTTATAAAATTATTACTCTAATTAATTTTAGAGTAATTAATTACTCTAATTACTCTAATTATTACTCTAATTACTCTAATTATTACTCTAATTACTCTAATTTTTAGGTTAGAGTAAATTTAAAAATAATAATCAACCCTAGCGGAGGTAATGCAAAGCAAAACCAAGTCTGACGTGTTTTTTCAGGCTTCACTATTTACTTTAGCTAGGTCAATATTATTAGTTTTTGATTTTGTGCTAATTCATCGTGACTTTCAAAACAAAACACGGTTATCTGTTTGTTTTTAATATTTCACTCTATGATATATAATACTACGGTGCATTCTGTATTCTCTGTCTGACATTTTGGTAAGTCAAAAGCAATTGTTCATTAAACGGGATAATTTTTAAAAAGTTATTTTCTACTGTAATATACTTTAGATATTAGCTCTAACCTGTATTAGAAACGGGTTTTTATAATATTTTTTTTTAGTTTTTTTT
>CM040191.1:64748597-64753597 GCA_022606455.1 Callitettix versicolor
ATAATTATTGTACTGTTATAATACAATCATTATTGAAAAATATTCGTTCACTGATAGTTTATCACCTTATAACAATATTTATATTTGTAATATTATTTTTATATCCTTAAAACAATATATCTACTCTATTAGTAAATATAAAAAACACAATGTTTAATTTCCTATGCTAAATATTAATGTCTAAACAGCTGATATATTGCATCAGAAGTTCTCTCATTCATGGCTCTTCATAGTATTTTGATTGAAATATTTTTTTATGTTTAATTAGAAGATATAGGCCCTATATATATATATATATATATATATATATATATATATATATATATATATATATATATATATATATATTATATTATATTATTATATATAATAATATAATACAATAATATAAATATATATTGTTTTGGCTTTTGCTGATGACATGGCCTTACTAGCTGAGACATTGGAAGAAGTTAAGGAACAGACTCTTGAACTCCAGAAGCAAGCGTTAAAAATGGGTCTCAAAGTTTCATTTGAAAAGACTAAAATATCGACAAACATACAAAAACCACAAAAAAAGCTTCAAGTGGGAGAACAATACATTGAGATAGTCAAAGATTTCAAATACCTTGGGGAATGGATCAGCTGGAACGTCCTAGAGAAAAAATCTATGGAATCTAGGAGAAATAAAGTTGAATTAGCCTTCCAAAATACCAAAGACACATACAACAAGAAGTCCCTCTCCTGGAATACAAAGATAAGGCATTATCATACGGTAATTAAACCAGAAGCTTTATATGCAGCTGAAACATTATCTCTCACAACCCAGGGCCCACTTGAAAGGCTGGAGATCAAAGAAAGAAAGATATTACGAAAAATCTTAGACCCCAATTTCTGTAACAACCAATTACTCCACATCAGTAATGAAACTCTTTATCAAAAAACTGAAACACTATCAGACACAATAAGAAAAAGGAGAATTGATTTTTACGGGCACATCCTCTGAAAGGACAAAAATAGACTAACCAACAAAATATTTGACTACTTTCACAATAAAAGAGCCAAACCACTTTGGTTTAGAGAAACAGAGAAAGACATAACAGAACTACAAATCACTGATACTATGCTCACGTACAGAAAAGCCAAAACGTTAACCAATGACAAAAAACAACGGTTCCAAGGCAAAGTCAAATCCAAGCGAACGATCCAAATCTCTGACGAAGAAAAAAAGGCAAAATCACAACGAATGAAGCAATACTAGGCTAAGAGGAAGGCACAGAACATTAAAAGTGATTGATTTGGTGTACCCCAAAGTTGGGTGAAACAAATAAAGAGAATATAGATATATATTATTATTATTATTTGCGTATAGACCTTGTTGGATCACGCAAAGCACTCCGACTCATGTCTTGTTCCTTCTAATCCTCCACACCTCCCTCATCCTGTCCCCATGGATCCTCTTCCGCTCCTCCGTCAATTTTACCCCTGCTCTCTTTGGGATTTCTTTTTCTGGGATCTTCCAACCGAGCATCTTTCTCCTGTAAGCTTTCCTGTATTCAATGTCTGTTGAGTCTATTTCTACGTCATGTAGGTCTACTCTGGCTTGTGTGATCCACGACGTTGTTGATTTGACTCTTTGTATATACTTATGGATTCTGTTGGCAAGTCTCGTTGTTGGGAGTCTACTGATGTGTTCATAGAACTGAAGCCTCTTTCTTCTGATATCTGCTGCCAGGTTCGATATCTTATATATATATATATATATATATATATATATATATATATATATATATATATATATGATATACGAAGACCTAATTCGTTCACTTTTTACTGGGAAACGAAATCACGCATTGAAATGAAACGAGTTTTTGGTTTACATATAAGCTATGGCAAATTTCTAAGCAATCTCAAACTATCATAGACCTATTTGGTAATAAAAGGCCGGACACTCAAAATACCTGATTTGTCGAAAAACCTACGCCAGCTTTTCATAGGTAAACGGTTTGGCGGATTTTAAAGTCATTTCTTATGTTTATTAAATACAGTTGTAAGCAGGTTTTAGGCAAAGTTAAACTGTTAAAAAACAAAATGGCGGTCACTCGAAATACCTGATTTGTCGAAAAACCTACGCCAGCTTTTCATGGGTAAACGGTTTGGCGGATTTTAAAGTCATTTCTTATGTTTATTAAATACAGTTGTAAGCAGGTTTTAGGCAAAGTTAAACTGTTCAAAAACAAAATGCCGGACACTCAAAATACCTGATTTGTCGAAAAACCTACGCCAGCTTTTCATGGGTAAACGGTTTGGCGGATTTTAAAGTCATTTCTTATGTTTATTAAATACAGTTGTGAGCAGGTTTTAGGCAAAGTTAAACTGTTCAAAAACAAAATGGCGGTCACTCGAAATACCTGATTTGTCGAAAAACCTACGCCAGCTTTTCATGGGTAAACGGTTTGGCGGATTTTAAAGTCATTTCTTATGTTTATTAAATACAGTTGTGAGCAGGTTTTAGGCAAAGTTAAACTGTTCAAAAACAAAATGGCGGTCACTCGAAATGCCTGATTTATTTTTATGTGAAAAAAGGTTATTTTTACGAGCTAAAACAGATCGACCAACACAATGCTACTGTACGATTTCTTAATGTTAAATATCAGTTGGGTGTTTACAGTATCGTCAGGTTTGGTGATCGGTATTGGTATTTTGGTTTGGCCCTAAAAACTGAAATACTTTTCTTAAAAATTATTTTATATTAACAACAATAACTTGCTTTTTAATAACAAAAGCCTCTCTCCAAAACATACCAGTTACTGTAGTTCACATTGAAACAAAACGCGTATTTTAACTTTCACACTAAAAACCCTGAACGCAAACTATTACTATATAAACGTAGACATAATTTTCAGTTCTTTAAAAATAAACGATTCGAATGCGGCTGAAATAATTTCAGAAGAAAATTGTTTATGAATTTTTGAAGAATGAAGAATGAAAATCGTCAATTCTTCTTTCGTTGACGCGTTTCGAAGAACCTCCATCTTCAAAAACTATTTCTATACTGGTCACCAATATTATTGCTCGTCCTATTTATAACTTAAAATTGACGAAACTAGGGAAGGCAGATTATTATACTGGACATAGTGACAATAATCACAGTAGAGAAGAAGAATATAAAAAGGATTTTTAAAATGTTTATAAAAAGATAAATTTGGAAAACATAATTAAGATTCTTATTTAAAGTGGCCAGACACTCTGCCTAAACCCGCTGGATAAATGTTTTCTACGTAAAAAATATTTTACTCACTTTCAGTAAAAGAATCTGGTACATGTTTCATGAAATTTTTTCGTTAAATTAAACAGATGTAATTTGACGTTAACTGTATACCTAAACAGTGTAGGCTAGATTTTAAAAATCTCCATGTTCAGTATAATAATCTGCCTTCACTAGCTTCGTCAATTCTTCTTTCGTTGACGCGTTTCGGAGAACCTCCATCTTCAAAAACTATTTCTATACTGGTCACCAATATTATGGCCCGTCATATTTATAACTTTCTAGCTCCAACTCGTACCCTTCCTTTATTCGGAGGAGTGTCTGTTGAGTGTTGCGTACGCACTACACGTGACTGTGTTCAACACGTGTATATTAAACTAGGTTAAACTAGTTTCTTACTGGCTGGAAACTGTAAGAACTCCACATGGAGGTAGAAAGTTATAAATAGGACGAGCCATAATATTGGTGACCAGTATGGAAATAGTTTTTGAACATGGAAATTCTCCGAAACGCGTCAACGAAAGAAGAATTGACGAAGCTAGGGAAGGCAGATTATTATACTGAACATAGTGACAATAATACTAGCATAAAAGAAGAAGAATATAAAAAGGACTTTTCAAATGTTTATAAAAAGATAAATTAGAAAATAATAATAAGATTCTTCTTTAAAGAAGGATCTTTAACTGTAAATTTGTACTTAGATAATTAGGGCACTATAAAACAAAAATTAGTTTAATATTGTGAAACCATATTATAAAATAAACGTTATTTATGGTTTGTCCGTGGGTGCCCATATAACTCCGTAACCTATCACCCTAAACACAATGATGGTTATGTGGCATGGCAGTTCTTCATTCCCCATCCACGAAGAGGTTTTCGGTTTGGAACTGCAGTGGAGATATGGATATCAAAATAGGGCATCGACCCAGTGAACGTCTTAAGGAAAGTCGGTGAAGCGTCTGGAAATCGAGTGCCAAAGTGACCGAAAAAGACCAGAATTTTTGACAATGTTTAAAATATTACAGACGTTTCTAGAATGTTCTAGAATAGTCAAAAATATTTTAGTACGATCTAGTACATTACAGAATATTCTATAATTTTCTAGATTGTTCAACAATGTTCCAGGATATTCAAGAATATTCTAGGATGTTTCACAATGTCCCGGATCTTCGAAGAAACTTCCTGTTTTGGATCGTTCATGAACGTTCTAGAAACCGGCAACAGAAGTCCAGAATCTTCCGAAACATTCTCGAATGTTCCATTGTACAGTTGTAGTGGAGATACTTTTTAGTTTCGAAAAGTAGTCATAGGCGATATTGAGATTTATGCATCAGAATACGTAATCAAATTCTCGATTGGTTTAACAGTTAGACATCATGCATTTTAAGAACATTTTCAAAATACAACATGAGCGAAGCAGGGATATACAGGTAGTATTTAAAAAACAAAATACAAAAAATACATTTAGTTAAAAACGCTTCCTATAATTAATTATTTATATTCTAGAATTTGCAATCATTTGAGGTTAAAAACAATAAGTGAAGTTTCGAGAGTCTTATGCTCAAGTGTCTAACTTGAAAACAAACTTATTTGTGTCTAAGCGATATGTGAGTAAGGTTTTTTCCAATTCACTTCCGCTTCAATACGTAGGTTTCAATGTGTGTGTGTGTGTGTGTGTGTGTGTGTGTGTGTGTGTGTGTGTGTGTGTGTGTGTGTGTGTGTGTGTGTGTGTGTGTGTGTGTGTGTGTGTGTG
>CM040191.1:64758597-64771097 GCA_022606455.1 Callitettix versicolor
ACTTGGCCTAATGCGGACGGTGGGATGATTTATAGCGTATGAAAATGCCAAGCCCTGGCCGGGAATCGAACGCGGGTCCTCGGGTTGAAAGCCCAGTACGCTATCAACTAGGCCACCAAGGCGGCTTCGTGTAAAAAGAAAAGCTTTATTAAAATTATTAATATAATCTCTTTATATTTGCTAAAAATGTCAATCTTTCATTGTGCGCATTCGTTTTACCATTCTTGGTGACTTGTTTCGGATTATTTCCATTTTCAATTTTATTTACGTACTCTGAAAGTTTGCAGTCTATTGGGAATACAGCAATACGTTTTGATAATGGAGGTAAAACGAAATGCGATAACAAATTTTAAAATGACAAAACTAGGAAAAACAGATGATTGTACTAAGTGAAATTCTCATAGATTGCTTTTTCTTCGCTTCATTTTCTTTTAACTAATTTTATAAATTTAAAAAATAGCGTGATTATTTCCACCTTTATTTTGTTACAATTACCAGTCCATTAAAATTGCTTATAAAATATTAACGTATTTTTTATAACGTCATAACCTTTAATAAACGCCATAATAGACCGAGTATAGTGAGGTATATTTCATGTCGATCATTTCGAATTTTGATTGCTTGTTTGTTAAAAAGTTTCAACCAAAAGCATTGACAGATTGTATTGAAACTTTTTACGGTGGAAAGCCATAACAGCATGTGTAAGATGTTTTCTCGTCACTTTCATTTCAAGATGGCGGCCTTTGAATTGTCGATGATGTGTTGACGCTTTAAATGGCGAAAGTTACCGTTTCTTGTGAAAGTTGTAAGATATCCTGTATAGAGCCCGAAATACGTATGTATAACTTGTTTTACCATTCACTTCCGTTTCAAAATGGTTGCTCACGATTTAAGGATGACGAATGTAGTTGCTGGCTACTTCCTGTATTGTTGGTTGAAAGGCAAGACCTACTATTATTTTTACCGCTTCATAATGAAACAGTATAGAATATTAAAGATAACTCATTAATATTTTCGCTAAATATTGCAGTTTTCAGTTTAAATTGACGAAAAAGTTTACTATCGCGTCAGAGAGCTGACGTGGTACGGTGGCCAGACAGTTAATTAAGAATATACTGCGAAGTCTACCGTACTTTGAACTAATAGTGTAATAACTCTCTTTTTCAGATTTAACTATCGTAATCAACGTTAAATTTTCCATAAATAAATATTTTTTTATATATAAATTTTATTTAAAATATAAAATTCAACGTTACCACCATTTTTATAAATTAAAATCTCACATTTTGTAAAAAAAGTGTTTGTAATAGTTAACAAATTGTTAATTAATGTTAAGTTTACGTTTGTTAAATTTTCTCTTATTCTATCATATCCAATACCTTCTATTTTCCTAGTCTCCTCTCAGTTTCCTCTGCGCCATAACCTCCAACAATTTCGTCTAAGCCACGTCTGCTACGAAGAATATGATTTATGTAATTAATTAATATGATATTATTAATAAAATTTTACATTTTTTTATCAGCGTTCAATTGTCATACTTTGATGGTTAAAAGCTTCAAAGTTGTTGTTTTTATTCAAGTACTACTGTGATGTTTTCAGATTTTTGAAATCTGTTACAATATGTATTTGACGGTGGTATTATTCGTCAGCTTGACGGCACTGACCGCACTGGCCATGTGCAACCCTCCAGACCCACGTGACTTCTACTCAAATGTTGGACCGTGTACTGACAACATATTACAAAAGGCAGTGCAAACTTTCGACATCAAGGAGGTAAATTTTAATATCCAGTTTAAACATGAAACAAACCTGTTCTGAAAAATGAACTCATCAGTGTTTCTAAAATTTTGGTGTAATTTTTCATATTTATAATTTATGTCAGTTCTCTCTTTGAAGGATATTATAACTTATAGCGTTTATAAAGTGTTGCTTATTAATTTTCAAATGGCTTGTTTCAAAATTTTGCCTACCCGTTTTTTTTTTGTGCAAATATGTCTTCTCCCGGATTAAATGTAATGTACCAAAATTATAATGTTATACAAGGTGTGTTCAGAAAGTACGAGAATTTTTATTTTTTGAAAAAAATATTTATTTATTTTTCTACATTGATGTTGTCGCCTTCAAAATTGTCCCCATTGGATTTTAGGTACTTGTGCCAGCGCTTCTTCCAATCCTCGAAACACTTCTCAAACTCGATCTTTGAAATAGCCTTTAGTTCTTTCAGCGATGCGCTTTTAATGTCATTTACGGCTGTAAAACGACGGCCCTTTAAGGTTCTCTTTATTTTTGGAAATAGGAAAAAGTCACACGGAGTCATGTCTGGTGAATATGGAGGCTGGGTTATCGTTACAGTACTATTTTGGGCCAAAAATTCACGAACAAGCAATGCAATGTGAGCTGGTGCATTATCGTGGTGCAAAAGCCATGAATTGTTTTTCCACAGATCCGGGCGTTTTTTCGGATTGTTTCATGCAAACTGCGTTGAACGTTTAGGAAGTACTCCTTATTGACCGTTTCACCTGGTGACAGGAATTCATGATGCACTATGCCATTAATATCGAAGAACACAGTGAGCATAACCTTCACGTTCGACCGCACTTGTCGATCCTTTTTCGATCTTGACGAGCCAGAATGCCTCCACTGGGATGATTGAGCCTTAGTTTCGATGTCATATCCTTAAACCCATGTTTCGTCACCTGTTATAATACGTTTCTGTAATTCTGCATCGTCGTTGACTTCATTTAATGACTCCTGAGCAACTTCCATTCGCCGCTGTTTTTGTTCAAAATTCAACAATTTTGGAACGAATTTTGCTGCCACGCGTTTCATACACAAAACACTGGAAACAATGTCATGATATGATCCAATCGATATGCCAACATCATCAGCGACCTCTCTAATTGTGATTTGGCGATTGTTTGTAACCATTTCTTTCACTTTTTCCGGTTGTTGATGTGCTAGGGCGTCCAGGGCGTTCGTCATCTTCAACGTCTTCACGGTCTTCTTGGAAACGCTTATACCACTCTTACACTCTTGCTTTACTCATAGCAGACTCACCATAGGCCTTTGTTAACATTTCACATACTTCGTTACGCTTTATTCCATTTTTTACGCAAAATTTGATACAAATTCTTTGATCTATTTCTTTTATCAAACGAAAATCTCCGAGCTCATAAAAACACGTCTAACCTTAGTGGCTGTCACAGATAAAGTCAGAAATGAAAACAGCTGAAAGTTTTATCATACTTCAAGCAAATGTTTACCAACATAATAAAAAAAACTGTTTGACAGTCTGACTCTCCAAGCACGCGAAATTTAAAAATTTTCGTTACTTTCTGAACACCTCGTATTAGCGTTTTGAACTTTCACATTGCATTGAAAATAAGAACATTAACACACTGATGCCGTCAAAATAAAATTACTAATTTCAAGGAATTTTGAAAATTCAAACTGCTAAATTATGCAAATTCCTATTGCTGATTACGACGGTGCAATCAGATTGCAAACATTCAGGACAAAAAAAAGGAGAAAACTTATACAAAATTTGAAATTGCTGCCATTTTAAAACAGTTGACCGAATTTTGCTGGTTAACAACTTGCACAGGTATTATGAAATTCGATTTTTTGTGCCAATTTTGTATCAGATCGGACTTAGATTTTTAACGATACCATGTTAACACATCTTATATAAATTTCGGCATTTATTTATTTTTACATTTTCAAAAATACGTTTCTGATACATTTGCTGTTGCTGATACATATGTTGTTGCTGATACATTTGTTGTTGCTGATACATTTGTTGTTGCTGATACATTTGTTGTTGCTGATACATTTGTTGTTGCTGATACATTTGTTGTTGCTGATACATTTGTTGTTGCTGATACATTTGTTGTTGCTGATACATTTGTTGTTGCTGATACATTTTTTGTTGCTGATACATTTGTTGTTGCTGATACATTTGTTGTTGCTGATACATTTGTTGTTGCAGATACATTTGTTGTTGCAGATACATTTGTTGTTGCTGATACATTTGTTAATACAGATTATTGTTTATTTATTGTTTAGATTGCTAACACTGGTGATTACGTGTACCTTTTCTCCACCGGATTGCAAGACGTGGACTGCGCAACCGCAGAAATCCACGGAGATGACGTCATCACTTACAGAGGAACTATCACACAATACAAGTATGTTTTTCGTAATACAGTTTTATACATTAATTTGACTAGAGATTTTCTTCTGAAATATTTCAAACGTGAAACTTTTTCCTATAACAATCAAGAGCTGTTATTTTTTCTAATATACTTACTTCACGTTAACGAACAAAATGTTTACCCGTCGTAAACAGAATTGAACTTGCGAACATGTTCGAATTTTTGTAAGCAAGATTTTAAGCTCCTATTGCAGTTTTGTAAGTATATTTTTTAGTAATATTGTTTCACCTTTTCTTTTAACCTATATAAATAAACTATATTTAGAAATCCCCGCAAGGGGACCTGTATCTATTGAGAGGATTTAGACGTTCCTCGCGGTACCCGAGTCTAACACACACTTACACTAACACTACACTTGCGGCTTTAACACTTTACACTCACACTTATATTTAGTGCGGCGATAATAGCTTCAATATGGTTTTCGCCTTAAAAAAATATTTCTAGATATCCAAAGATGACCGATAGAAAGAGTTTTTTAAATAACAGTCAAAAATATTTTTAATCTTTAAATATCTGAGTAAACGATTAAATTAAAATTACAAATAATTAAAAATTCATTTTAAACCAACTTACAATATAACTTTCTATTATTACGAAACAATTAGGGATTATTGTAATTAATTAGGATTGTGACCTATTCTTCCCGTCAATGGTCTATCTACTCACCTCGTAAAGGCTATCGCAGTTTCGAAACTATTGTTTCATCTTCAGGCCGTGATACAAAATATTAAATCCCTCTGTCGAGGTCGTCACAAAGTCAAGCAAAACATTAAAACATACGTCACATAACACTGAACACAATTACACGATTAAAATGCGTACGATGAAATTTGGTTTGGCCAAACGATACGTGCGACTCGTGTATGTCGTTACATTCTGGACTCCAAGACATAGGAGTCGCACGTATCTTTTGGCCAAACCAAATTTAATCGTACGTATTTTAATCCTGTAATTGTGTTCAGTGTTTGTGACGTATGTTTAAATGTTTTGTTTGACTTTGTGACGACCTCGACAGAGGGATTTAACATTTTGTATCACGGCCTGAAGATGAAACAATAGAGTTTCGAAACCGCGGTAGCCTTTACGAGGTGAGTTCATAGACCACTGACGGGAAGAATTGGTCATAATCCTCATTATTGAAATATGTTTAGTGGCTATGTTGCAATAATGAGATTATAATAAGTTTTATAACAATGAAAATATATACTACTTAATAAAGATAACTTACAGAACTAACCAAGATGCAATTTTAAAGTAAAACTCATCACGTTTGACTCACAGGTACATTAGTAAGTCAATACCACCAGGGAGGATATTATTTAAAAAAGTTATTGTGGTAATTTTAAATTGGTATTCGCTAGAAGTTGCATGTTATCGTAAATAGGCTAGGAAATAAATCTTCTGTACAAGTATGGAAACATTTACAGGCTGGGAATTATAACGCCGCCCAGTAGAACGGTTTTTAGATTTAATTGACGACCATATATTTACACATTCTGTGTGTTTAATATACAACACCATCGAAATAGGTCAATTAGAATTGACTTCAGCTATCTATAAAGCCAGATAAACAAACAGAAAACACCTTTTTTTAATTATAAGTTCTATAGTGTTTACATCCAAGAGAATTTTATAACAGTTATGAAAGACATAGGTTAAACTATGTTCAATATAATGATCTGCCTTCGTCAATTTTACTTTCGTTGACGCGTTTCGGAGAACCTCCATCTTCAAAAACTATGTCTATACTGGTCACCAATATTTTGGCCCGTCCTAAGCCGGACGATGTTAATGAAAAGACTTGAATTTATTTTAGGAAGTTATATAAGACGATAACCAACATATGGTTTAACAAACAATGTAATAACGTGATTCCTTCATACGCGTGAATCAAGAACAGAACGAATAGTTTTGCCACAAGATGGAAATAAAAACTTTATACAGCAAAAAGAGCGATATTAATAAGAAAATAATAGAATTACATATAATATTAAATGAAATAGTGCTAGGAGAAATTGCAATGGAGATAATAGAGTGTATTAAGGAAAAAATGAACAAAGAGGCTAAAAGTAAATACGATAAGTTGATAGGACGGGCAATAATATTGGTGACCAGTATAGATATATTTTTTGAAGATGGAGGTTCTCCGAAACGCGTCAACGAAAGTAGAATTGACGAAGCTAGGGAAGGCACATCATTACTGAACACAGTGATAATAATCCTAGCAGAAAATAAGAATATAAAAAGAATTTCAACAAAGGATAAACATTTAGCTAAAATTGTGATTTTTGTATTGTCTTCGATTTTGTTTTATAATGTATACTCTGTTCGTTAGAGGCGGTAAAGGTGTCACCACTGCTTATTCTTTGGACAAGATTAACAATGGAGTTATTGATGAAACTCTGGCCATCACCAACAATGGAGCAAGTCAGTATACAATTATTTTTGTATTATTTCCAAAAAAATTGCGTATCACAATACAGACTGCTATTTTATACAGTTGTGATGTTTTTAAAACTCATTTGCGCCTAATGTGGTTTGTATAACGGTAAATATTTAGGCAATATTTTTTCATTTAAAGAATAAAGAAGTACGCAAAATATTCCTTTAAAAATATTATTTTTCATTATCGACAAGATATAAGTACTTTTTTAACAAAAATTCCCAATCGTATACGTTGTAAATAAATTTTTAAAAACAAATATTTTATAATTTAATATTTTCCAGCAACAAAATATGAATTCAAGATCGTAGTACTTGGCTGGGACAAGCAATCTCAAGTATTTTATTATGGACGTTGCAGCGAAAAAGGAAGTAAGTATTTACTATCTTTTATTAAAATATGCTTTATTTATTGAACTATCCAAGATGGTTTTCATTTAGGATATTATTGAAATATTCCTTAAATATATATTCCTTGCCTTCCTATATATTTCCTTGAATACTAGCTGAACTACAAGACATACTATAATTTTGAGAGTTTAATAAGAAAGAGCATAAAGTTTCCAATGAAATTGATCCAGTAATATTTGTCTCTAAATATTACTGCAAGATCTGTTGCATTTTAACTAGTAATATACGAGGTGTGTTCAGGAAGTAACGAGAATTTTAATTTTTTGAAGAAAATATTTATTTATTATTCTACATTGATGTTGTCGCCTTCAAAATAGTACCCATTGGAAATTATGCACTTGTGCCAGCGCTTCTTCCAATCCTCGAAACATTTCTCAAACTCGATCTTTGAGATAGCCTTTAGTTCTTTCAGCGATGCGCTTTTAATGTCATCTACGGCTGTAAAACGACGGCCTTTTAAGGTTCTCTTAATTTTTGGTAATAGGAAAAAGTCACACGAGCCATGTCTGGCGAATATGGAGGCTGGGGAATCGTTACAGTACTGTTTTTGGCCAAAAATTCAGGAACAAGGAATGAAATGTGAGCTGGTGCATTATCGTAGTGCAAAAGCCATGAATTGTTTTTCCACAGATCCGGGCGTTTATTTCGGATTGCTTCACGCAAACGGCGTTGAACTTGTAGGTAGTACGCCTTATTGACCGTTTCACCTGGTGGCAGGAATTCATGATGCACTATGCCATTAATATCGAAGAACACAGTGAGCATAACCTTCACGTTCGACAAGTGCGGTCGACAAGTGCTGTCGAGCCTTTTTCGGTCTTGGCGAGCCAGAATGCCTCCACTGGGATAATGAGCCTTAGTTTCGACGTCATATCCGTAAACCCATATTTCGTCACCTATACGTTTCAGTAATTCTGCATCGTCGTTGACTTCATTTAGTGAATTGACTCTTGAGCAATTCAATTCACCGCTGTTTTTGTTCAAAATTCAACAATTTTGGAACTAATTTTGCTGCCACGCGTTTCATACAAAAAACACTAGAAACAATGTCATGACATGATCCAATAGATAAGCTAACATCATCAGCGACCTCTCTAATTGTGATTCGGCGATTGTTCATAACCATTTCTTTTACTTTTTCCACGTTTCATCGGTTGTTGATGTGCTGGGGTGTTCAGAGCGTTCGTCATCTTCAACGTCTTCACGGCTTTCTTGGAAACGCTTATACCACTCGTAAACTCTTGCTTTACTCATAACAGATTCACCATAGGCCTTTGTTAACATTTCACACACATTGTTATAATTTATTTCATTTTTACGCAAAATTTGAAACAAATTTTCTTTTAACAAACGAAGATCGCCGAGCTCATAAAAACACGTCTAACCTTAGTGGCTGTCACCGACAAAGTCTACAATGAAAAGAGCTGAAAATTTTATCATAATTCAATAGAATTTATACCAACATAATTTAAAAAATGTTTGACAATCGGACTCTCCAAGCCCGCAAAATTTAAAAATTCTCGTTACTTTCTGAACACACCTCGAATTTTTTAAACTTTATCCTTTTTAATTTGTGCAAACTTGTTTTCAGAGAATTTCAGTAATACATTAATATTCTTATTGACTGTTGCAGCCGCTACTACAGACAGTCGGGCAATAGTTGTAACCAAATGCGCTTCCCCGTCTAACAACGCCAAAGTAGTACTCAACAAATTTCGGAAGCTGGATAAGTCTTACAGTTTCAATGGAGACTTACTGAGGGTTAAGCAATGCACGAAAAGAAAAGTCAACGACCTTGAAAGCAACTTTGACGAAGAGAACTAATTGCTGCAAACAGATGCAGTTTATTATTTCTGGATAAAATAAAAACAATTCTAACTAGATTATGTTGTACATTATTAATTTTTTTAACACTTTCATTTACTCTAACTATATTTATGGTTTTGTTAAACTCAAATACTTTAGATTTTTCTAACGATGTGTTTATGATGTATGTCTACTAGAGTTATGTATAACTACAAAGAAGTTTTCATCAAGTTGGTGTAATTATTTTATCTATAGCAAAGTTGTCTACATGTTTTATCTATAGCAAAGTTGTCAGCCAAAACGCTGAAGATATGAAAAAGTGAGAATTACTTTTTTGAATAACGTAATCAGAAAATTGGTATCAATAAAAAAGTGTTAAAAAAATCGTCTTTGATTTTTATTTTAATATTTTTCGTGTGATACGAGTTAAAACTATCTTACAAGGTAAAATTCATATACAAGCTAAGATTTTTGATATAATACAATTCAATGAAAAAAGGGTGGTATCCACGAGTTATTATTTTTTCTTTTGCTTAACTTCCATACTTAATGCTTTACCAGAAGAACAGAGTCCCTGTGTAAGTTAGGAAAAGGATTAGGGCGAAACATCCAGTCTCGAGCATGCGATTATAAGTTGCGCAATTAGTAGAATCAGCGGTCTGGCTTTTTTTGATGTAAAAATTTTAAAGTAATATAAAATTCCCATAGGTATTAAGTAACAATAAAATTACCAAATATTTTTGATAAGTTCAAGAAATAAGCATATCGCTCTCGGATTAAAGATAGGTTGCGTATAGGAAGTAAGTATGTCTGGTCGATAAATGTGTAGAGTCGATAAGTGTGTAGGGTCGATAAGTTTGTATGGTCGATAAGTGTGTAGAGTCGATAAGTATGTAGGGTCGATAAGTGTGTAGGGTCGATAAGTTAGTATGGTCGATAAGTGTGTATGGTCGATAAGTGTGTAGGGTCGATAAGTGTGTAGAGTCGATAAGTGTGTTGGGTCGATAAGTTTGTATGGTCGATAAGTGTGTATGGTCGATAAGTGTGTAGGGTCGATAAGTGTGTAGAGTCGATAAGTATGTATGGTCGATAAGTGTGTATGGTCGATAAGTGTGTAGGGTCGATAAGTGTGTAGGGTCGATGAGTGTGTCTGGTCGATAAGTGTGTATGGTCGATAAGTGTGTATGGTCGATAAGTGTGTAGGGTCGATAAGTGTGTAGAGTCGATAAGTGTGTAGGGTCGATATGTGTGTAGGGTCGATAAGTGTGTATGGTCGATAAGTGTGTAGGGTCGATAAGTGTGTATGGTCGATAAGTTTGTAGGGTCGATGAGTGTGTCTGGTCGATAAGTGTGTATGGTCGATAAGTGTGTAGGGTCGATAAGTGTGTAGGGTCGATAAGTGTGTATGGTCGATAAGTGTGTATGGTCGGTAAGTGCGTAGGGTCGGTAAGTGTGTATGGTCGATAAGTTGTGTATGGTCGATAAGTGTGTAGGGTCGATAAGTGTGTATGGTCGATAAGTGTGTATGGTCGAAAAGTGTGTACGGTCGATACGTGTGTATGGCCGATATGTGTGTAGGGTCCATAAGTGTGTATGTTCGATAATTGTGTAAGGTCGATAAGTGTATATGGTCGATAAGTGTGTATGGCCAATAAGTGTGTATGGTCGATAAGTGTGTAGGCTTGTGTTAAGATCAGTCGTGTAGTTAGTACCAAGAAAAAAGTCAGTCACATGAAGCTAATTACCTCCCGTAGACCGATACTAAGCACAGAACTCACGAATGCAGATGCTATGAAGATATAGCTAGTGACAAGAAAATAGTCAGTCATATGAAGCTACTACCTTCTCTTAGACCGATACTAAGCACAAAACTCACGAATGCAGATGCTATGAAGATATAATTAGTGACAAGAAAAAAGTCAGTCACATGAAGCTACTTCTCTGTCTTAGACAGATACTAAGCGCAAAACTCACGAACGAAGATGCTATGAAGATATAACTAGTGCCAAGAAAAACTTCAGTCACATGAAGCTACTTCCCTCTCTTAGACCAATACTAAAAATAAAACTCACGAATGAAGATGCTATGAGGATATAGCTAGTGACAAGAAAAAAGTCAATCATATGAAGCTACTTCCCTCTCTTAGACCAATACTAAGCACAAACTTACGAATGCAGTTGCTATGAAGATATAGCTATTGTCATGAAAAAAGTCAATCATATGAAGCTACTTCCCTCTCTTAGACCAATACTAAGCACAAACTTACGAATGCAGTTGCTATGAAGATATAGCTATTGTCATGAAAAAAGTCAATCATATGAAGCTACTTCCCTCTCTTAGACCAATACTAAGCACAAACTTACGAATGCAGTTGCTATGAAGATATAGCTATTGTCATGAAAAAGTCAGTCACACGAAGCTACTTCCCTCTCTTAGACCGATCTAAAAATAAAATTCACGAATGAAGATGTTATGACGATATAGCTAGTGACAAGAAAAAAGTCAGTCATATGAAGCTACTTCCCTCTCTTAGACCAATACTAAGCACAAACTCACGAATGAAGATGCTATGAAGATATAGCTATTGTCATGAAAGAAGTCAGTCATATGAAGCTACTTCCCTCTCTTAGACCAATACTAAGCACAAACTCACGAATGAAGATGCTATGAAGATATAGCTATTGTCAAGAAAAAAGTCAGTCACATGAAGCTACTTCTCTCTCTTAGACCGATGCAAAGTAAAGGACTAAGGAACGATGAGACTCAGGAATTCAATCTCGAAGCTATATGACTAGAACTATGCGTTTAAAATAAGACTGAGGCTTAGTTTGAGGTATAAATACATAATTTAACAACTTTTATATAAACATGTGATTCAATGCATTGTGAGAGAGAGGAGCTAGTTCACCCCTCAGATGAGATAGATTTCACTCACCACTACGACATTTCCGGTAGTCCGGACACTCACCACTGCGACATTTCCGGTAGTCCGGACACTCACCACTGCGACATTTCCGGTAGTCCGGACACTCACCACTGCGACATTTCCGGTAGTCCGGACACTCATCACTGCGACATTTCCGGTAGTCCGGACACTCACCACTGCGACATTTCCGGTAGTCCGGACACTCACCACTGCGACATTTCCGGTAGTCCGGACACTCATCACTGCGACATTTCCGGTAGTCCGGACACTCACCACTGCGACATTTCCGGTAGTCCGGACACTCACCACTGCGACATTTCCGGTAGTCCGGACATCGATTTTCAAGTGAGTAAAACTCAGCGAGAGTCACTAAATTATAGAATGTACAGTTCTAACGATTTTAACATGTCTTGGTATTGGATTTTGCAGTCTCGTATTAAATTATTTATAATTAAAAATGTTTGTTTTTCCGTCGGCATTGAACCGAGAATGTTGTACGTGTGAGACACACGGGATAACCACTACACTATGGAAAATACGAAGAAATTTGACTGATTTAAATACATGGAATGGATTGTTAATTTAATTTTGGTAAATATATTAAAATATGAAGTGTTTCATATTAATTAGTAAAGATCAGCTGACATCATTGAACAGCTGATAGGCTATAATAGGTATCAAGTTATGTTGTTAAAAACTAG
>CM040191.1:64788597-64793597 GCA_022606455.1 Callitettix versicolor
TTTGCGTTGTGTTCAAAATGCTTTGTAAATATTTAACAGGTCGTTTAAAAAAAATTACACGACTACACAAAATTAGGCCGCCTCAGTGGCCTAGTTGATAGCGTACTAGGCTTTCACCCCTAGGACCCGGGTTCGATTCCCTTCCAGGGCTTGGCATTTTTATACGCTTTAAATCATCCCATCGTCTGCATTAGCCCAAGTGGACGTTAAACACAAAAAAAAAAATAATAAATAAATAAAAAACTATATTTTTTTTGCAGCGACAAACTTGCACTATCGAGTTAATTGTAATCAAATTTTTAAACACAAATAATTTATTATTTGATCTTTTCCAGCAACAAACTATGATTTCAAGATTGTCGTATTCGGTTGGGACAATCGTACTCGAGCATTTTATTACGGACGTTGCAGCGAAAAAGGAAGTAAGTATTTATAACATTTTATTTAAAATATACTTACACTTTTTTATTATATTTTTGTTCGTTTTAATATATTAATGAAGTGTTCTTCTTTCCTGTTTATCGCCCATACTTTAAGTCAGTTAGTAAGGTCGAATTGACGTGAAAAGAAATCGTGAAGGTTTACGGCAATACGGCAGTAACTTCAGTCTCGTACCTTCGACCTTGAAATGTGCAGCTTAGAGGAGCAGTGACCAATGTGCAGTTCACACAGAATTATTTATAACACATCTAATAGGATACTGGGTAAAGGAAAAGTCAGGAAAACCGTGGAACGCATTATTAGAATATTAGGAACATACCGGGAAAAAAAAGGGTGTATGTTATACAAGCAGAGAGGAAACTGCAGGTTACGTGATGTACGGTTGTGAGGCTTTTATCAGCAGAAGGGTAAAAATATTTTGTTTCCAGGACTCTGAAAAACTCTAGAAGGAAGAGTTAGTCAGTGAACTAACAATAGTTAGGAACATTTGTTAGGGGTTCGTGGTCTCTTTTCCTACTACTCGGGTCCTTCAAACAATTAACTATCAGCGGTTCATCAAAAAAAATACCTTTAATACGCCGAGATGTATTACATTACATTTATCTTGTTACAGTTACAACTATGGTTGATGACAACCCCAAGAATGTCTTATTTTTCAAAATTCTCCCCGAAATATATACTAATGTATTCAAACCAAAAGTAAAAGGGGAAGAAGTGTACGCCAATTTTTGTCTATTTACTTTTACCGCCGATTCGCCACTTCTAAGAACCTTCTGGCTCTTCCATAGTGCGTCCCTACGCACTGTCTTCAGGTCTTCACAGAATCGACCGTCACCCGGAATATACCGAGATTCCGGTCCCCTCGGAATCGACTGTCACCACACTACTTCTTCCCCAAGCTTTTATTTCAACTGCTGTTCTACATACCTTGTTGCTTATTGCAACAGGCAGAACGTCAGCAGTTTTGTATATTTGCCTGTCTTTGTCAATACTGTTCATTCTTTGGCTGTGACCTCATTGTAATATTGAAAACTAGTAACTAAAAATTAATATTTTTCTAAATCTTAAAATATTAAAACTTATTTTGGGCACCAAAGTCTTCTGAACTGGAATTTGAGAGGCGTACTTGCCCGATAGGATCGCAGTGCCTAGTTATAAAAAAAACTCCTTTCAGATACAGTTTAATTTAAACTTTATTATATCCTGCAAGACAGTAAAGAAAATACTTGGGCATGTAAGTAGACACCCTGGAAAGTGCATGGAAAAAATAATAAACAACCAAGTTTTAAGGATGTATTTTTTTCTCATCTGACAGGAGTTCTCAGGACAAAAACAATTCCTAAATGCGAACTAGACATAAAATGTACAGCTTTTTGACTGCTGAAAGGACATACAAATTACTGAAAAGTTTGAAAAACAAAACAAATTGTATTGTTGGTATTCCTGGGTACTTTTTGCCGCCTCGGCGGCCTAGTTGATAGCGTACTGGGCTTTCACCCCGAGGACCCGGGTTCGATTTCCGTCCAGGGCTTGGCATTTTCATACATTATAAATCATCCCATCGTCTGCATTAGCCCAAGTGTGCACAATAGTCGGACGTTAAACAACAACAAAAATCCTGTGTACTTACGGAACGACTGTATCAACAAGAGCTAGCAAAAGCTTGAAGAAATGTAGCAAACACAAAATAATATGAAGATGCTATCCTTGCCAGTTCTGATCAAACGTGGCAGTTGTACAAAACGAAAGCGTTTGACTTGGCCAAAGCATACATAACTGATATCACAAGATGAAGTGCTTTAGAGAAAATATCCAAGTAGATCCAATTTTTCCATAACACTTGAAATAAGCAGACATATCGTTAAACACTTGTAGGCAGCTATCAGGGTCTGCTAAATGGTGATGATATCTTTTGTCCGACATTTTGTTAAAAGTCTGAAGAATTTTTAGGTTAAGAGCTTGTGCATGCAAGTAAAAACGCAGTCGCTGCAGAAAAGTGACTTCATTCTGAAACTAAATAGAAATACGTAAATGATTGATTCCCATCATAATTTATCGACGATTAAGACTGACAAAACGGTTCAAAATAAGACGTTTTTACCGCATTGTATTTTTGTTTATATGTTTCTAAAGTAAAATAACATTAGTAGCCATAATACGTGGCTTATTTCATAGAAACAATTACAACTGTCCAATTACTGGCCTGTAAAAGCGATATCACTGTTCAACTCAACATTTCGGTATTTAATTTGTTTTTTTTTTTACTCATTTGTGGCCAAACGAAATGACCATTTTCAAAATTTAGTACCAAGGTGTCTTATAAACATCCAAAACGACGTGTGTAATTTTCCCACTCAATTCCGTTTCAAGATGGCAGCGTTTGGTTTAACGATGAAGTTCGCAGTTGCCGACTATCCCCTGTAATACTGGCTGAACGGCAAAACCTATCATAATTGTTGTTGACCGCTTTATAAGAAAGAGCATACAATTTCCAATAAAATAGAATAAGTAACATTTTTCTAAGTGTTACGGTGACCAATTTAATTGCAGGAAAATTTTATTGGCAAGAAGGAAAATTTTATTTATTAATTAAGGATTTACAGCGAGGTCTATTGTTCCTTACAATACTGATATATAAATTTTCAAAAATGGGTAAATGTAAAATGAGTTTTTTGTTAAGGATTTTCTCGTTTTTTTTTTTGTTATTTTAAGGTGAAAAGAACATTGAGGCTATTATCGCCTCCCTAAATGTAAGTGTGAGTGTAAAAGTTAAAGTCGTAAGTGTAGTGTTGTAAGTGTAAGTGTGTGTTAGACTCGGGTACCGCAAGGGACGTCTAAATCCTCTCAACAGGTGCAGGTAGTCCGCACCCCCCTGCGGGTGGATTTTCTAGTAATATAAATATACAAAATATCGTGTTGAATACAAGGTAGATTATATGAAAAATATTGTATACTATTTTTTTGGAGAAAGTTTACTCTTGTAATTACTATAATTATTGTTGTATGCCAGTCATTAATTTATTAATCATTAATCATTAATGAAAAATACTTAATACATACTTATACATACATACGAGTATTAATACATTAATAAGTAATCATTCATTAATGCCTTCTTGATCTATGCAACACATATTTTTAGTAAGTTTCAGTGTTACTACAATAATATTCTTATTGCTTATTTCAATAAATTAACAGCTGCTGCTACAGACAGCCGGGCAATAGTCGTAACCAAATGCTTTTTCCGGCTTTCGCCGCTAGATCAAGGATAAATGAATTTCTGAAACTGGACAGATCATACAATTTCAATGGACGTTTACAAGGTGTCAACCTTTGCTTGAAATGAAAACGCAATGATATTCAAAGTATCATTAACAAAAAAAACTTCTTGTGAACAGTTTATTTATTGTTTTAGAATAAAATAATTGAAAATTATGTTGTAAGTTATTGCATTTTACCATTTTACATTGCTGTTACTAAATTTAAATAGTTTTTTTTGGAAAACTGAAATATTTCGCTTTATTACTGTGAATCTATTAACTTACCAATCAGATTACATTCAATTGGTCCGTAAGTGTTGTCTAGAACAAAGTGCACAACCAAAAGGTTGAAAATATCCAAGTGGAAGACACTTTTTTTAAAATATGGTTTCTCAAAAAAGGTTGCCTGTAGCAAATTTAAATAAAACTAGTCTTTCATGCGAATGTACGTCTTTTTTAAATTTTGTGTAATACATCTTGCCATTATCCCGTACGATAAAATTCACTTACAAGATTTACAATTTTTGATACGGTATAGTGAAAACTATAAAAATTCAAGTATTATTTTTTGTTCCTCTTGTAACGCAGTTCACCTGCTTACAGAATCGAAGATGATTTTAAATATCTTTAAGCGCATCTTCGACCCAGATACACACTTTGGAGTGGGTTCTATTATATTAGAGCTGCAGTTTTCGGTTTAAATTTTCTTTATTTGTTTAATTTAATAAGAACATATTTACATTAATCTCTGTATTATTTCTTCTATTGTCTGTGACTGTTATTGGTTGTCTTCTTTCCCAGTCCTTAGAGTCCTGTCACCTTTGATTCCTGTTGCTGCTAATTCAGCAGCTAATTCAGTTGACTTTTCAATGTAGTTTCCTGGAGGTTTCCCGTATTACACTGTCGGGTAGGCTACCAGGCGAGCTGGAGTGTCTGTAGGGCTCCCTGCAGACAGGAAGGTAAGCCGAAACCGTAGCTGTGAAGCCATGTGGGCTGATCAGCGGGCCAGTGACCAGTCCAGGCCTTAAGGTATTTTGCCATACTGGTACCACGGGTTCGTGCTCAAGCCCCCGGGGACCCCTAGGGTCATCCTGGGTGCACGAGAAGGTGTTGGATTCGTGAAGGGGTAGTGGTGGTGTTGGATAGTAGATGTTTGTCTTCTTCTTTGATCTTCTTCTGTTAAGTGGGGATGGTGGTAAACCCTCGAGGTAGTGACACCATTTCCTTTAGCAATTTATTGCACTTAATTTAGTAGTAACTGTCGGGTAGGCTAAACACACGGTTCTAGCCTCGGGTTGT
>CM040191.1:64798597-64801097 GCA_022606455.1 Callitettix versicolor
ACTTTATTATATCCTGCAAGACAGTAAAGAAAATACTTGGGCATGTAAGTAGACACCCTGGAAAGTGCATGGAAAAAATAATAAACAACCAAGTTTTAAGGATGTATTTTTTTCTCATCTGACAGGAGTTCTCAGGACAAAACAATTCCTAAATGCGAACTAGACATAAAATGTACAGCTTTTTGACTGCTGAAAGGACATACAAATTACTGAAAAGTTTGAAAAACAAAACAAATTGTATTGTTGGTATTCCTGGGTACTTTTTGCCGCCTCGGCGGCCTAGTTGATAGCGTACTGGGCTTTCACCCCGAGGACCCGGGTTCGATTTCCGTCCAGGGCTTGGCATTTTCATACATTATAAATCATCCCATCGTCTGCATTAGCCCAAGTGTGCACAATAGTCGGACGTTAAACAACAACAAAAATCCTGTGTACTTACGGAACGACTGTATCAACAAGAGCTAGCAAAAGCTTGAAGAAATGTAGCAAACACAAAATAATATGAAGATGCTATCCTTGCCAGTTCTGATCAAACGTGGCAGTTGTACAAAACGAAAGCGTTTGACTTGGCCAAAGCATACATAACTGATATCACAAGATGAAGTGCTTTAGAGAAAATATCCAAGTAGATCCAATTTTTCCATAACACTTGAAATAAGCAGACATATCGTTAAACACTTGTAGGCAGCTATCAGGGTCTGCTAAATGGTGATGATATCTTTTGTCCGACATTTTGTTAAAAGTCTGAAGAATTTTTAGGTTAAGAGCTTGTGCATGCAAGTAAAAACGCAGTCGCTGCAGAAAAGTGACTTCATTCTGAAACTAAATAGAAATACGTAAATGATTGATTCCCATCATAATTTATCGACGATTAAGACTGACAAAACGGTTCAAAATAAGACGTTTTTACCGCATTGTATTTTTGTTTATATGTTTCTAAAGTAAAATAACATTAGTAGCCATAATACGTGGCTTATTTCATAGAAACAATTACAACTGTCCAATTACTGGCCTGTAAAAGCGATATCACTGTTCAACTCAACATTTCGGTATTTAATTTGTTTTTTTTTACTCATTTGTGGCCAAACGAAATGACCATTTTCAAAATTTAGTACCAAGGTGTCTTATAAACATCCAAAACGACGTGTGTAATTTTCCCACTCAATTCCGTTTCAAGATGGCAGCGTTTGGTTTAACGATGAAGTTCGCAGTTGCCGACTATCCCCTGTAATACTGGCTGAACGGCAAAACCTATCATAATTGTTGTTGACCGCTTTATAAGAAAGAGCATACAATTTCCAATAAAATAGAATAAGTAACATTTTTCTAAGTGTTACGGTGACCAATTTAATTGCAGGAAAATTTTATTGGCAAGAAGGAAAATTTTATTTATTAATTAAGGATTTACAGCGAGGTCTATTGTTCCTTACAATACTGATATATAAATTTTCAAAAATGGGTAAATGTAAAATGAGTTTTTTGTTAAGGATTTTCTCGTTTTTTTTTTTGTTATTTTAAGGTGAAAAGAACATTGAGGCTATTATCGCCTCCCTAAATGTAAGTGTGAGTGTAAAAAGTTAAAGTCGTAAGTGTAGTGTTGTAAGTGTAAGTGTGTGTTAGACTCGGGTACCGCAAGGGACGTCTAAATCCTCTCAACAGGTGCAGGTAGTCCGCACCCCCCTGCGGGTGGATTTTCTAGTAATATAAATATACAAAATATCGTGTTGAATACAAGGTAGATTATATGAAAAATATTGTATACTATTTTTTTGGAGAAAGTTTACTCTTGTAATTACTATAATTATTGTTGTATGCCAGTCATTAATTTATTAATCATTAATCATTAATGAAAAATACTTAATACATACTTATACATACATACGAGTATTAATACATTAATAAGTAATCATTCATTAATGCCTTCTTGATCTATGCAACACATATTTTTAGTAAGTTTCAGTGTTACTACAATAATATTCTTATTGCTTATTTCAATAAATTAACAGCTGCTGCTACAGACAGCCGGGCAATAGTCGTAACCAAATGCTTTTTCCCGGCTTTCGCCGCTAGATCAAGGATAAATGAATTTCTGAAACTGGACAGATCATACAATTTCAATGGACGTTTACAAGGTGTCAACCTTTGCTTGAAATGAAAACGCAATGATATTCAAAGTATCATTAACAAAAAAAACTTCTTGTGAACAGTTTATTTATTGTTTTAGAATAAAATAATTGAAAATTATGTTGTAAGTTATTGCATTTTACCATTTTACATTGCTGTTACTAAATTTAAATAGTTTTTTTTGGAAAACTGAAATATTTCGCTTTATTACTGTGAATCTATTAACTTACCAATCAGATTACATTCAATTGGTCCGTAAGTGTTGTCTAGAACAAAGTGCACAACCAAAAGGTTGAAAATATCCAAGTGGAAGACACTTTTTTTAAAATATGGTTTCTCAAAAAAGGTTGCCTGTAGCAAATTTAAATAAAACTAG
>CM040191.1:64806097-64816097 GCA_022606455.1 Callitettix versicolor
TTCACACATTATTTTCATGTATATATATATATATATATATATATATATATATATATATATATATATATATATATATTTTTTGTTATTTTAAGGCGAAAATCACTATAAGGCTATTATCGCTTCCTAAATATAAGTGAGAGTGTAAAGTGTTAAAGTCGTAAGAATAGTGTTGTAAGTGCAAGTGTGTAAGTGAGTCGGGTACCGTGAGGGACGTCTAAATCCTCTCAATAGGTGCAGCTAGTCTGCACTCCCCCCATGATATATATATATATATATATATATATATATATATATATATATATATATATATATATATGTATATGTATATATGTATATATATGTATATGTATATATATGTCTCACATTTATATATATATATATATATATATATATATATATATATATATATACATATATCTATAATTTACAATTTCTCACTACGTGTACAAAGAGTGTTTCTGAAAGTTAATTAATTATAATTAATAATTAATTTTAGTATTGTTACGTCTTCAGAAATTTCACTTATATTCCTAATGACCTTCTCTCCAGTTCTCCTTGCCCATAACTTCAAATTATTTTTTCTGGACCTTTTTCATTTGCTTTAAAGAAGAGATAATAATAAAATTCTAGATTTTTTCAGTCCGACCATAACGTTTCTTACTATGAGGGTTGAAAGCATCAAATAACTGATTTTATTCAAGTATTATACTGAAGTTTTCAGATTTTTAAACCTATTACAATGCATATGACGCTGGTGCTATTCGTCGGCTTGGCTGCACTGACCAGTGCTGCCAACCCTCCAGACCCACGCGACTTCTACGCTAATGTTGGAACGTGTGATACCATGTTACAGAAGGCAGTGCAAAATTTCGACATCAAACAGGTATATTTTAAAATCTACTTTAAGGATGCAATCATTGAGTTCTGAAAAATATTGTAACTGCTTTCTGCAATGTAGCGTTAATTTTTCGTAGTTAACTTTTCCCATAAAATTGGATTGATAAAAGTTAAAACCCATAGAATTGTAAACGTGTCTATTAATAATTTATAAACTGACTTTTTACGAAAACATGCCTACTTGATTTTTTCACAATTACGTCTTATCCAGGCTTAAACGTTGTGAACCAATAAGAGAATATTTAGTTCCAATATTTTACTTTTTAATGTTCTCAAAACGTAACTGTCTCGATGTCGTGATTGCGTCGAATTTCAAAAAGTATTTTCCCCACTTTTTGGAACTAAAATATCACTATCAAAAACCTCATTAATATACTTTCACATCGCATTGAAAATGTGATCATAATGATTGAACGCCGTTAAACTGGATTCATTAATTTCAACAGTGTGAAAATTCAAACCGCCAATTTATACAAATTTCTAACGCTGATTACGATGGTGAAATCAGATTTGCAACAATAAAAAAAAATCAAAGAACTTTTACAAAATTAAAAATTGCTTCCATTTAAACGAATTTCGCTGGTTTGCTCGTGTATTACCAAATATGATTTTTTTAAACGTTTGCATCAGATCGGAATTATATTGTGAACGCTACCACGGTAACACAACTTATTTATAAAATAATCCAGGCGTATTTTAATATGTTTCATAATACGTTGCTGATACATTTGTATCCATACAGATTATTGTTTATTTATTATTTAGATTGCAAACACTGGTAACTACGCGTACATATTCTCCACCGGATTGCAAGACGTGGACTGCGCAACCGCAGAAATCCACGGAGATGACGTCATCAATTATAGAGGAACCATAACACAATATAAGTACGTTTTATATAATTACATATATGTAAATTTATTTATTAGTTTTCTTTCTAATATCTCTTTAACTTAATGTTGTTATTCCGTATTAAATGAACTTGAACTTGCGAACAGGTCCGAATTGTTGTAAACGAGGTTTAAGTTCTTCTTGCGTTAAGTTTTGTAAATACGTTATTCAGTAATATTATTTTAAATTTTGTTTAGGCTATGTAAACAAATTATGTTTATAAATTGTTCCGAAATATGTAACGATGTCAGATTCGAAAACGTTTTTATATTATTAGTGGAAAAAGTTATCAATCTTTTCAAAAAATTGAGGTGAACGACTGATGTTTTTTACTATAAATAAATTTATGTTTTATGAAACATTCGGTAATTATATTACGTTTCAAGACATTTAATCGATATAAATTGTAGAGTTCGAATTGTAATTTTAAATTGAAACACATCACGTTCGATTCAAGTGTAATTAGTACGAAATATTCCCACCAGTAGCACTGTCGCTATTGTTGAAAAAAATCGTATTTTGGTAATTTCAAATTGATAATCGCTAAGAGTTGCATCTGTTATCAAAAATAAGCTAAGAAATAAATCCTCTTTACAAGTTTGGACACATTCATAAGTAGCAAAATAAGGCTGGGATATATGATTCAGCACAGTAGAACTGTCTCAAGACTTAATTGTTGCGAATAAATTTATACAGTCTGCGAATTTATTAACCATCAAAATAGGTCAATTAGAATTGACTGCAGTGATCTATAAAGGCATGTAAACAGCCAGATAAACAATATACAACATCATATCTTGTTAACGTATCATATGACGTCATTACATATAGGGAAACTATAACACAATACAAGTACGTTTTATAATAACAGATACTTGTATAGTTTTATTTATTATTTTTTCTATTGATTTGGTATGTATATGTCAAAGGTGTAAAAATCATTATAACACTATGACCTATAACAAATCAAGTATGTTTTTTTTGTTCTTTTAATATATTGACATTATTTTATCGAACAAAATTTTTATCCTTACTAAATAGAATTGAACTTGTGAACAGGTTCGAATCGTAGTAAAGTAGATTCTTTGCTTTTATTTCAGTTATGTAAATATATTATTCAGTAATATTGTTTTAAATTTCTATTTAACAAATTCTATTTAGAAATTGTTCCAAATATACAACGATGTTAGATTAGAAAATGTTTTTTTTTTTAAATTAGACAAAATATTTTTTAATCGTTTCAAAATTCCGAGGGAACGACTGATTCTATTCTACTTTAGAATGAATTTGAAATCTTTTTGAAAATACATAATAAATAACTTTACGTTATGATACGAGTGGTGATTGTAGTATATTTTACAACATGAACAGCCTATACAGTTAAGATAACTTGCAGAATTAATTTTAAATTAAAACAAATCACGTTTGACTCAAGTGTCCATTAGTACAAAAAACTCCCACCAGTAGCTCTGCCACTATTGTTTTTAAAAGAAATCGTTTTCGGTAATTTCAAATTGATATTCGCCCAATTTTAGGTCAATTACTTTTGACTATAGCGATCTACAAAGGCATTCAAACAAACATATGAATGCCAATGTCCGTTGTTGTTAAATATAAACTCTGAAATAGTTATATACCAGAGAATTGTATAAGAATTATCAAAAACACTGGTTAAAAATTTAGCAGAAATTGTGTATTATAGGATGTATAATGTAATTACAATTGATTATAATTGTATTGCTCATTTTATTAGGTCTCCAATATCTTTTTTTATAATGTAATTATACTTTGTTTTTTTAGAGGTGGTAAAGGTGTCACCACTGCTTATTCTTTGGACAAGATACAATTTATTATAATTGTATTGCTTATTTTATTAGGTCCCAATATCTTCTTTTATAATTTAATTATACTTTGTTTTTTTTTAGAGGTGGTAAAGGTGTCACCACTGCTTATTCTTTGCACAAGATACAATTTATTATAATTGTATTGCTCATTTTATTAGGTCCCAATATCTTCTTTTATAATGTAATTATACTTTGTTTTTTTAGAGGTGGTAAAGGTGTCACCACTGCTTATTCTTTGGACAAGATACAATTTATTATAATTGTATTGCTCATTTTTTTAGGTCTCCAATATCTTCTTTTATAATGTAATTATACTTTGTTTTTTTAGAGGTGGTAAAGGTGTCACCACTGCTTATTCTTTGCACAAGATACAATTTATTATACGAGTAATTGTATTGCTCATTTTATTAGGTCCCAATATCTTCTTTTATAATTTCATTATACTTTGTTTTTTTAGAGGTGGTAAAGGTGTCACCACTGCTTATTCTTTGCACAAGATACAATTTATTATACGAGTAATTGTATTGCTCATTTTATTAGGTCCCAATATCTTCTTTTATAATGTAATTATACTTTGTTTTTTTAGAGTTGGTAAAGGTGTCACCACTGCTTATTCTTTGCACAAGATAAAATTTATTATAATTGTATTGCTAATTTTATTAGGTCTCTAACATCTTCTTTTATAATGTAATTATACTTTGTTTTTTTAGAGGTGGTAAAGGTGTCACCACTGCTTATTCTTTGCACAAGATACAATTTATTATAATTGTATTGCTCATTTTATTAGGTCCCAATATCTTCTTTTATAATTTAATTATACTTGTTTTTTTAGAGGTGGTAAAGGTGTCACCACTGCTTATTCTTTGCACAAGATACAATTTATTATAATTGTATTGCTCATTTTATTAGGTCCCAATATCTTCTTTTATAATGTAATTATACTTTGTTTTTTTAGAAGTGGTAAAGGTGTCACCACTGCTTATTCTTTGGACAAGATACAATTTATTATAATTGTATTGCTCATTTTATTAGGTCCCAATATCTTCTTTTATAATGTAATTATACTTTGTTTTTTTAGAGGTGGTAAAGGTGTCACCACTGCTTATTCTTTGCACAAGATACAATTTATTATAATTGTATTGCTCATTTTATTAGGTCCCAATATCTTCTTTTATAATGTAATTATACTTTGTTTTTTTAGAGGTGGTAAAGGTGTCACCACTGCTTATTCTTTGGACAAGATACAATTTATTATAATTGTATTGCTCATTTTATTAGGTCCCAATATCTTCTTTTATAATTTAATTATATTTTGTTTTTTTAGAGGCGGTAAAGGTGTCACCACTGCTTATTCTTTGCACAAGATACAATTTATTATAATTGTATTGCTCATTTTATTAGGTCTCCAATATCTTCTTTTAAAATGTAATTATACTTTGTTTTTTTTAGAGGTGGTAAAGGTGTCACCACTGCTTATTCTTTGGACAAGATCAGCAAAGGCGTTATTGATGAAACTTTGGTCGTCACCAACAATGGAGCAAGTTAGTATAAAATATTTATTAATATCAGTTTTAAAAATTCACCATATCTTAGTAATTTGTGTAGTGTTTACAATACATATGTGCATAATGTATTATAAATGGTCTTTTTGAAATAATAATGATGAACACTTAGATTTATTTTTTAATTTAAAAAAATCTATACTCAAAATATTCCTTTACAAATATTATTTTTTATTATCAAAATGATATTTTTTCAACAACAGAAATAGCCTATCCATTAAATTGTTTTAAAAACACAAATCTTTCATTGTGTATTTTTTGTTCAAGACACAAAGTATGAATTCAAGCTTGTCGTACTTGGCTGGGACGTAAATACTCAAGTATTTTATTATGGACGTTGCAGTGACAAAGGACGTAAGTATACAATTTTATTAAAATATGCTTTTTAATGCTAAAAAAACTTGAAGTACGTGAAATGGTTTAATTTCAATTTATTTTTGAAGTTTATCCTTGTTTATCGTCCATACTCCGTGCCACTTACACTAATGAGGACGACTGATTGACATTAAGGAAAAGGGTAAAGCATTAGCAATACGGCAGTAACCGCAGTCCCGTACCTGCGACCTTGAGGAGTGCAGTTTAGAAACGCAGACTGACCGGCCTGTAGACCGCTGAACTTATACCCTACAGGATTCTGGGTAAATTAAACCTTAGAAAATCCATAAGGCACGTTATATAGAACATTTTGATGCACCGTGTGCAGATTATGCAGACAGGAATATGAAAATGCAGGCTATATAACCTAATGTGTCGGGGTCTTGCCAGTAAAACGCTATGGATATTTTTCTTCCAGGACCCTGGAAACCTTTAGAAGAAAGTGATGTCAGACTTAAAATTCAATTTGGGCACCAGTCTTCTGAACTGTAGTTCGAGAGGATTGGTTACATAAGATTTTTTCGTTTTTGTTTTTTTTTGTGTTTAACGTCCGACTATTGTTCAATTGTGCACACATGGGCTAATGCAGACAATGGGATGATTTATAGCGTATGAAAATGCTTATGAAAAATGCGTATTTAAGGCTGGCCTGGAATCAAACCCGGGTCTTCGGGGTGAAAGCCTAGTACGCATAGTACCTAATATATATATATATATATATATATATAACAAGTCAGAATAGACCTACATGACGCAGGAATAGACTCAACAGATGTTGAAGATAGGCACGCATACAGGAGAAAGATGCTCGGTTGGAAGGTCCCAGAGAATGAAATCCCAAAGAGAGCAGGGGTAAAATGGACAGAGGAGCGGAAGACGATTCATGGGAACAGGATGAGGGAGGTGTGGAGGATTAGAAGGAACAAGACATGAGTCGGAGTGCTTTGCGTGATCCAACAGGGTCTATACCCAAATAATAAATAAATATATATATATATATATATATATATATATATATATATATATTCTTTTGTATTTTCGTAATATTTTTTCAAGCTTTCATTAGCAACTTTAGTCACGTACTTTAGTCACTATATATATATATATATATATATATATATATATATATATATATATATATATACACCGTTTATCGAGGATTCGGATTGACAAAATGATTGAAAATGAGGTACATTTACTCTATTTTATTTTTGTTTACATATTTTAAAAGTAAAATAGCCACAATTATTTCATACAATACTTACAAGTATTTCATAGGCATACTTTTACTGTTCATGAACTTAAAAAATTCAATTACTGACCTATCGAAGCCTCTGTTTCGGCTCAAAGATCGATTATTTGTGTTTGTTACGCAGTTATGGCCAAACGCAATGATCTATTTTTTTCTTTCAATTCCGTTTCAAAATGGCGGCATTTGATTTAACACATTTCCTTGTAATACTAACTGAACGGCAAGACCTCTCGCACATAGAACCGTTTTTTTTAAAGAAAAAACATAAAATTTCCAATAAAATTGATCCAGTAAAGTGTCGCCTATTGTTATTGTTACAAATTTAACTGGCGAAAAATGTTAACATCGCGTAAGGGCACTGTAACTAATTGGAACTAATTTATAAATTTTTAAAAAACTGTTACTTTGTAAAAACAAGAATATTTTTGTTAAGGATTTTTTCTCTGTAACATAAATATAGAAAATATTGTATTGAATACATCAAAAATATTGTATAATTTTTTTAAGTAAGTTTATTTTTGTAATAATTTCAATTGTTATGGTATGACAATTACGATTTGCCTTTATAATTAAATTGTGCTTTCTTAATTTATGCTGTACATAATTTTTAGCGAGTTTCGTTGTTATTGCATTAATATTCTAATTGCTTGTTTTACTAACTTCCCAGTTGCTAATACAGACAGTCGGTCGGTGGTTGTAAACAAATGCGCTTTATCGTCTTCCTCCTACAAAGGTACCGTCAATAATTTTAAGAAACTTGACAAAAACTACAAGTTCCGTGGAAACTTACTGAATGTCAAGCAATGCGCGAAAAGAAGACTAGAAGATACTGACAGCGTCAACTCTGACGATGATGAAAACTGATTGCAGTAAACAGTTAAAGTTTATTGTATCCGAATAAAATTTAAAAAACTATTTTAACTAGTTATTAATTTTTACCTCTTTACTGTAATTATATTTATGAAGGTTTTGGAAAAGTCAAAAATGTTTGATTATATTTTGGTGATGATGAATCTGTATCTACCAATAAGATTTCGTCAAATTGGTCTGTTAATTCTGTATACAACAAAGTTCACAACCGTACAAATATCAAAGTAAAAATATTTTTTTTTGTGTGTGTGTTTAACGTCTGACTATTGTGCACACTTGGGCTATGCAGACGATGGGATGATTTACAGCGTATGAAAATGCCAAGCTCTGGCCGAGAATCGAACCCGGGTCCTCGGGGTGAAATCCCAGTACGCTATCAACTAGGCTAAAGTGAAAATAAGTACTTTCGAATAATTGGACTGAAAATGAATACCTATAAAAAAATTAAATAAAACGAGTTTTTCATTTGAATTTTTATTTATATTTTGTCCGATACGTTAACTTGCACGATTTACTATGTTCAGTACTCTATATTTGAGTATAGATATGGTTTTTGAAGATGGAGGCTCTCCGAAACGCGTCAACGAAAGTAGAATTGACGAAGCTAGGGAAGGCAGATCATTGTACTGAACATAGTGAAAATAATCCTAGCAGAAAAGAAGAAGAATAAAAAAATAATTTTTGCAAGATAAAATTCACTTACAAAATTTAAAATTTTCTATACAATATATTAAAAATTTTCTATACACTATGCTCATGGACAGAACAGCCAAAACAATAACCAAGGACAAGAAGCAACGGTTCCAAGGCAAAGTCAAATCCAAGCGAACGATCCAAATCTCTGACGAAGAAGAAAAGCGAGATCACAACGAATGAAGCGATACTGGACTACGAGGAAGGTACAGAACATTAAAAAGTGATTGATTTGGTGTACCCCAAAGTTGGGTGGAACAAATAAAGAGAATATAAAAATCAATATGAAATTACGAGTGTTAAATATTTTTTTTCCGCTTAACGTCCATACTTGATTGCGATTTCATTGAGGGCGGAGTTCCATATCAGTGGGAAGAAACCTTACGGCAGTAACTCCAGTCTAGAGACTACTACTTAAGATGCGCAAGTTCGGAGAATCAGCAGACGAACTGGTATTAAACAACGTTAGAATTTTGGCCCTCCACATATTATAATACCAGGGTTGTCCCCAACCTTATGTAAAATAAGGTTCCCAATAATTTTTCACAATTAAAAACATGTTTATTTGCATTGAATAATACATTCTTGGAAATCTTACACTTTTTTCTGTTTTTCGAAATAATCGCCGTTGAGATCGATGCGTTTTTGCATACGGTGAACCATCTTTTGTATGCCTGAATCGGGAAACACTCCCGCCGCGCCGCGAAGGTAGCATAAAACTTCTTCTTTCAGTTCGTCTCTGGTACTGAAATGCGCTTTTATTCAAATTAGGGAAGAGATGGTAACTACTTGGGACTAAGTCCGGGTTGTAGGGCGTATGTGTGACAGTATCCCATCCAAATTGGTTGATGTGATCGGTTGTTACACGGTCGGTGTGCGATAGAGCGTTGTCTTGATGGAAACAAACTCCCTTCGTGAGGATGCCTCTCCTCTTGTTTTGAATCGCGCGGCGAAGTTTCTTTAACGTCTCACAGTAACGATCAGCACTGATTTTTGTGCCGGTATCCATGAATTTGTACAACAATAACCCCTTCCTGTCCCAAAACACGCTCGCCATGACTTTGCCGTCAGACAGTGTTTGAACTTCCGCGGCTTCGGCGATTCTGGATGTGTCCACTGACGTGATTGTTCTTTCGTTTCCGATATCGTATAGTGTACCCAAGGTCTCGTCCCCAGTGACAATGGAGTCCAAGAATTACTTGCCATCGGTTTCGTAGGCGTGAAGAAATTTGCGGGCCGCATCAATCCGTTGCTGTTTGTGGTCTGCTTGGGACCCATTTTGCACAACCTTGCTATACCCAAAATTGTCTTTCAAAATTTAATCAGTTCAGGTCTTGCTGACATCAGGAATCATCACAGAGAGCTCCCGAACAGTCACCCTTCGATCATTCAGAATTGCTTCTTCCACTTTCGCAATCATTTCGTCCGAAACAGATGGATGTCCGGAACGCTGTTCATCATGAATTCTCTGCACCATTTGCGCACGTGTTGTATGCTCATACATTTTTCTCCGTAGACTTCACACAGTTGGATATGAATGTCCACCGGCGCAGTGTTTTTGCACACAAAAAACGAATCACAGAGCGTAATTCGCACCTGGCGGGAGACAGAAAAAA
>CM040191.1:64821097-64841097 GCA_022606455.1 Callitettix versicolor
TATAGGTAGAAAGAGAGGCAAGGCTTCATTTAAATAAATATTGGGTGGTTCGGAAAGATATTCAGAATTTATAGGTAGAAAGAGAGGCAAGGCTACACCTTGAATAAATATCGTGTGGTTCGGAAAGATATTCAGAATTTATAGGTAGAAAGAGAGGCAAGGCTGCACCTTAAATAAACGGTGGGTGGTTCGGAAGGAAACTCAGAATTTATAGGTAGAAAGAGAGGCAAGGCTTCACTTAAATAAATATTGGGTGGTTCGGAAAGATATTCAGAATTTATAGGTAGAAAGAGAGGCAAGGCTTCATTTAAATAAATATTGGGTGGTTCGGAAAGATATTCAGAATTTATAGGTAGAAAGAGAGGCAAGGCTACACCTTGAATAAATATTGTGTGGTTCGGAAAGATATTCAGAATTTATAGGTAGAAAGAGAGGCAAGGCTGCACCTTAAATAAACGGTGGGTGGTTCGGAAGGAAACTCAGAATTTATAGGTAGAAAGAGAGGCAAGGCTTCACTTAAATAAATATTGGGTGGTTCGGAAAGATATTCAGAATTTATAGGTAGAAAGAGAGGCAAGGCTTCATTTAAATAAATATTGGGTGGTTCGGAAAGATATTCAGAATTTATAGGTAGAAAGAGAGGCAAGGCTACACCTTGAATAAATATTGTGTGGTTCGGAAAGATACTCAGAATTTATAGGTAGAAAGAGAGGCAAGGCTTCACCTTAAATAAATATTGGGTGGTTCGGAAAGATACTCAGAATTTATAGGTAGAAAGAGAGGCAAGGCTTCACCTTAAATAAATATTGGGTGGTTCGGAATGATATTCAGAATTTATAGGTAGAAAGAGAGGCAAGGCTTCACCTTAAATAAATATTGGGTGGTTCGGAAAGATACTCAGAATTTATAGGTAGAAAGAGAGGCAAGGCTTCACTTAAATAAATATTGGGTGGTTCGGAAAGATATTCAGAATTTATAGGTAGAAAGAGAGGCAAGGCTTCACCTTAAATAAATATTGGGTGGTTCGGAAAGGTACTCAGAATTTATAGGTAGAAAGAGAGGCAAGGCTGCACCTTAAATAAACAGTGGGTGGTTCGGAAGGAAACTCAGAATTTCTAGGTAGAAAGAGAGGCAAGGCCACACCATAAATATACTTTAAATTGTTAAGGTGGAAGCCAATAATGACGAAATAAATTCATTGTGATTTGAAAACCTGTTTCCAAGTTTACATGAGTTTAAAAAGGTAAAAACTAATAACGTACAACGTCATCTTTTCAATTATTTTATTCGTATACAATAAACTTTTATTGTTTACAACAATCAGTTTTCGTCGTTGAAGTCAAAGTTTTGTACTTGATTTACGCACTTCGAGACAGCCAGTAGATCTTTTTTGAATTTGTATGACTTATCCAGTTGCCGAAATTTGTAGACCGTTAATCTGGCGAGGGAAAACGGGGAGTTGCATTTGTTTATGACTATAGACCGACTGTCTGTAGTAGCGGCTGTGAATTAAAATATTCAGTTAAAATCAAAACAGCAATAAAAACATCAATTACTTTAAATTCATTGATAAAAATTTTAAGTATTATTTTAAAAACTATATTTTTGTATATACTGTACAAAAATACTTTATATACTGTATTAGGCAATATAATATGTATATATATTTTTTGTGTTTAACGTCCGACTATTGTGCACACTTGGGCTAATGCAGACGGTGGAATGATTTATAGCGTATGAAAATGCCAAGCCCTCATCGGGAATCGAACCCGGATCCTCGTGGTGAAAGCCTAGTACGCTGTCCACTAGACCACCGAGGCGGCATATATATATATATATATATATATATATATATATATATATATATATATATATATATATACATACATACACACACACACACACACACACACACACACACACACACACACACACACACACACACACACACACACACACACACGAAAAGCCGCCTCGGTGGCCTAGTTGATAGCGTACTGGGCTTTCACCCCGAGGCCCGGGTTCGATTCCCGGCCAGGGCTTGACATTTTCATACGCTATAAATCATCTCATCGTCTGCATTATCCCAAGTGTGCGCAATAGTCAGACGTTAAACACAAAAAAAAAAAAAAAAAAAAAAAAAAAAAAAAAAAAAAAAATTAAGTGTTTTTCTACATCAAAGCTCAGTAAAATTATACAAATTTAATCATAGGAGTAATACTAATTTTGAAAATTAAATTTTGAATATATTTTTTAATTAATTTAATTTTTTTTATTTGTGGCTAAACTACTTTCCATTTATATTATGATATTCTATGTCAATTACGCAATAATTAATAGTACTATAAATTTTTAATTTTTAGTTTCCATAACTCAAACTTTTTTTATCAAAATATCGTTCTATATAATAGACATCAGTCTTATGTGATAATATGATCCTATTTGATTACATCAGTTTTAAATAATTCGAACACTTAAAAAAAGTTAAAAAATAACATAGTTTTCGACGCACCCTCTATAGTTGGCTCTGTAAATAATAGTGTTTGTTAAGAACTTTCCAAAAAAAATTTATAAGGCAGGAGTTCTCATAAAATCTTTTTTCTGCTTCTACCCCCTAAATATTTTTTTTTTCTTCCGTAGAACCCCAAATGTTTACAATGTGTTGCACAAATATCACCGCAAATGAAGTTTTTATTAAAGGAAATTGAGTAATACAATTTTTTAAATAATTTGTATTTTGTATTATTAGATATACATTAAAAATTTAATTATGTTTATATAAGCAGAAATTTAAATAAAATATCAATCACATAAATACATAACATTTTAATGAGATAGTCGCGGTTGATGTCCTTCGATTATCTTACATCCGGGGAAATATTTGTCAATGTTAATCGTAAATCACCACTTTCTGATATCTTGAATCGATTTTTCGTCTTTGTCAATAAATTATTTTGGCTATATCCTGCCTCAACCAAGTAAGAACTAGGAAATGCTAACAATAGTGGTTCGCTGATACTTGTTAATCTGACGTATTTTGTGCGTCTTTAAAAATTGAAATTTTATTTCATCGACCCCCTTGAAAGTTCAATAGACTTCTAAGGAGTTTTTCTGGACTCCTTTCAGAACCCCTGTTATAGGGTAATGGAAACAATACTTCAGTAACATTTTTGTGAAAAACCACCTTAGATAGTTTAGTAAATTTAAATATTTTTTTAAACGTAAATACTTACTTCCTTTTTCACTACAACGGCCGTAGTAAAACACTCCTGACGCGCTGTCCCAGCCAAGTACGACAAGCTTGAACTTGTACTTTGTAACTGAAAAGAGGAAACACAAACGTGCCAGTAGTTTAAATAATAGTTGACTTAATTCTAGAACAGTGTATTCTTAAATAACTGCCTGGCACCGCTCCACGCCAATGGGTTCACGCTCCAACGACGTTTCTGCCAATTTAACCGTAATATTTGCGAAAAATGCTACTATCGGAAATTCTCTTTCTTATGAAGAGTTGTGAAAGGACGAACCGTATAGTCCATATTGCCGCAGGCGGTAACTACACTTGTTATCGTTAAATCAGAGGCCAGAGGCCGACATCTTGAAATGAAAGCGAATAAAATATATTTTACAAACTATTTGGGCTTTACAACTTTGCACCAAATTTGAAAACAAGCGGTCAAAGGGTTTAGCCGAAACTACGTAAAAACATTCAAATAAACTGTAGAACAGGTGAATTAAAACAGACTGCTTGCTTCGATCAGTCAATGACATTAATGTTTTAAAATTAATATAAAGAAAAATTTAAAAAACATTTTTTAAGGGAAACAAACATTTTGGTTTTACTTGGTTTTTTTAATTTTTTTTTTTGCCTCATGGAACCACTTTAGTCTAAATTTCAGTTCTTCCCAAAATCGGGCTGTAATTTTCCTCTCCAATAATCCCTCATTCGATCAGATCGTTGCTTTCTAACGGCATCTGTGATCACCACCTTCTTGTATCTCTTCGGTTTATCCACTTTAAATTAGTCTTAAGAATGCGTGTTATTTTACATTTGTCTGTTGCATCATCCATTTTCAGTCCTATTTCACTGAGGTCTCTGAGGACTTGTGTGATGTATATTCCCTATGTTTTCCTGTTGATGCTTCTCATTACCGGTTTTCTCAGGATTCTGTCCTCCGGCATTCTTAATATGTAAAAGAAGTGGGAAATTCTTCGTTTTTTTCATTACACTGAGAACTGGGTCGACATATTTGTATACTGTTTCATTGGTGGCTATTCTCCAGGTCCCGTCTTTCCGGTAGCTTTTGTTGAGACACGTTCTGACGATCCTTCTCTCCGTCTTAAGCAGCGGGTCCGTCTTGTTATTGTTTTTGATTTGGAAGAGAGTTTCACTGGCATATAATGTTTCTGGGAGTACCACTGATTTGTAGTGGCGTATTTACTTCGTTTATAACAGGAAAATTGTATTTTTTATAAAAAAACGTCCCGTCTTAAGGAAAATTATTTAATGGAAATGTTATCGTTATTATTTTGAAAGTAATAAATATTCTTGACACGCAACTTAGCGATGACAAGTTGAAACACGTTTAGAAAAATTAAAAAAAATATCACATTTTAATTTTATCTCTTAGAAAATTTAACATTACCATCGTAATCAGCGTTAAAATCTGTGTAATTAGCTGACAATAATTCTCCCTGATTTTCACGAAATCGCAAGAATTTCAATGGTTATATATAAAAAAATACGATTCCTCTTAAAGTTAGTACATGTACTGCCGAAGCAAGCCTAGTTGATAACGTATTAGGCTTTCACCCCGAGGATGCCGGGGTTCGATTCCCGGCCAGGGTATAGCATTTCATACGCTATAAATCATCCCATCGTCTGCATTAGCCCAAGTGTGCACAATAGTCGGACGTTAAACACCAAAAAAATCCTCTTAAAGTTATTCAAACTTTAAAAGAAATCGTATTTTTTTATTACAACATAGCCACCGGATCACATATTTAAGTAATTAGGATTATGACCTATTCTTCCCGTCAGTGGTCTATCCACTCACCTCGTAAAGGCTACGGCGGTTTCGAAACTATCGTTTCATTTTCAGGCCGTTATACAAAATTCCCTCTGTCGAGGTCGTCACAAAGTCAAACAAAACATTAAAACATACATCACAAACACTTTTTTTTTTTTTTTTTTTTTTTTATTCCTTATTATAGCAATCTAGTAATACACTAATAAGCTATTTGTCCTTAACCTAAACTACTACGATACAACATTCCACTAAGGTCAATCCACTGACAATCCCTTAGTATATAATTAATAGTCACTTAACTAATGTGACCTAAGAGCTACACAGTTCAAATGGTTTAACTCTTTTCAATCTTCTCATTGAGACATCGCTGTTAAGTAGTTGGAGTGCTTCGACATTGATGTGCTGTTGCAATCTTCGTCTATGACCTCGTGCAAATTTACTGACTTCACTATCAATAGTTGGAACCTCAAGATCTTTATGTATGTTCTCATTCCTGATGTACCAAGGGGCATTAACTATACCCCGAAGTACCTTATTTTGAAATCGCTGAATGATATCTCTATTACTCTGGGCAGTACAACCCCACAGTTGGATACCATAGGACCACAAGGGCTTAAGGACTTGCTTATATATCAATACTTTGTTATACACTGATAAGGAGGAACAACGACCCAACAACCAATGCAACTTTCTGTATTTTAATTTTAACTCCTCTTGCTTTTTCTTAACATGGGGTTTCCACCTGAGTTTAGCGTCCAACGTCATGTCAAGGTATCTAGCTGTGTTCGCATATGGAACCACTTGGTGATTAATATAAACGGGTTTGTGCTCGATATGCTTATTAGTGAAATCGATATGCACAGATTTGCTTTCATTAAGCTTAATTCGACACGTTTTAGTCCAGGTTTGTATTTGGTTTATAGCTGTTTGAAGTTGTCTGATCGATTCAATGTTATTGTCACCAACAGATAAAACTGCTGTGTCATCAGCAAAGGTAGCAACTATACTTTGTTCAAAAGTTGGTAAATCACGGGTGTACAAAAGATAAAGGGTTGGCCCCAAAACACTGCCTTGAGGCACTCCTGCTTTAATTTCCTTCAAGTTAGAATAGGCGTCTTCTTGCTTAACCCTGAAATATCTTTCTGATATATAAGATTCCAGTATCATTGAATATTGAACAGGAAGGAATAATTTAAGTTTGTAATTCAGACCTTCATGCCAAACTTTGTCAAATGCCTGTGAAACGTCTAAGAATATTGCTGAGCAGACCTTCTTTTCTTCTAACGATTGTTCAATTACATTAGTATTTCTATGGACCTGATCAATTGTAGAGTGTTTATTTCGAAACCCAAATTGATGATCTGGGATGAGTTTAGAATCTTCGATAATGGGTTTTAGTCTTTTTAACAAAAGTTTCTCGAACAATTTTGACATACTTGGCAAAAGTGATATTGGTCGATAAGATGTTGTTTCGTTAGGTGGTTTTCCAGGCTTGGGGATCATCACAACTTCAGCCACCTTCCACATTTGAGGTTCATATTTCAAACGAAATGATGTATTGATCAGATTGGCTAGCTTTACCAGCGCTCTTCTAGGGATTTCTCTCAGAATTTGCCCAGTAATAAATCACAAACACTGAGCACAATTACACGTTTAAAATATTCACCATGAAATTCGGCTTGGCCAAGCTACACTCGTACGTCGTTACATTCCGGACTGCGTGTGTAGCTTGGCCAAGAAGAATTTCATGATGAATATTTTAAACGTGTAATTGTGCTCAGTGTTTGTGATGTATGTTTTAATGTTTGTTTAATTTTGTGACGACCTCGACAGAGGGATTTAACATTTTGTAGATTTTTTTTTTTTGAGTTTAACGTCTGACTATTGTGCACACTTGTGCTAATGTAGACGATGGGATGATTTATAGCGTATGAAAATGCCAAGCCCTCGCCGGGAATCGAACCCGGGTCCTCAGTGTGAAAGCCTAGTACGCTATCCACTAGGCCACCGAGGCGCTATGGCTCAGGTAAAAACTCAATTCCGCAAGAATAACTAAGGTTGTTATATGGACTTGCTAAATTTTTGGTTCTTGTTTTTGCAGTTTCTTTTCCTTTCTTTATATTGTTATTTGTTAGATTATAAGTAAAGTCATAAAGGCACAATGGCACACTGGTTTTTTGTTATTTGTTAGATAAGTAGATATAAGTCATAAAGGCACAATGGCACACTGATTTATTTTGCAAATAGGGTTTAAGTACAATGGCAGATGCATTTTTTAGGGTATAAGTTTAATTTGAGTTTTGTTTTGAAAATTGTATTAGATTTAAGTTAGAAATAAGATGTTAATAGATTTAAGGAATAATGTAAATGCGAAGCGCGGCTAAATAGGGGGTATAATGGGCACACGCCCGGGTATACTCTCTAAGCTTGTAATGAAGCTATGTAATGAAAAAAAAAAAAAGGCCACCGAGGCGGCTACATTTTGTAGAAGATGAAACGATAGAGTTTCGAAACCGCTGTAGCCTTTAAGTGAGTGGACGGGACGGGAAGAATATATCATAATCCTAATTACATTTTTTTTATATAGGCCCCTAACCGTTGAAATTCTTGAAATTTCATTGAAATTTGCTGTACGTCTTTTTTATACAGCTGAACGTATTTTCCTGAGAAACTAAACTTTTCAATATTTTACTAAAAACGGTTGAATAAAATGAAAGTCAAATGCGAACACTATATAAGTAACGACATAAATCAGGATTTGAGTCCTTTAACGTTTCTCGTCTGGCTCTTTCCTTAATGCAGCTGAATTTTTTTGTAACATTTCATGTTCGTTATATTTCAAACGGTTTTCGCAAATAACATTAACCATAGTTAACACTAACCTTTTCCATTATCATTGGTGACGGTCAAAGTCTCGTCAATAATTCCATTGCTAATGTTGTCCAAAGAATAAGCAGTGGTGGTGCTTTTATTGTCCCTAAACGAAATAAAATATAAAAATATTATAATATAAGCGAACAGAAATTGATAAAAGAAAATCAATAAAGATAACTGTTAAAGGATGAATTATGTAAACGTAAACATTAATTATGAATTTATGAGTTGATACAGATAAAATATATTAACAAAAAACTAAGGTGATTTAAAAAATTATATTTAGTTATTTATTTAGATAACTGTCAGTATATTTCATACTGAATAACATTAATGTATTAATTAATGTATTCCTAAAAAAATTGCAAATAAAACTGTCGAATCAACTAGAAATAAAAGCACGAAATTTGCTAAAATGTTGACCTTTGTTCACGTTCAAGTATAACCATTGTTTATTTTCATACAACCATTATTTATGGTGCAAAATAAAAACAGTTTAACAACGTATTCCTGACACCAAAAAACTATAACATTTCAGACAATATTAGTATCTAATCCGACAACTTAAAAGTGTATTTGTTTTTCCTAAGCTTACTTTATTTGCGTGATAGTTCCTCTGTATGTGATGACGTCATCTCCGTGGATTTCTGCGGTTGCGCAGTCCACGTCTTGCAGTCCGGTTGAATAAACATAAATGTAATTGCCACTGTTAGCGATCTGCATAGCAATAACAAAACGCATATTTAATTGGATGGAACTTAAAAAACAATACAGTGTAAAGATTGTATCCGCAATTAAGAATATAGTCTAGTAAATATTTTTAAAGCACTACGTAGGTGTTGGTTTCAAAAATAAATATAGTGAGCAAGCTTTTCTGAAAAACAGATGTCTAGACGAAAATCGACCATTGAATTTTTCATTTTTGAATCGTATTTCACTTTTACATACTCTATGTAAAATCAATTTATAGACAACAAACAAACACACACACACACACACACACACACACACACACACATATATATATATATATATATATATATATATCCCCGCAGGGGGGTGCAGACTAGCTGCACCTATTGAGAGGATTTAGACGTCCCTCGCGGTACCCGAGTCTAACACACACTTATACTTACAACACTACACTTATGACTTTAACACTTTACACTCACACTTACATTTAGGGAAGCGATAATAGCCTCAATGTACTTTTCGCCTTAAAATAACAATTATATATATATATATATATATATATATATATATATATATATATATATATACATATATATATATATATATATATATATATATATATATATATGTGTGTGTGTGTGTGTGTGTGTGTGTGTGTGTGTGTGTGTGTGTTGTGTGAGTGTGTGTGTGTGTTCGTAATCAGTAAAACTTCTAGTTTCAAATAAAATATTATACAAAAAAATAAATAAAATAATAATAATTTTAAATTTAACGCCTTACATTATTAACTGCCTCTGAATATTTTTATCGTCGACTCCCATTTTGTAGAGCATAGAAAAATGCTTCGAACGGTTGAAAATTTTTAATTACGTTTAACTTGAGTAAAAGAAAAAGAAACAGTTTTAAATAATTTAATGCATTTTTTTGTAAATTTTACAACAGTTAATTACAATTAACTGTGCTATAATTAACAGTTATAACTGTTATATAACTGTTATAACAGTTATAACTGTTATAAACAGTTATAACTGTAATTATAACTGTATTGTATTATAATTAACAGTGAATTATAATTAAACTATGCTACGACAAACACATGAAAACAAGTCAAATATTTTACAGTTTCCGATAACTATAAACAATTTAAAATTTTGGAAGAAATAAGACACGTTGAAAAAAATGTTTAATTTAATTCTTAAACTGGATGTTAAAATTCACCTCTTTGATGTCGAACGTTGTCACTGCCTTCTGTAGCATGTTGTCATTGCACGGTCCAACGTTGGCGTAGAAGTCGCGTGGGTCCGGCGGGCTGGCAGCACTGGACAATGCAGCCAAACTGACCAATAGAAGCAGTTTCATTTGCATCGTGATGGATTTTAAATTCTGAAAATATCCTTAAATGAAAAATCCATAAATAATTAGTAACAATTAGTCAATAACAAATTTCCATTTGAAAAATGAGCTGTAAAAGACCCAGACCGGGCCTTGAAATGATAATCGATCCAGTAGGTCAGGACCTATAAAACACTTTTTGTTGGTTTGTTGTGTTGTGTGTGTGTGAGAGAGAGAGAGAGAGAGAGATAGATGGAGACAAAATGTAATTTTTGTTCTGATTTGAGACAAACGTGGAACAAAAATCGACTTTCATAATATATTATATATATTATTTCGCAGTAAAATTTATTCGACAGTTCCAAAATAACAATAATTTTAAAATTAATAATTTTTTTGTCTTAAAAGTTTTTAAAAACTCGCATTTTACATCGTAATCAGTGTCAAAAAAAAAAAAATACACGAATGAGCACTTTTATTTTTGAAATCAATAAACCTTTTGATGTTGCACAGGGTGTACATTTCCTAATTTTAAATGTAATTTGAAGATTAGAATCCTAGTATATGCAAATTTGTTGCTGATTATTACGGTGAAAACAATACTCTTTGGATACTTCAAAAAATACACAAAAAATACTTCAGAAAATGTGCTTCTTTCACGTCAGGAGACATCTGTGATCTGTGATTATTTTTAATCATTAGTCAGTCAATTAAAATAGGTTAAGAAAATTTTTACTTGGAAAAATTTTATATGTTCGAGGCAAAAAACATTATCGCTAGCATGATAAAAGTAATTTTGTTACACTTTTCTTTAGAAATTTTCATTCCACCACTATAAACCGCATCAAGTCTGCATATATTGGCATTGTAAAGTTTTAAACACATTCTGACTTATCCCTGATTACAATCTCTTTGGAATTCTAATTTGTTCATTTTAATCAGTATTGAAATTAAAAAAATAGAACTTAACCAAGTCTTTATAATTTATAAGAATTTTGAAAATTTAAAAAGCAAATTTTTTCAGTTTTTTCTTTGTTAATTACGATAATGAAACCATATTTTTAAAAACATTTAAATTAATTCAAACTTTAAATCCTACCATACGCAAACTTTAACGGTAATTATGATGGTGAATTTCAAAAACGGTAAGAGAAAGAAAAATACTTTTCAAAATTCGATTCTATCACGTCAGCGAAACGGTTGTGCACTGAGTTTTTTGTATACATTAGCGTTACGCGTAGATTAACAGTTTATAAAACAATCACTGTTTTCGTTCACTGCCAATACACACCAAATGAGGGCGCAGGTTATGCAAAATGGATACACCCACGTTGATAGATGTTAACTTAGTCTCGGTAAATACAGTACATTGTATTGTCTTTATTTTATACATTGCTGGCTAAGCGATCAGTGACGCCTCGACTTTTCTAGCTGTGTGACACACACACACACACACACACACACACACACACACACACACACACACACACACACACACACACACACACACACACACACACACACACACACACACACACACACACGCGCGCGCGCGCACAACTCATAAAGAGATTAACATATCAGGATCGGTGCTCATTTCTACGAAGGTCCTGAATCATTGAATCATATATTAATCGCATTTAATATATGATCCTCATAGTGTAGTGTCATTACAATGTTTACTGCTTTATTCTATGATATTTCAAGGTATTAAAGTGAACTAGATCTTTCAAATCCGTTACAAAACATTTTGATGGTGTATCAATAAGTTACAACAAAAAAAAGAAACAAACAAAGTCTTAAATTCATAATTCGTTCATCATATTTTTACTACATGAAGTTACATGTTACTACATATTTACTACATATCTTTACTACATACCAAAATAAAAATAACTGAAAATTATGATTTGAGAGTAAATTTTTTAAAAAATTCAATTGTGGTCAGGATTTATTTTTTATGTCTTTTAATTTATAAGACATAAACTGAAAAAAATTTCAGAACCTTTCAACAGAAATTCGTTAATTATGCTGAAAATATGAAAACGAACCATGACCGCAGTCAGGTACTTTTCCAACAGCATTTTAAAAACCAAAATGTTGATTTATTTAAACATTAAAACTATACCGATTGTAAAATCAAATTAATAAAAACGTTTTCGGAAAAAAGGCTATTTTTTGTACAATTTGTAACCAAATTAACGAATGATTATTTTCGTCATAATAATATTTTATAGACATAATAATATTTTATGTCCCTCTCCTGGAATACAAAGATAAGGCATTATCATACTGTAATTAAACCAGAAGCCTTATATGCAGCTGAAACATTATCTCTCACAACCCTGGGCCCACTTGAAAAGCTGGAGATCAAAGAAAGAAAGATATTAAAAAAAATCTTAGGCCCCAAATTCCGTAACAACCAATTACTCCACATCAGGAATGAAACCCTTTACCAAAAAACTGAAACACTATGAGACACAATAAGAAAAATGAGAATTGAATTTTATGGTCACATCCTCCGAATGGACAAAAATAGACTAACCAAAAAAATATTTGACTACTTTCGCAATAGAAGAGCCAAACCGCTTTGGTTTAGAGAAACAGAGAAAGACATAACAGAACTACAAATCACTGACACTATGCTCATGGACAGAACAGCCAAAACAATAACCAAGGACAAGAAGCAACGGTTCCAAGGCAAAGTCAAATCCAAGCGAACGATCCAAATCTCTGACGAAGAAAGAAAAGCAAGGTCACAACGAATGAAGCAATACTGGGCTACGAGGAAGGCACAGAACATTAAAAATGATTAATTTAGTGTACCCCAAAGTTGGGTGAAAAAAATAAAAATAATATTTTATAGATTCATTACCAACAAAATATAATACCAGAATTATTTTAAAACATTTTGTGCAATTGTTACTTACCAAATGTAGTAGTTGCAAGTATTGTTGCTCCGAAAAAAATGGCCGCTTTTTATACAGAACGTTTGACATTGAAACGACACAAAACAGATTCGGCAAACAATGCTTTTATTATAACGGTATTTGTGTTCTATTGTTAGCCGATGTATAATTTGTAAAGCAAATGTAAACGTTGCGAAATAAATGTAAAGAATTACGAAAAAACTAATTTTATGAAATGTCCGAACTCAGAGAAAAATTTGCTTTTCTAGAATGGGGGAGGGTTAAAAAACAGTTGTAGATAAAATTGTAGTACTGATAAGATTTAATAATAATTGGAAAAAACATTTCCCAAATCCACTTATATTCAACTTTCTGAGTATAAGCACCTCAGTAGAATTCCTCTAACGACAAATATGTAAACTACCTCCAAAAAATAAAAATGAGCTTAATTTTTCGAAATATTTGTCTAGGTTTTCCTCAAACCCTGACCGAGAGTAAATAATGTATTAAAGTAATTAATTTAAAATAACAGACACTTGTATGTAAAATGTGAATTGAGGAAAACAATGTACTATTCATGAGCTGAAAATATTTATCGGACACACTTAATTTAAATACTATATATATATATATATATATATATATATATATATATATATATATATATATATATATATATATATGTGTGTGTGTGTGTGTGTGTGTGTGTGTGTGTGTGTGTGTGTGTGTGTGTGTGTGTGTGTGTGTGTGTGTGTGTGTGTGTGTGTAGGCTATTCATTGTATTTAAATTAAGTGTTTCTGATTAATTTCTTCATCTCATGAATCGTACTTATATATATATATAAGTACGATTCATGAAATGAAGAAATTAATCAGAAACACTTAATTTAAATAGAAATGTTTAACTATATATACATATATAGTTGAAATTTATGATTTGTAGGTGCTTACACTTAGCAGTACATAGAACACCTGCACGCACTTGCCGACACACACGCGCACGCGCGCACACACACACACGCGCGCGCGCACGCACACACACACACACACACACACACACACACACACACACACACACACACACACACACACACACACACACACACACACACACACACACACACACATACGTACACATTCGCGCATACACACACAAGCAGACACTCGCACACGCATGTACGCCACACACACACACACACACACACACACACACACACACACACACACACACACACACACACACACACATACACACACGTACACGCTCGCGTGCACACACACATACGTGCGCGCTCACACATACATACATATAGACACACACACACACACACACGTACGCACATACGTACACACTCGCACGCGCACATGCACGCACAAACACCCACGCGCGCGCGCACAAACACTCACACAAACACACTTTCTCATTTCAGTAATATCTTTAATTAAATATTTGGAAACAATTTGCTTGGACATTAAGTGACTAAATAAATAAGATTTGAAGAATATTGGCCTTTTTGCAATTATTATCGGTTTTGTGCGACTGATAATGAATGACGATTGTAATTTGAAAACCGCGGTGCGATAATTACTAATTTTTTTTGTCGTGTTTGTTAGATTTGCCTTGAAAACTACTTTCTCTCAATTAAAGTTGTCATTCGGTATAAGCGAAATACAATTATTTCTGTGCATTTTCATACTGTTTCTCTAACTTTGATAATAAATTACAAACTTTCGGATCAAAAATTGCCACTGTAAAGTATAATGTATAGGTCTAATCTTTTTTTTGTAACATTTATACTTATATACCATTTGGACTAATGAGGACTAGTGATTAATTTTAACTTAAAGAATTTCTTACGATAAAATAACTCACGAAACGGAGACCATGAAAAAATTATTGTTGCGATTTTAATTTTAACCCTAAAAGCGATGAACGACCTATAAGTCGTTTGAAAGCCTACGTCTAAGCAATGAGCGACTTATAAGTCGTTGAAAACACCGTTACCTTAACACAAAGTTTTAACACATTTATCCTGTTGCAATCTTAATAAAATAAATACCTTTAGAAAGTAGAGATTCTAAGCTTTATTTGGCATGTTTTAGATTTATGAAATTTGTATATAAATTGTTACAATAAATTCATAAGTAAACACACTAATTTCTAGTACTCGCCTTTGCTTCTAGGCGTCCGCCATATTGCCTGTTTTCAAACTAATATTTGACCAAGTAAATTGGTAGCGTTTGAAAGACTGATCCTTTCATTCATCTGTTGAATATTTTACTTACGAAATATAGTTCTGTATATGTGATTTTTTCAAACTGTAGTCTACAAACGAAGTAAGAAACGACGAAATTACAGAGGTCCAAGAACTCCTCGATTTCTAGTACGTTTCTTGCCATAGATCAACTATTTTCTTCACAATTGTAGTGTGAAAGTTCCAATACAAAGTGAGCCAAGCCTACTTTTTTGTCCTGAAATGTTGGTCGTTTTTCACCCGAGTAAGCATCAGTCCGCCATTGTGTGCCGTGCATGAAAGTGTGTGTTATTTCTCGTCATAATTTTGATATTTGTGTTGTTTTTGTTGTTGTTTAGTGTTTGTAATTGTGTAAATATTTCTTATTACACAATAAGAAATAAAAATTGTTTTTATTTAAATATATGCGATAAAAGTGACTTAACGGCTAAACTAAAGAATTTTTGATTATGTCACTGCGTTAAATAAACTGTTTTTCGAAATTTCAATTTTTGTAATTTTTTCAAAAGAAAATTGTCAGTAATGATATATTTTATTAATCAGTGGTTCTTTTACTTAAAGACAGTATAAAAAATATGTGTATTTGTTTCAGTTTACATACTGTTTTACACGGCTAAATGTTACTTGGCGATTTTCAAAAATTTGTACTCAAGTGTTTTTTTACGTTTCTAACATAAAAACTTATAAAACAAACATACGTTTGTGTATACCGTTTTATTTACAAATAAATTTGAAAACTTCTGTATATTTTTTTAAAAAATGCAAAAAATTATTTTTATTTTTAAATGGGGCTCTAAGTTGATTGTTTTATTTCACAAAATTATATATATATATATATATATATATATATATATATATATATATATTCCAACGGTAATACCTACCTTTAAAAATTTTTTGCTTACAATCACTGAATTCTTTATTTTGTTTAGAAAAAAATGATATACAACTCTTTAAGCTTTAAACAGAAATTATATTTTTATTTGAATTTCAAACATTACCATGCACAGTACAAGGAAAACTGCTTACACTTCACTGTGTTCTGCATTACACTATTAGTGTTAAACCGGCTAACGATTCGATCAATTGTTACTCAAATGTAGCCCATAACAATGTAACCTCGAAATATTGTTTTCTGTTTTTCCTCAAATATTTCTCACAGGCAAAAATCTTTAAAACTGACTTAAGTTTAGAAAATTTGAATTAAAAAAAATTGCTATATTGCCTTTTACATTTACACTCCAATAGTAAATTTCTATTCTTTCAAATTAGGTACACTAGTTTGATTTTTAAGTCATTATAAATAACAAAATATTTAACGAAAATGATGCTAATTATACTATTTTAATGATGGCCTCTAAATCGAAATTTTATTCCTACAATGTTTTTAAAGGACTTGTTTAATTTAAAACAGCTGTTTAATAAAGGAAAGTGTCATGTTTTGTTATTTTAATATTTTTTTAATATATTTTTTGAATTAATAGTATTATTTACACCATCTTTTAACCCTTAAATGTCATTAATGAACATGTAACCTTACCTTTTTAGGCAGGACACAAAGTTTGCTAAATTTAAGCCGTTTATTTCGGAGAATAATATCTTCCATTTCAAAATAACTTTAACGATAAGTATCCAGTTCAAATGACCTTTAGTTTTGTAGAAATTACAACCAACAAAATTGAATTATTCATTTTTTATCTCAACTTTCAAGTCTTGAAATACCAAATAAGTTTCAATTGTGTCACAATAAAAGTACAGGAATGCTTTTGTTTTGTCAAAAACACAACTTAGTAACACTATCTCATTTATTTAGAAACAATAAACTTAATAAAACAACAATAAACTTATTTACAACAATCAATATTCAAATTGATCTGTCAATATTTCTGTCGCTATATTTGTCGAGCGATCAACATTCTGGAAGACGACGTAGGTCTCCGTTGAATTTGTAAGACTTATCCAAGTTGAGATATGTAAAAAGACCGGTTATTGCCCAATAGTGGGAATAATTGCACTTTCTGACAATTATTGACCGACTGTCAGTCAGCGCAGCTGAAAATAAAACAAATAATTGTACATCAATATACTTTTTTTTAAAAGTCCGACTATTGTGCACACTTGGGCTAATGCAGACGATGGGATGATTAGATGGCGTATGAAAATGCCAAGCCCTGGCCGGGAATCGAACCCGGTTCCTCGGGGTGAAAGCCTAGTACGCTATTAACTAGGCCAGCGAGGCGGCTCAGTTGTACATCAAATGTCAAAATTATAACGTATTACTTAGAAACTGCTAAAGTCGACTTGTTTCAAATGGCTAAGTCACCGGTCAGTTTGCTAAATTTCTGAATCTGCGCATCAGAAGAACGTAGCTTCGATTCTGCAGTTACTGTCGCAAGCTTTGCCCTTTCCGTTAGTTCATCCTTACAAACTGTAATCTGACATAGTATGAATTAAAATCCGCATAAATACATTTTGAAATTTATTTTTTTAAAGTTGACCATTTTACTAAAATTATATAATTAATTTGCTAGAGGTAGGCCCAATAACATGATCAATGTCCAGACTTTACACGTATGTTTTGTTTTTAGGAACAAGGTTTCATTAGGGGTGTGTAATGGACTAAGGGGATGAATCACTTTTACTGTCACAACTCTATCGTTTCATTGTGCTTGGCGAAAAGGTAATTTATTTCAGGTGTTCCATGCTAGCTGCGTGCACACGTGAGAAATTAAATATCAAGACTGGCGCTACTACCGGTAAACAGAAGCTTGTCGTGGCAGGTTTAAACATGTCTGTGCCTGTTGATGCTTCCCCCGCCCTCAGCTCAATGGGCACGGTGTACGTTGCTTAGTCTCGCTGTAGCAACCATTCGAGTTGTTGCGATACAGTCTCTTAAACGAGAATAACGAGAGTAACGAGAATTTTAATTTTTTGAACAAAACATTTATTTATTCTTCTACATTGATGTTATCGCCTTCAAAATAGTCCCCATTGGAGATTATGCACTTGTGCCAGCGCTTCTTCCAATCGTCGAAACACTTCTCAAACTCGTTCTTTGAGATAGCCTTTAGTTCTTTCAGCGATGCGCTTTTAATGTCATTTACGGCTGTGAAACGACGGCCGTTTAAGGTTCACTTTATTTTTGGAAATAGGAAAAAGTCACACAGAGCTATTTCTGGCGATTATGGAGGCTGGGGCATCGTTACAGTACTGTTTTTGGCCAAACATTCACGAACAAGCAATGAAGTGTGAGCTGGTGCATTATCGTGGTTCAAAAGCCATGAATTGTTTTTCCACAGATCCGGGCGTTTTTTTCGGATTGTTTCACGCAAACGACGTTGAACTTGTAGGTAGTACTTCTTATTGACCGTTTCACCTGGTGGCATAAATTCAAGATGCACTATGCCCTTAACATCGAAGAACCCAGTGAGCATAACCTTCACGTTCGACCGCATTTGTCAAACCTTTTTCGGTCATGGCGAGCCAGAATGCCTCCACTGGGGTGATTGAGCCTTAATTTCGACGTTATATACTTAAACCCCTGTTGTAATACGTTTCAGTAATTCTGCTTCGTCGATGACTTCATTTAGTGACTCCTGAGCGACTTCCATTCACCGCTGTTTTTGTTCAAAATTCAACAATTTTTGAACGAATTTTGCTAATACGCGTTTCATACACAAAACATTGGAAACAATGTCATGGCATGATCCAACGATATGCCAACATATTCAGTGATCTCTCTAATTGTGATTCGATGATTGTTCATAACCGTATCTTTCACATTTTCCACGTTTTCGTTGGTTGTTGATGTGCTGGGGCGTCTATTATTCATTATTGTTATTCATTATTATTCCTCATCTTCAACATCTTCACGGTCTTCTTTGAAACGTTTATACCACTCGTGAACTCTTGCTTTACTCACAGCAGACTCACCATAGGCCTTTGTTAACATTTCACACACTTTGTTACACTATTCCATTTTTTACGCAAAATTTGATACAAATTCTTTGATCCATTTCTTTTAACAAACGAAAATCGCCGAGCTCATAAAAACACGTCTAACCTTAGTGGCTGTCACAGACAAAGTCAACAATGAAAACAGCTGAAAGATTTATCGTACTTCAAAGGCATGTATACCAATATAATAAAAAAAATGTTTGACAATCGTACTCTCCAAGCCCACGAAATTAAAAAATTCTCGTTACTTTTTGAACAGACCTTGCAGAATTAAGCTTTTAAAACTTTTAAATAAAATTTTGTTTAGAAATTTATTCAAAAAATGTTTTCCGTTTATTGAAAATGTTAAAATATAGTTAATTAAAAAAAAACAACACAGTCAATTGAAATCTATATTATTTATAGTTAAATACATTAATAATCTACTTACTGCCTTTTTCACTGCACCTTCCATAATACAATATACCGTTATCTTTGTCCCAGCCGAGTACCACAATCTTGTATTTGTACTTGGTACCTGAAAACAAAATTCCTAACTAAATTATTAGTTACGAGACCAGAAACCGACCTTGAAACTATGTTTTTCTGGATGTGCATTTAGTTTTACATAGATGATAGATACATTAAAAAAATATAAAACACATAAAAAAAGGCGCTTTTAAGATTACTGAAATAGTGTTTAGCCTTATTACATTGTTGATGATATAACGTTAATCGTTGTATATCCTATATAATTCCTCGTTCGGCTAAATTGCAAAAAGAATGGATGGAAAAATTCTAAAATGCATAAAGAATTAATTTTAGCTGAAAATCAAATTAAAATTGTTAATATCTAAATAGCCTTCTTAAATATTATTTAAATTTCTACTAATGTCCATTAGCATTGAAGGAGCCATCGTGGTAATACCAAGACCAGGAAAGGTTATTACTTACCCCTATAAATGAAATGG
>CM040191.1:64851097-64856097 GCA_022606455.1 Callitettix versicolor
GGAACAATGCTAATTTCTATGTGTTCGTGCCTTGTGCGTGTGTACGTGTGCGTGTGTGTGTGTTCGTGCGCGCGCGCGCGCGTGTGTGTGTGTGTGTGCGTGTTTGCGTGTCTGTGTGTGTGTGTGTTTGATAGGAAAGGTTAAGATCGCTGAATGAAACTTTTCTACTGAAAATAATATTAATTGTAATAGGTTACTATTAAAGATTACTATCTACAAATTTAGAAATAAGTTGGTGAGTCCCCAGCCGCAGAACCTTAAAATGAGCATCAATCTTAAACATTAGTTCACTTTTAGAGAAGTCTTAAGATGGCTGAATGAATTATTAATTTACTAGAGTTACTATTGCACTGTGATTTTGTAGATATATTGTGCCCCATTTCTGTATTCGTGAGATGCTCAGTTACAGCGCCTTCTCCAGTACCAGTCTTCTAATAAATCTATGATTTGAAAAGATTTAAGATGGACAACTCCTCCACTTCTAATTGGTGAGATCCCAATACATTATTGAGGTACTTGCAGACGCTCTGTTAAATGCCATTCAATTTCTCCCCCTTACGATTGAGGTTGTGCCCTATTTGACAAGGTTTTTGTTGCTTTGAGTTCCCGATAATTGTATTCACATGCTTACTCATGTTCCCGTGAGTAGCTAGGGGAATTATATCCGCCCTCATAGAGCCCCGCTTGCATGACTAAGGCTAAAATAAATGGGAAATCGCCACGTAACCCAGGGCTCCGTTTGATACACCATTAGGCTGGTGTCATTCACTCCATCAGCACAGGTCGCTTTAAACTTAGTATTAGCCAGGTTATTTAGAGAAGTGAATGTGTTTGTGTGTGTGTGTGTGTGTGTGTGTGTGTGTGTGCGTGCGTGCGCGCGCGCGTGTGTGCTTGTACACTTACGTGGGAGTGTGAGGTGCGCGTGTTTGTGTGTGTTTGTGTATTCGTGCGTGCGTGTATACGTTCGTGGGAGTGTGAGGTGCGTGCGTGCGTGTGTGTGTGTGTTTGTGTGTGCGTGTGTTTGTGTCCGTGTGTGTGTTTGTGTGTGTATGTACGTGTGTGTGTGTGTGTGTGTGTGTGTGTGTGTGTGTGTGTGTGTGTGTGTGTGTGTGTGTGTGTGTGTGTGTGTGTGTGTGTGTGTGTGTGTGTGTGTGTGTGTGTGTGCATGTACGTGTGTGTGTGCGCGCGCGTGCGTGCATATGTGTGTGTGTGTGTGTGTGTGTGTGTGTGTGTGTGTGTGTGTGTGTGTGTGTTTGTGTGTGTATTTGAGTGTGTGTGTGTATAAGCGTGTGTGTGCGCGCGCGTTCGTGTGTGTGTTTGAGTGCGCGTGTGCGTGTGTGTGTATGTGTGATTTGCACTCTCACTTTACCAATTTCGGTGTCAATTGATTCAAACATGGGCATACAAATCGGTTATGTTATTAGCTTAAAAGTTCATTTACCAGCGAAATTCGTTCGACAATTTTAAAACATGTAACTTTTTAAACTTTTTCCAAATTGACAAATTTGTTTTCACATTTTTTTTAAAAATCCGATTTTTATCAATTATTAATTTTTCGCAATTCCTTGTGATATTCTCAATTTCGATTTTTCATCAAAAAATTTCGCACATTTGCCAATGCGGGCGTAAAGAAGTTTTATCATAAAAAAAAGGAAAAGTTACTAAATAGTTGACAAATACCATACAGATAACAAAATATCGTTATTGTTTACGTGTATGCAAACGATAACTACGTGATCAAGGTGGACAGACATTGGTTAGTCAGCCGCGTCTCTGAACTTGCGCATCTGAAGTACGCAACTGCAGTTCCTGCCGTAAGCTTTACGCTTCCTGTTAACGCCGTTCGCTTATCATCATTAGTATAACTGGAGTAAGACGAAAATGTGTGTCTTTAGAAAAAAATACACAATTGATGGCAAATGTTCCAAAAATTATATATGAATAAATAACATGAATGAATATTAGGTAACAAAAACAGAAAACATAACCTCTCTTGTTTTATAAGGACAATAAAATGTACCCTATCTACAGAGCTTTGTAAAAATAAAGTCGTTATTATTCAACAAAGTGTGCACCATATGTCAAAACAAAAGTTTGTTATTGTATTGTTTACCCACTCACAAGACACACAAACACAGTTTCCAAGTTGGCATTCCGTCGGTCACATTTAAACAAACACACTTTACTTACAACCACTTGTTGGTTCAGAAAACATTGACTTTCCATTTTGTCAGCACAAAAGAAATTTTGTTTGTACATCGTGTCAGTCGGCTACACAATAACATCTTTCCGCTTTTTACATTTCATAATTTTACTTCACAAAAATAATATTTACAGACACCCGGTTGTTTGGAATTACACGGATAAATCTTTAAATATTGTGTAAAACAACAATAACGTTATTATATCAGCGAATTTCCATTAGAAAAATGATCTATTGGAGAGGTCATCAAGGGATCTTGAAGAACACCTGTGTGTGTGTGTGTGTGTGTGTGTGTGTGTGTGTGTGTGTGTGTGTGTGTGTGTGTGTGTGTGTGTTTTATGTGTGTGTGTTGTGTGTTTGTGTGTGTATGTGTTTGTGTGTTTTGTTTGTGTTTGTGTGTGTTTTGTTTGTGTTTGTGTGTATGTGTATGTGTCTCTGTTATGTGTGTGTTGTGTGTGTGTTTGTGTGCGCGCGTGTGTGTGTTTCGTTTGTGTTTGTAAGTGTGTTTGTGTGTGCGTGTTTGTTGTGTGTGTATTGTGTGTGTGTTTGTGGGTATATTGTGTGTTTGTGTGTGTATTTGTTTGTGTGTTTGTGTTTGTGTGTATTGTATGTGTTTTTTGTGTTTGTGTGTGTTTGTATATTTGTGTGTGTGTTTTTTGTTTGTGTTTTTGAGTGTGTTTGTGTGTATCATTTGTGTGAGTATTTGTGTTTGTATGTGTGTTCTGTTTGTGTTTGTGTTTGTGTTTCTGTGTGTGTGTGTTTTATGTGTGTGTTGTGTGTTTGTGTGTGTATGTGTTTATGTGTTTGTTTTGTTTGTGTGTGTGTGTATGTATTTGTGTGTGTGTTTTGTTTGTGTTTGTGTGTGTGTTTGTGTGTGTTTTGTTTGTGTTTGTGTGTATGTGTATGTGTCTCTGTTATGTGTGTGTTGTGTGTGTGTTTGTGTGTGCGCGTGTGTGTGTTTCGTTTGTGTTTGTGAGTGTGTTTGTGTGTGTGTTTGTGTGTGTGTGAGTGTTTTGTTTGTGTTTTTGTGTTTGTGCGTGTTGTGTGTGTGTGTTTGTGTGTGAGTATTTGTTTGTGTGTTTGTGTTTGTGTGTATTGCATGTGTTTTTTGTGTTTGTGTGTGTTTGTATATTTGTGTGTGTGTTTTTTGTTTGTATTTGTGTGTGTGTGTGTGTGTGTGTTTTGTGGGTGTGTTGTGTGTATAATTTGTGTGAGTGTTTGTGTTTGTATGTGTGTTCTGTTTGTGTTTGTATTTGTGTTTGTTTGTGTGTGTGTGTGTGTTTGTGTGAATGTGATTTAGCATGCTCACGTGCCCAATTTTAGTCCCATTTTTTGAAAACAGATTCTACCATTGTACGAGAATTTAGCGAGAATTCTCGTAATTAGCGTAAAAAATTACATAAATTAGCATTCTGAATTTTCAAAACACGTTGAAGTTAGAAAATATTTTGATGGCAGTCAGGGTTCATTTTCGTATTTTCAATGTAATTTGAACTTTAAAAATCATAATACAAGCAAACTTTATTGCTGATTAAGATGCTGAAATCAGAATTTTAAAAAAGGTAAGATAAGGAAAAGTACTTTTGGAAATTCGCTTCTATCACGTCTGCGAGAAAACTGTTTGCCGCGATTATATTATTACGAGACGTGTACAGTTCCGCGTTTGATGTTCCCAAAGAAAAACGTTTTTGTAATTCTCATTTTTGTGTAAAATTGATATGTTTTCCTGAAAGCGCTTGTCACTTTTTCAGTTTGTGATGCCCCATCAGCGGCTAAACACAAACCCTTAAAAATTTATACAGTTAATTGCACACTTTATTTTTCAATTAAGAATGAGCCAGAGAGGGTTAGAAAAATTGAATTTTCTGAAAAAGTCTAAGAAAAACATATTACTAATTGCGAAGAGTAATTATTTCTACTACCCCCGCCCTAAAAATATCTTACAACTTAAGATAGCCAGTACTTCTGTTAAGATCTTCGTCATGCGCCCTACATTTTTTTTTATTTGAAGGCGAAAAACACATTAAGGCTATTATCGTCTCCATAAATGTAAGTGTTAAAGTCGTAATTGTAGTGTTGTAAGTGTAAGTGTGTGTTAGACTCGGGTACCGCGAGGGACGTCTAAATCCCTCAATAGGTGTAGCTAGTCTGCACCATCCTACGGGGCATGCGCCCTACAAACTAACACTCAAGACCTATTCAAATACCTCTAACAAACCCAAGTATCTTGTCTAGAGTGCTTGTGAATTTTAAAACTATTTCGCAAATTGTTTACCCTCAAAATGTAAAACACAATGATATCGGGTTCTTTAAACAAAAATCACTCAATTATATTATTTATTCAATTTTGCGAATGGTTTTATGTGTTTTAAGATATATATGGATTCATATAGGTTGTAAATACAAAATCTACTGGTAATGCGTAACGATAACGTATCATAACAGAACCAAAACAAAATTTTAAAAAGAAAACAAAGATTACTTTTAGAAATCATTCTTGATTTCTTCGCTGGGACGTTTCGGTGTGAAAAATGCTGACTAAAACGGAACCTCCATTGCAGGCTTATATACATGTTTTTGTTATGTAAAGTAAATGTTTTCTGAACGAACAAAAGCTTAACTTGCGAGCAAAGTTTTTTGCATAACTTGTTAACGGAAGGCGCTTCTTGCTGAACTCGAATTTAGATACTTAACGTCACTAGTAGAACTAAAGTTGCAAAATGTACCGGCGACAGTAGTCATACAAGACTGTTATTTTATGTTTGTAACCGATTAGAATGGAAATAAAAATAAACAA
>CM040191.1:64863597-64923597 GCA_022606455.1 Callitettix versicolor
ATTACTATTACTATTACTATTACTATTACTATTACTATTACTATTACTATTACTATTACTATTACTATTACTATTACTATTACTATTACTATTACTATTACTATTACTATTACTATTACTATTACTATTACTATTACTATTACTATTACTATTACTATTACTATTACTATTATTATTATTATTATTATTATTATTATTATTATTATTATTATTATTATTATTATTATTATTATTATTATTATTATTATTATTATTATTATTATTATTATTATTATTATTATATTGTTGTGATTAAACAATAGATTAGATTAGTTTAATTTTGCATTGAGATCCCGGTAGAAAATATGCTACTACCGTATTTGGCAAATCTACGTAAGCTTTCCCTCAGAACGAATCAGAATCTACTAAACCAATTAACCCTTCCACTTTCTACCTATTCTACTCTATACCAACCTAAACAGGTCCCAAGCTTAAATGAAACATAGTCTCCTAGGTCATAGTTCATTCATCTAAAGGTCTTCACGGTCTTGGCAGACAAACGCCATTGTATTTCTGTTGGCAAGAGCCTTAAAACTATAGATCATGACTGAAGTTTTTTTTCCATCCCGATTGGCCTATGCAAAATATACAGACGTATATCGGGAGTGAAAAACTGAGTTATAGGAGGCATTAGCAAAGGGGCTTCTAATTAATCTAAATGCAGAAAAACGCAAGGGAGAAACACAGCCTTTAATGGGCTGCGATGACTCCAAGAGTAGTCATCTATCAGAAACACTATCCTTGGTAAAATGGAAACTCATAAAAATCATCGGCCTCATTTTTGCCTGAGTGGACAAACAAACAGGATAGGAACATATAAATCATTTGTAGTTTATGCAGGAAAAAATGAGACTGCATACCACGTAATATAGGACTGCGATGCCCTTACTTCCAGGACCTTGAAGAACCTTCGCAGAATGATCAAGTGGATTGCTAAATTTCATTCAGGAAACCGGTTTACTGAGCCAGAATCGAATAGGCTCTGTTAAACATGCTGTTGGACATCGAATAGGTCCAAGAACATGTTAAGACGAGCTACAAAATCTAGTAAATAGGTAATCTAATCCAATTATTTCAAGGTTGTAGAATCGAGACTTCAGTGACTTACATTAGTGTAAAGCTGGCGTAGCATAGTCGCATAGCTGGCGTAGTGGCATTAGCATAGCTGGCGTAGTGTATGGACGTTAGCATACTACTACAATGTGTAATCCACTACACTACTCGAACAAATACAAGTTATAAAATATTTAATAATAAAATATAAATATATTAATTGTATTTAATTATATATTATATTAATATATTTATATATTAAATATTAAAATATTATTAAAGGGAGAAAACATAATAAATGAACAGATATCGTCGCAAGCAAATATTACGTTTAAAAATCTAAAAAAATTCAAAAATTAACAGGAGGGACGACCGTTGAAGAGAAAGTTTGAAAGGAGCCAATCAGAAGCGAGCGAAAACGTATGATTTTGAAGAGCCAATCAGAAGCGAGCACGTCAGATTGAATGTACACGTGTTGAATAGAGGAGGGAGCTAGAAAATTATAAATAGGACGAGCCATAATATTGGTGACCAGTATAGATATAGTTTTTGAAGATGGAGGTTCTCCGAAACGCGTCAATGAAAGTAGAATTGACTAAACCAGGGAAGGCATGTTCAGTATATTGTCATTATACTGAACATAGTGACAATAATCCTAGCAGAAAATAAGAAGGATATAAAAATAATTATAAAATATTATTTACAAGTTATAGAATATTAGTTGCAAGTCATAATATTTTAGTTACAAGTTATAAAATACTAGTTACAAGTTACACAATTTTAGTTACAAGTTATAAAACATTAGTTACAACTTATAAAATAATAGTTGCAAGTGATAAAATTTTAGTAACAAGTTATAAAATATTAGTTACTAGTTATAAAACATTAGTTACAACTTATAAAATAATAGTTGCAAGTGATAAAAGTTTAGTTACAAGTTATAAAATATTAGTTACTAGTTATAAAATATTAGTTACAAGTTACACAATTTTAGTTACAAGTTATAAAACATTAGTTACAACTTATAAAATAATAGTTGCAAGTGATAAAATTTTAGTAACAAGTTATAAAATATTGGTTACAAGTTATAAAATTTTCAAAACAAAAACAAAAGCAGTAACTTTATTCTTCTGCGTTGTCTCTTTGCCCATGTAAGTTTATCTTTTAAAACTTAAAGTACATTTTTAAAATTTAATTGAAGACAGCGCATTAATTTCAAAATTAATTTATAAAAGGAAATATTAAGTCAAAAGTCTAATACTGAAAGTCTCGGTAATTATAAAGTTAAATAATTAAATCTCATTTAGCGACAACTTCACCAAACGACAGTTGTTACCAACAACCCCTAAATAAGGGTAGTGAGGCACTGCAGTAGGAGGGCATAGACTACTTAATTAATTTTTAATAATAAATGTCTAACGAAACGGAAAAAGATCTATTTTCGTTTTAAACAATTTTTAAACTCTTTTAAACTTTAATTTTAATAAAACGGTTCGGAAAAAAATTTTAAAGTTCAAGACATTCGCGTCCTCCGAACCACCCGGCGTGATTCAAGAACAGACTTTGTGTCGACAATAATTACGGTCGCAGCTGTCTCGCTGACGCGATAGAAATGAATTTCCAAAAATTTTTACGTTACAATCATTTAAACATGTGATTTCACAATAACGATAAATATTAAAATCCCCGTATATGATCATATTATCTTTTAACGTATATTCAAAATATGAAAATGAACCTTGGTGACGTTATCGGGTTATTTTTCAGTAGGTTCTGGGGCATAAGGGTGTTGAGGATAATGAGGAGACAGACTGACTGACTGAACTGGGATCTTCATCTACGTTTATCGGACCCGAACCGACTTTAGAGATCTCTCTACAATTTGTGGATTAGGTACAACGCCCTCATGGCCATTTCCATAGTAAGCGTATTTTAGGTCCTCATGGAGGACTTAGAAGAGCGGCAGACATCATGGGCAGAGCACAGGGCACTCAGGCCTGAGGATGCACGAGAACAGAATAATTAAGATTATTATCTGTTCTTCCCGTCAGTGGTCTATCCGCTCACATCATAAAGACTACCGCGGTTTCGAAACTCTATCGTTTCATCTTCAGGCCATTATACGAAATGTTAAATCCCTCTGTCGAGGTGGTCACAAAGTCAAAAAAAACATTAAAACATACATCACAAACACTGAGCACAATTACACGTTTAAAATATTCATCATGAAATTCGGCTTGGCCAAGCTACACACGCGACTCGTACGTCGTTACATTCCGGACTGCGGAGTCTCCATCATTAGTAGCGCGCCCGTCATTATCAGTTACGGTGCGTCTGTTGGTTTTTTGTTACTCAAATCACTTATCCTTAGAGCCATGTCATATATTAAATTTGATTTAAATGAAAGTTTTTCATTGAGAATGTTGTGGGAGTCTGATTTTTTGCTCTTGTAAATCTCAAACTCTTCAATCGCATCCTTATAACTACTTTTATGACACAAATGTAATATTTCCATGTTGGTTTGGATGTCTTCGAATTTATGGTTTTTGTCCATAAGATGTTCTGCGAAAGCCGAGTTTGGCGATAATGCACTTCTGGGTATGTGCTCTTTAAATCTTTTCTTAAAAGAGCGAGATATCTGACCGATATAGAAGCTTAGGCAATCACTACATTTCATTTTGTATATGCCAGTTTTTTCAAAGTTATCTCCACTTGTATTTGCAACTGGCTTCTTTAATAATGTTGATAACTTATTAGTTGTTCTGAAAGAGACATTTATATTTTCTTTGGCTAATTCTTTTTTAGGGTGTGGCTTAAAGTTGAACCATATTCCGTAGAGATGTAGACCCTACGTTTTTTTTATCAGGAACGATTTTTTTATTTTTGTTTTTGTGTTTGGCAATAAGCCTATCAACAATTGAGCTTTTATATCCATTAGAAACAGTTATGTACTAAATGATGTTCACTTCATTTCCATAGCTTCCTTTGTCCACAGGGAGTGAAATTAACCTGTGTACCAAACTATTGTAAGCTGCCATTTTTATATTATATGGATGGTGGGATGAAGAATTTATTGTTTGGCTGGTTGTGGTAGGTTTGCGTTTGTATAATGGCCTGAAGATGAAACAATAGAGTTTCGAAACCGCGGTAGCCTTTACGAGGTGAGTGGATAGACCACTGACGGGAAGAATAGGCCATAATCCTAATTATATGATTATGTGATCCGGTGGCTATGTTACAATAATGAAATGAAGCATAGTAAGAAAATATCCATTGATATTTCCCCCGCAGGGGAGTGCAGGCTAGCTCCACCTACTGAGAGGATGTAGACGTCCCTTGCGGTACCCGAGTCTAACATACACACTTACACTTACAACACTACACTTACGACTTTAACACTTTACACTCACACTTACATTTAAGGAAGCAACAATAGCCGTGTAGATGTACGTTTTTTTATCAGGAACATTTTTTTTTATTTTTGTTTTTGTGTTTGGCAATAAGCCAATCAACAATTGAACTTTTATATCCATTAGAAACAGCTATGTACTTAATGATGTTCACTTCATTTCAATAGCATCCTTTGTCCATAGGGAGTGAAATTAACCTGTGTACCAAACTATAGTTAGTGGCCATTTTTATATTGTATGGATGGTGGGATGAAGAATGTATTGTATTGCTGGTTGTGGTAGGTTTCCTATAAACACTGTATTTGAAACTATTGTTTACTTTTTAAATGGATAGGTCAAGAAAATTTAGTGTATTATCAGTCAGTTTTTCAAGTGTGAAATGAAGTTTCGGATGTATTGTTTTAAGAAATTTATTGAAATTTGTTAATTGTCTACTATTGCCTTCGAAATGTACAATTATATCATTCACATACCTGTAATAAAAAACTACTTTTTCTCTATTGTAGTTCCTATCCGACCATAAAAATTCATTTTCGTATGGTTTAGAAACAATTCTGCCAAAATGCCGGAAAGGGGGGGAGCCCATTTCCCTCCAGCCATACAATACATTCTTCATCCCACCATCCATACAATATAAAAATGGCAGCTTACAATAGTTTGGTACACAGGTTAATTTCACTCCCTACGGACAAAGGAAGCTATGGAAATGAAGTGAACATCATTAAGTACACAGCTGTTTCTAATGGATATAAAAGCTCAACTGCTGATAGGCTTATTGTCAAACACAAAAACAAAAATAAAAAAATCGTTCCTGATAAAAAAACTGATAAGAACAGAACAGGTACGTATCAATAAGAAACCGTGTTTAGGTTGTACAGTAAAGAGGACCTGTTCGTACCTGCAGAACACATAATTTACGACTGTGAGGCTCTTGTTAGCAGGAGGTTAAGGGTTTGTTGGATTCCAAGGTCGTGGGGCTTTCAGTTAGTCAGGGGATTTTTGGAACTTACAAAGGTTCCCAATGTGCTAAAGTAGTACTTAAGAGATACAGTTGCACAATATGTCTGTTGATCCCCGTGTTTGGGGTTTTATAATAAATTCCTTTAATTTGTAGTCCAATCTAATATAATCTGGCACCAGCCACTTTATGCAGATTTTAACTTTGATTACAATAAAATAGTCATATTTTCAAAACAAAAATTATAAAATTAACCAACTTACGATTTGAAGTTAATTAAAATGACCGCCATTTTGAAACTGTTGAAACGGATTTTTCTGTGCAACGAACTCGACCGCACTGTTACCAAAATCGGTCAAAATGCATTCAGAAATGTAAAATGAACCCTAAAATCATGAAATAAAAATTTCTTTAACTGAAACGGATTTTGAAAATTCAAAATTCAGCGATTCTTAACGCTAAAGATATTTCACACAAAGAAATTATGAACTTTAAAAGATTTGAAATGACCGCCGTTTTGAAACTTTCGAATGAATTTTACTGGTAAACGATCGTATTCAGGCTATTAACAAAATGGATTGTTTTAATGAAATCGGACCAAAATTCCTAAAGCTAAAAGTTTCTCTCTCTCTCTCTCTCTCGTTCTCTCTCTCTCTCTCTCTCTCTCTCTCTCTCTCTCTTTCTCTCTTTCTCTTTCTCTCTCTCTCTCTCTCTCTCTCTCTCTCTCTCTCTCTCTCTCTCACACACACACACACACCTCGGTGGCCTAGTTGATAGCGTACTGGGCTTTCACCTCGAGGACCCGGGTTCGATTCCCGGCCAGGGCTTGACATTTTCATACGCTGTAAATCATCCCATCGTCTGCATTAGCCAAAGTGTGCACAATAGTCGGAAGTTAAACAAAACAAAAAAACACACACCACAGTCCCGCTTCCAGGACGTACTATTATGACCGTTTTAATAAATAATTTTCCAATGAAAATTTATTAAATATTATCAATAATATATCAATAATACTATCGTTTATCAGTAATAATATATCGCTATATATTATCAATAATATAGTAGTAACGGTACAAACATAATTACACATAATCGAATATATGTTATATGTCATGTTTCTTTATTTTACTTTTATTTCTTTAATTTTTATTTATTTGTGCAATTTTACACGAACCCTGGACACAAACTACAAACAATAATTTTGTTACTACCGTTAGGCCGTCCCAACTTTGTCTAACACTTCTAACTTCAGAAGTAATATATTCACTTCAAACAAGTTTATGTAGAGAAGTTACTGCTTTCGCAAGTGTAGTTTCATCAATTCAATTAAGAATACTGCATAACGTTCGAATTGCTTCAATTTTATGCCTTTCACAGTTGAAATAAAAGCGATAAAATTCAATTTATAAAACACGATTAAAGTGGCCAATAAACATTATAATTTTCGGAACTTTAATATTTTCGTGTGTTTTTATTGTTTAATAAACCTTTTTGATTGTTGAAAGTGCTATTAATAAATCAATGACATTATAGTGGATACCGACATTTACAGATATAATATCGATTTAGAAACACTGATATTCGAGATAAAATGGGTGCGGTATTCATATGATAGGATGAAAACCTGAGATTTGAAAATTTCAGAGTAATGATCGTTGACTTAAACTAATTTTAAGTGGACAGACACCTCCTCAAGAAATACACGGATTGACGTGATCGAGGCAAAAGCCCAAAGAAACATGAAAGGTACTGGGAAGATAAAACTAGAATTTATTGTTTGAAAAAAGCAAGACATCAGCAACCTAAACTATTCTTAACAGTAGTTATTATAAAACTTTTATCTCACTCAATCGTTCAATTTATTTAGAAGTTATGTTTGGTAAGCTGAATGTTGTAACTTTTTTGAAGCATCTTTAATATAGTTTATTAAAAATATGGAAATAAAGTTTTGAACTTTGGCAAAGGGAAATCAGTTACAATATTATCTAACGATGAAAGTAGTTCCTCTACCAAAGAAGCTTATAAGTATATATAAGAATTCGTGAATAGTTTCTTTTCAAACTACTTGCCAAAGTACCACAACCTTGTTATAATTTTTGGTCATCTCGAACTAGACTCATCGACCGATTTTACCTTTAAAATTAACAAAAAAAACCCTGAAATGACTATTTTTAAAAGACTTTTAAAAGTTGTAAAGTTTTTGTCGTTCCAATACAATTATAACTTTACATAATATATTGTTCTTCCGGCGAAGGCAGTTGAAGTGAGCAGCTGATGGGCTTAGCAATCCCACCGTACCTCTAGCTCATACTGCTCTCACTCATCTACACAACACACACACACACACACACACACACACACACACACACACACACACACACACACACACACACACAATACACAAACACACACACTCACACACAAACACACACACACACAACACACAATACACAAACACACACACAAACACACGCACGCACACAACACACACACACACACACACACACACACACACACACACACACACACACACACACACACACACACACACACACACACATATATATATATATATATATATATATATATATATATATATATATAAACACACACACACAACACACAAACACACATAACACACAAACACACACACAAACACACATACTCACACAAAACAACACACACACATACATACACACATACACACACACAAACGCACACACAAACACACCCACACAACACACAAACACACACAACACACAAACACACACACACACACACACATAAACACACACGCACGCACACACACAAACACTCACATAAACACATACACAAACATACACACACACACACACACACACACACACACACACACACACACACACACACACACACACACACACACACACACACACACACACACACACACACACATATATATATATATATATATATATACATATACATACACACATACACAAAAACACACATACTCACACAAACACACACACACACACACAAACACACACACAAAACAACACACTCTATTACTCTATTTCTGTTACTCTATTTCGTTACTCTACATTGCTTAACTAACTATAAAGTGTAAATCGACTCTTGCTGATGAAGTGAATGACACTTGCCTAACAGTGTATCAAACAGAGCCCTGGACGGTCTGTCGACCCCCCATTATACCCATTCATGAGGGGCTCTGTATCAGCGGACATCATCATGAATAATAACGAGCGAAATCTCACTGTCAAGAAAAAACAGGCAAAAAAGAAATACAACCTCCGTGATAAGGGTGAAGAGAAAGGAAGATTTGAAATCGAATTACCAGAGCAAGCATGTGCAAGCACTATTTAAGAAGGTGGAGTATCCATCTTAAATTCTCTCGAAATTCTAGACTTTATGAGACTACGGCTGGAGAAGACATCGTAACTGAGCTGCTCAGGAATATAGAAAGGGGCGTATAAATCTTCAAGGTCGCAGTGCAGAAGTCACGTAAGAAAATCATTCATTCATTCAATATATTGCTATTGTAAGAGGTCTTACTAAAGCCTAATCTTTATGAAACAAAAAATACTTCCGTGGATAAAATAGTTCCAAATTGTTTCACTCACTATACAATCAGAGAGAAATTACTTTTAATGGCTTGTACATTTTATAAAAATATTAATCGACTTCGTTTGACTCTAAATTAAAACAATTCCTTCAATGTATATTACACCATGGGGCATGCGCAGTATTTTATTTTAGAAACAATGGGATATTGTGTTAACAAGTTCCGCGTACGTTTAAAATACGCTTTGCAGCATTAGTTAAACGAAGTTATTTCCTTAACATGTTCCTCAATAATTACATCAAGTACGGGGTAAATTAAAGTACTTTTAATTAGTAGCGAGCACCATTTAAAAGCAATTATTGTAATTAATTCGCTAAATATGTGCTTCTCTGTAACAAAAACGAGTAAAGTGTAATTGCAACCAATGAACTTCGAAACAATAGGAAATTCAGTAAATTGGTTACTGTAATACAGGTTTGGACTAAACGAAATTTAATTTAATTTGAGGTTATGTTTAGTAAAAATAAACAAAGTATTATTGTTTCTGACACACATTTAACTAATTTAAAAAATTATCATTAGAAAATTAGTAATGTACCAAACATGTTAGAATGATTAAATTAGAAGTTGGTAATATTACACTATAACACAACTAAATTTGTTTATTGTACAGGAAATCAACTGAAAGAAGTCAGGCGCTCAGGTTTTCAAGAAACTGATATATTTCAACCATATGTTCTGATACTGCTCAAGGTCATTCCAATAACCATCTGTTCCATTAACATTATTGGAATAAATTGCCATAGATTAATGTTACCATACACTGCCATTACTATAAGACACCATTGCAACAGTGTTATATGTTAATATATTTTCGAAAGACAGAAAGAGAGTCTCGATTAACCGTCACCCTTTTTAACCGTCAGTTTCTATTAACCGTCACCCTTTTAACCGCCAGTTTCTATTAACCGTTGGTTAACCGTCACCCTTTTAACCACCAGTTTCAATTAATCGTCGGTTAACCGTCACCCTTTTAACCGCCAGTTTCTATTAGCCGTAGATTAACCGTCACCCTTTTAACCGCCAGTTTCTATTAACCGTCTGTTAACCGTCACCCTTTTAACCGCCAGTTTCTATTAACCGTCGATTAACCATCACCCTTTTAACCGCCAGTTTCTATTAATCGTCTGTTAAAAGTCACCCTTTTAACAGCCAGTTTCTATTAACCGTCACCCTTTTAACAACCAGTTTCTATTAACCGTCGATTAACCGTCATCCTTTTAACTGCCAGTTTCTATTAACCGTCGATTAACCTTCACTCTTTTAACCGCCAGTTTCTATTAATCGTCGATTAACCTTCACCCTTTTAACCGCCAGTTTCTATTAACCGTCGATTAACCGTAACCCTTTTAACCGCCAATTTCTATTAACCGTCTGTAAACCGTCACCCTTTTAACCGCCAGTTTCTATTAACCGTCTGTTAACCGTCACCCTTTTAACTGCCAGTTTCTATTAACCGTCGATTAACCGTCACCCTTTTAAACGCCAGTATCTATTAACCGTCGATTAACCGTCACCCTTTTAACCGCCAGTTTCTATTAACCGTCTGTTAACCGTCACCCTTTTAACCGCCAGTTTCTATTAACCGTCGATTAACCGTCACCCTTTTAAACGCCAGTATCCATTAACCGTCGATTAACCGTCACCCTTTTAACCGCCAGTTTCTATTAACCGTCGATTAACCGTCACCCTTTTAACCGCCAGTTTCTATTAACCGTCGATTAACCGTCACCCTTTTAACCACCAGTTTCTATTAATCGTCGATTAACCGTCACCCTTTTAACCGCCAGTTTCTATTAACCGTCGATTAACCGTCACCCTTTTAACCGCCAGTTTCTATTAACCGTATGTTAACCGTCACCCTTTTAACCGCCAGTTTCTATTAACCGTCAGGTCAATTTTGTTATCTCACATTTTTAAACCGTCTTCCATAATAAATAATTTGTGATTAATAATAAACGTCAAATATACAAAACAAAAAACTGTAACTGGACACGAATTACTTAATGCACAAGCGATTGCAGCTGACACTAATTACTACCATAGGCAAACACTGATAATCGAAACGTAAACGATCCTATCATAGAAACGTTTCAAATAGTATCAAAAAATTCTGAAAGATTGTGTGAATGTTTCTATTGAAAGATAAATACTCTCGCTACTTACGATAATACCATTCAGCGTATAAGTCGATCATGTAACATACATAATTAGAATTAAATAGAATATATAAGAGAATAACTAAATTTTCCAAAATAATAAAACATTATTTTCTATAAACTAAGATGCTATTTTTATAGATCGCCGAAAGTAAGTCTATCTCTGCCATTCGTCACCCCAACGGTCTAGAGAATAACGGTTAATCGAGACTCTACCGAAACTCCTTTTTTACGAATATTTTTAACAACTCACTTTTGAAACGACTCTGCTTGCAACAATTACTTTAACGATTTTTTGGAACGATTTTCTTAGATACAACTCTTTTACGGGATGATTTCTTGACACGACTAGAAATTATTCTTTTCGGAACAATGGTTTTTTTTATTGTTTAAAGTCTGAACAATAAGTTAGGTTCATGATAACGTTATGATCGATGGGACAAATGTAAAAACAGAAGCGTTACTCGAACTTCCGTGTAAGTCAGACTTTTGGCCTAACTTGAAACTGTAGACAGTGACAAAAAAAAATTATTCTTAAAATTTTTTTCAATAAGTAAGTTTTCCTCCAAGCAGAAAAAATAAAGCAACATTTTTTTTAATTAAATTTATTCTGTCACGTAAATAATTCGTTTACGGTTTTCGTGATGTTTGGACGTTAAAACGTTTAAATAGCTACCATATCGAAACGAATAGAGAAAATCGGTTTTTTTTTTTTTTTGTGTTTAACGTCCGACTATTGTGCACACTTGGGCTAATGCAGACGATGGGATGATTTATAGCGTATGAAAATGCCAAGCCCTGGCCGGGAATCGAACCCGGGTCCTCGGGGTGAAAGCCCAGTATCAACTAGGCCACCGAGGCGGCATTTTAGAACTTAACGTTCATAGGATATTTTCCTACGTATTTGCATTCAAGGAATGATCTGAAGATCTGGAACGATTTTTGAGTGTATACAGCTGAACACCCTGTACACACGCTATCCTACAGACTAGGTTATGGTTTTTCCCTCAGAAAACATTGGTTTCTACAATAAAGTTCCCACTGAAACACTGCACTGTCACTGTACCCGAAGAACAAAGCTTCAAAATACTCAAAGTTTGCGCCGAAATTTTAACAAATCTCGTGTTTGGTAAAATTTTATCGACCACCAGACGAATTTGCAGTAACCGTTTTGTTGGCCCCAAAAAACATTTAGGCCTGTTTTACATTTATTCACAAACAACAGCATTTCGTATGCATACAGTGTAGTTCTGTCCCTTTTTGGTTATTTGCATTTTTATCTAAAATATAATGTTTGTAAGGGAAATTCTGTGGTAGTCGCACGGTAACATTCTCAAATGTTTAATACATAAAACCGAATCGTATTATTCACACTTTACGCGTTATGATTGTTGCATTTAAATTATAGTATTATCATAAATGTGTTTGAAAATAAAGTCGTGAATTTTTATCCGATATCATTTTCAAACCGAAATTAAACGCCGCGAAAATGTCTGCCGTTCAGTTAAATTGTGACGGTCGATCTGTCAATCAAACAGACGGTATAAATGTTTAGTTTTATTTTTACATAGTTCTTTCCCGGAAATCTGCTTAAACATTGAGTTGAAAAATGTTGAAAAAAAGATAATATATTATCTTAATAATATATTAGTGTTGTATAAGACTTTTTTGCGACATAGTCGGACGTTAAACACAAAAAAAATTGCGACATTGTCGTCGTGATAACAATTTATTTTGTCCATTCTCAAGCCGCCTCCGTGGCGAAGTTGATAGCGTACTAGGCTTTCACCACGAGGACCCGGGTTCAATTCCCGGCCAGAGCTTGGCATTTTCATACGCTATAAATCATCCCATCGTCTGCATTAGCCCAAGTGTGCACAATAGTCGGACGTTAAGTAAAAAAAAATTGTCTATTCTCATAATTGAGGACTTAAATGATCACTCAAGAATATTTTTACCAAAGTACGATTTTTAAATTAAATAAACATCGTTTACGCTGTTTTTTTTTTTAATTTTAAAATTTTACCCTTCGTCATTTTCTTTTTGTTTATGAAGTCTTAGAATTGTCTCACTGATCACGAGAAATAGTTTTTGTTTCAACTCGACGCCGACGTATTTTTCATCCGAACGCATTGACCGACTGTTTTCAAAAAAAAAAATTTTTTTGTTATTTTAAGGCAAAAAGCACATTTAGGCTATTTTCGCCTCCCTAAATGTGTGAGTGTAACGTGTTAAAGTCGTAAGCATAATGTAAGTGTAAGTGTGTAACTCGGGTACCGCGAGGGACGTCTAAATCCTCTCAATAATTGCTGCTAGTCTGCACCCCCCTGCGGGGTTAAATTTGGTTAAAAGGTACCTTGTATAAAGTCCGAACGACATATATATATATGACTATTTTTCAATCAAATCCATTTCAAAATGGCGGCCTTCGATTTATCGATGATGGCTATTGAATTATGATTCGTTTATAAACGATGATGGCTATTTCATAAATATTTCGTTTAGCGGTTAAATTGACGGAAAGTTTACGTGCCCATAAGAAGGTCTTCTAGGCATTTAATTAAGGTCTATTGCGAGGTTTTTTAAAACAAAATATACTGTTCTTTGAACCACTGGTAATGAAATCGGGAACACCCAACAAGAACAAAATTATTATGCGTCAAATATTTTAACACAATCGAATGTTAAACTGTCAAAAATGGAGGAAATCTTTATAAAAAAAATCGGTTTTATTCAGTAGTCTAAAAGTATAAAAATAATTGAAGTCAAGAAAGTTGGCAATTTAAACAATTTTTTTAAATGGGTTAAATTTCGGATTTGCGTAAAAAAATGCAGAAAAGTCAACACGGGTCGTGGTAAGTTCTTAATTTTATAATTAGTTTAATAATTAATTTGGGTTTTACAACTGCAGTGAGTGTTTTAAATTTTATTTGCAGGCTTTAAGTCAACATAACACACACAAACACATAAACACACACACTCACACACACGCGCGCGCACGTAAGTACGCACGCACGCACGCACGCGCACGTACGTACGCACGGACGCGCGCGCGCACAAACACACACTCGCACGCACGCACGCACACGCGCGCGCACAAACACACTCACATGCACACAAACACATAAACACACACACACACACACACACACACACTCACTCACACACACACACACACACACACACACACACACACACACACACACACACACACACACACACACACACACACATAAACAAAGAACCAGAAAGAGAGAGAGAGAGAGAGAGAGAGAGAGAGAAATAATGACCAAACCATCTTTAAAATATACCATATATATATATATATATATATATATATATATATATATATATATATATATATACATATATTATACTATTATTAATTAACGGCTAAGTTTGATTTTCTAATTTGTGTGTTCTCCACACAACAAAGTCGTAAGTTCAAGGCAAAGTTACTGTCATGCTTCATTCTTTCCATTAACCTCCCCTCTTCCTCTTTTGTCTTAAAATATGAAATTAAGCAACAAAAAAAAAAAGAACAAAACCGAATTTGTAAAAAAAAATTGAAAATTTATGAACAGTTTAAACACTTATTACAATGGTGAAATTAGATTTATAATATAATCTAAGGTAAAAATATTACAAACTTTTACAAATCATGAATGACCGCCATTTTGAAACCGACTTTGCTGGTTAACAAATTTCCACGCCTTGTTTGTGTATAATTGCGCGTGCCTGTGTGCTGTTATTTTACTCGTGCAATATTTTCAAGAGTTTTGTTTCACCTTGGGGGGGGCGTGAAAAATTACTTTTAAATACAAATAAAAAGGGTGGAATGAGGTTAGATTAATGACTCAAGGCAAATAGGGCTGACGTGTAATGCATATTCAATGAACCGGTCGTTCCATTCATTTTTAAAATTCAATTTACGTTTAACTTTCTCAGCTACTTCGAACTTTCTCAGATAAAATCTCTCCAACAGCATTGGCGCGGAGTTAAATAAAGCTAAGTGTATTACTTTCGGGAAGCGTTACTGTAAACTTTGTAAACACCATAACTTTAAAGTTCAAAATTAGGTCTGTTATAGGGGAAATCCGGAATCAGCAAAGATCATAACCAGCTATAGCATCAGTATACCATAATAATTGGTTAAAAAAAATATACTTTTAATGTAGTTATTATAGTTTTCATATTGTTTTTTAAATTTTGCTAATTTATAATTAGTTGTATTTAAAATGTTTTCAAGTGAGTATTTCTTAACAAAGAACGGATTGTAAAAATACATTTGTAGAAATTTGGCTCTTAGGCGTAAAAAAACCCTCAAAATATACGCTATAATTTATTGGGTATAATTTACAAATAAAAAGAGTATTTTCGGACAGTAAGAATTTTAAAAGCATTGCAATAGAAATATATTTACTTGTTTTTTGTTTCGTGTATTACTTTTAAATATTTTTAAACCTAAAATTGATGAAAACAAGCTGTTTTTCATTCATAGCTAAGAAATTATCGATTTTGTACTTATAAAACTGCTTTTATCGACAAACCACTCACAGGCCCTACAAAATCGACAAACCGCTTATAGGCTCTCCACAATTGACAAACCGCTCATAAGCTCTACACAATCAACAAACAGCTCATAGACCCTGTACAATATATTAACCGCTCATAAGCCCTTCACAATTGACAAACCACTCACAGGCGCTACACAATCGACAAACCACTCACACGCCCTACACCAGGGGTCTCCAAACTACGGCCCGAGGGCCACATCCGGCCCGCGGACAGATTTTGTCCGGCCCGCGGATAGCCGTTTTTAAGGAGGTAAACACTATTTTATTTCACAACAGTGTCATAGGAAGACACCAGAACTTTCTCGAACCAACGAGATTATTCTGTACGTGCTATTAGCGCCATCTGTTAGCGATAGAAGGTACTACCTATTTCCGCTTGTGTCCACCAGATGTCGTGTCAAGTTACCCTCATGGCTCGTACTCTACGACTAATCTAGAAATTACACATAATGACAGGAAAATTAATAATATGCAGTGTTGCCGTTTTGCGGACTTTAGTCCGATTTGCAGCCTTTTTTAAACGTTGCGTACTTTTTCGGACTTTTTTTTCATCAAGTGGACTATTTCACTTTTTACCACCGGCAACAATGATAATATGGTTTTGGCCCTCGGAACTTACTGGAGTAATCAGTATGGCCCTAATGCTGGAAAGTTTGGAGACCCCTGCCTTACACTATCGACAAACCACTCGCAGGCCCTACTCAATCGACAAACCACTCGCAGGCCCTACACTATCGACAAACCGCTAACAGGCCCTACACTATCGACAAACCGCTCACAGGCCCTACACAATCGACAAACCGCTCACAGGCACTACACAATCGACAAACCGCTCACAGGCACTACTCAATCGACAAACCACTCGCAGGCCCTACACTATCGACAAACCGCTCACAGGCCCTACACAATCGACAAACCGCTCACAGGCACTACACAATCGACAAACCGCTCACAGGCCCTACACTATCGACAAACCGCTCACAGGCCCTACACAATCGACAAACCGCTCACAGGCCCTACACAATCGACAAACCGCTCACAGGCCCTACACAATCGACAAACCGCTCACAGGCACTACTCAATCGACAAACCACTCGCAGGCCCTACACTATCGACAAACCGCTCACAGGCCCTACACAATCGACAAACCGCTCACAGGCACTACACAATCGACAAACCGCTCACAGGCACTACACAATCGACAAACCGCTCACAGACCCTACACAATCGACAAACCGCTCATAAGCCCTTCACAATTGACAAACCGCACACAGGCCTTACACAATCGGAAACCTGCCACTCTCTGCACAAGGTGAAACTAGTTCAGCACGTCAAACTTGTTCAGTTCTTCTCTTTTTCTCTATACACACACGCACACGCACGTACGTTTGTTTATTCCGAGTCCTGAAAAGCTGCTGTAATTACTCCCCACTCGACTATACTCCAGTCTCCGATACGAAAAGTCTCGAACTTAACAAAAATAACTTTATTTTTGTTTATCCCCAGAGAAAGAAACTTTTCTGTTGCGATGAAGAACTTTCACTTCGAGCAAAACATTTTATTTTTCTAAACCAAAAACTCAACATTATATATCAACCATATTATGCGCTTGGTAAATACAGTATAAATTAAACGCTAATTATCAAAGTCCGTTTGAAAATGAACTTTGGACTTGAAGTTACGGTAAGGTCCATACCCTGACCTTGAAGCAAGCTCCGACAATGAAGTCTATTATGTTTCCAATTTTGGTCAGATTTTATTCAACCTAGACACAATAATCGATTTTAGCAAGTATCTTGAACGTTAGATTGTTAAAAAATGTTGAGCGTTTCAAATCCTTAAAAAATTTAATTATACTTTTTAAAAAAATGTGTTTTTGCTATCATAATCATTGATATTTTTTTTTAACGTCCGACTATTGTGCACACTTGGGCTAATGCAGACGATGCGATGATTAATAGCGTATGAAAATGCCAAGCCCTGGCCGGGAATCGAATCCGGGTCCTCGGGGTGGAAGTCCAGTACGCTATCAACTAGGCCACCGAGGCGTCTAATCATTGATATTCATTTTATCAAAAATATCTATCATATCATTGATAAAATGAATAGTAGTGAATTTCCATTGTAAAAACGATCTCTTGAAGAAGTCCTAACTCTAAGATGTGACGTTATGCAAGGTATATGATTCACAGTGACTAAGCATGATCAATCTAATATAGCGTGGGGCTTAAAAAGCGTTTTTCTGTTAGCAGTGAGCAGTGAACAGTAACAGTGATTTAATCACAGTTTACTAATAAGACAACGTGCTGACGTGCGCTAACTGTTCACTGTTCGGTGCTGTTTATTACGCTAGTGAATTTCTTATGAAAAATACTTATTGTAAAATTTTAAAATAAAAAATTGTACTATACTAAAAAAATTCGTAAAATAAATTAAAACGATTTATTATTCTGCAAATATATATATATATATATATATATATATATATATATATATATATATATATACGCTACGCTACCATAACCGACATAATAATTTTGTACCTGAAAATTGACTAGAAACGATACTGTTAAAAAGTAATTATTTGTAATTAAAAAGAACTTAATAAGTTTAATAGATTAAATAATAAGCTAATCTAAATATCAGAATGTGTTTTAGATATTTTCACAGTAGACTGTGTGACACAAAAATAAATAGAAAATTTAACAAGTACAAACCTACGGATTCGTGAAATAAAAAATAAAAATTATATTTTTTTAAACATTCCTTGAGCACCTGAAATTATGATCAATTATACAAGTAGAAATACACTTTTCATCTATTTAATTATAAGCCATAATAAGACAAATAAGTCATAATTACTAGTTAAAATAAAACACCAATATCTAACTTTTATTTCACGTAAATTTCAGTGTTCTTATATTATCGCTTTGCAAGGGTAAATTTCCTTATAAACAAAGAGCAGACAAGAGAACAATGAGCAGAGAGCAGGATAGTTGAAGAGAGTTACAACCGCTCACTGCTCAATGGTCAAGACAACTGTTAAACTCACTGTTAACACTTTCAATTAAAAAGGCCATTGAAAATTTTAAATACAGATTTTAATACTAGTTAATTGCGATTGTTCAGGATGATCGAATTTTCACTGCTCAGTCTGCTGCGACTCTGAAATGTTCACTTCAAGGTCATAGATCCGGAACTATAGTTACTGCTGTAAGCTTTAGGTAAACTCCTTCGTCATCATTACTCTGACTGGATTTATCCATGCTGTAGAATGGACGTTAAAAACATTACGATGGTGAAAGCAGATTTCAAAACAGTGTGAAATAAAAATCATTATTTTTGGAAATATTAAAACCAGCGAGGCAGCTGCGTGTGGGATTCATTTTAATTTCTACTCTCGTCGATATTTCCAAAGGTGTTTAACATAAAATTGAAGTTTTATTTGCTCTTTCTCAAACACAACGCACTGCAGGTTTACTTGATAAACGAGGTACATTAGTTCTCTGTAGATTCTAAAGAAGGAGGAATGTCCCAGCAGAGTGCTTTTATTGAATTCCCATCATTTACAGCAACGTGTAACAATTCCTGTAACAAATAAAATTTGTTCCACTTTTCTATTTCTGCTGTTGACAAGAATTGGGCTTCGCCAAATGGCGTTTGCCGCCAATATGAAGGTCGGGCGTAATTCAGTAAGTGGGGCAACTCTGGAGTATTTCGTTCGAAATTATTTTTGACCTGTTTCTTAATAAGCAAATAAAAAGTTTTACCTGTTTTCCTGTTGCCACACTCAAAAATGCAATCACAGATTAAAATGAAAACTGTTTCGATTTATTTTATAAAAAAGATCTGATCGTTTTTTGAGTAGTCGTTAAAAATTATATATTTATATACGTTTGTGTGAAGGGTGGCACAATCGGGCTCGCCATTTTGGTGCGATTTTATTCAAATTTTTCACAAAAATAATAGATTTTGGTGATAGTTTGGCAAGTTAATTACCCATCAAAGCCTGTTTACAGTTTCAAAATGGCGTACATTTCTAATCTTTAGAAATGCGTAACGTTTTTTTCTTAAACAATTTAAAAATATGTTTTCACCATAATAAGCGTTAAAAGCTGCATAAATTAGCATTTTGTATTTTCAAAATTCTTTTCAAAATAAAGTCCTCACTAATATTTAAAAAATTCATATTAATATGAATTAACTTTCTTCTTTAACAGGTTGTTAACGGTCTTTAACGGTATTTGTACGGGTCTTTAACGGGAATTAACATAAGAACAGGTTTGAAAATAACCGTTAAAAACTGCATAAATTAGTATTTTGAATGTTCAAAATCCGTTCTACAGTTTCAAAATGGCGTCCATTTCTAATCTTTAATAATTCATAACGCTCCTTCTTAAATAGTTTCGAAAATAAGCTTTAAAAATGAATAAATTAGTATTTTGAATCTTTAAAAATCAGTTCTAAACTTTCAAAAATGGCGTCCATCTCTAATCTTTAAAAATTCATAACGCCCCTTCTTAAACAATTTCGAAAAAAAGGTTTAAAAAATTAATAAATTAGTATTTTGAATGTTCAAAATCCGTTCTACAGTTTCAAAATGGCGTCTATTTCAAATCTTAAAAATTCACAACGTTATGAAAAAAAGCTTTAAAAAATGAAAAAATTAATATTTTAAATTTTCAAAAATCCATTCTACAGTTTCAAAATGGCGTCTACCTCTAATCTTTAAAAATTCATATTTTTTTTAAACAGTTTTGAAAATATGATTTTACCATCGTAATAAGCGTTAAAAATTGCATAAATCAGCATTTTGAATTTTTAAAATTGAAATTAGAAATTTAAATTAATTAATTTCTTATAGAAAGACAGCTGCGTTGAGTGTTTATGTTATACTAGCTGTTACCCGTTGCGGCTTTGCCTGCAATTATAATGTAGGCTATAAAATTTATAGTCGATTTTCAAAATCAGAATAGAATTTTTATATATTTCTATTTATAATATTATACGATTTATGGTTTTCGGCCAAGAAATATACATTTTTGCTACTCGATACTCTGAAACAGGGTCCTGTCATATTTTAATAAAATACAGTATTATTAAAAAATAACTATTATTCAATTAAACTGGAATAGTATTGTGTTTATCTCAGGTACCTAAACCGTGTTCATACCAAATTTAATCTCAATTGGTCCAGTAGTTAAAGTGTGATTGAATAACAAACAAATAAACAAAAACAAACTTTCAGAAATATAATATGATTACCTGCTAACCGTCACGGCTTTTTCCGCAATCGTAATATACATTAAAGATCACGCATCACCGTGTTAGGACCAACAACCGTGTCAGTTAGGTTATGGTGTATTTCTTTTTTAAAATCGATGTTTTTTTAACTTACCACCGTGTTAGTTAAGTTATGGAGTACTCTTTAAAAAAAATTAAGGCTTTTTTCCTGCATCACCGTATTAGGCCCAACAACCGTGTCAGTTAGGTTCTGGAGTACTATTTTTTTTAAAATAAATAAAGGTGTTTTTTAATGCATCACCGCGTTAGGCTTAACAACCATGTTAGTTAACTTATGCAGTATTCTTTAAAAAAAATATAAACATTTTTCACTCATCACCATGGCCTAACAAACGTGTCAGTTAAGGTTTGGAGTACTCTTTAAAAAAAAAAAAAAAACGGTTTTTTTCACGCATCACCATGTTACACTTAACAACCGTGTCAGTTAAGGTTTGAAGTACTCTTTAAAAAAAATAACGGTTTTTTCACACATCGCCATAATAGGTCCAACAACCATGTCAGTTAGGATATGTGGTATTCTTTAAAAAAATATAAAGGTTTTTTACGCACCACCGTGTCAGTTAGGATATGTAGCCTAGTATTCTTTAAAAAAATATAAAGGTTTTTTCACGCATCACCGTGTTAGGCCTAACAACCGTGTCAGTTAAGATATGTAGAATTCTTAAAAAAAATATAAAGGTTTTTTCACACATCATCGTGTAGGCCCAACAACCGTGTCAGGATATGTCGTATTCTTTAAAAAAATATAAAGGTTTTTTCACGCATCACTGTGTTAGACCTAAAAACCGTGTTAGTTAAGTTACTCTTTAAAAAATATATAACGGTTTTTTTCATGCATCACCTTATTAGGCCCAACAACCGTGTCAGTTAGGTTATAAGTACTATTTAAAAAAAAATTAATAAAGGTTTTTTTAATGGATCACCGTGTTAGGCATAACAACCATGTTAGTTAGCTTATGGAGTATTCTTTTAAAAAACTATATAAAGTATTTTTCACGCATTACCATGGTAGACCTAACAACCGTGTCAGTTAAGGTTTTCAGTACTATTTAAAAAAAATAAAGGTTTTTTTCACACATTACCGTGATAGGCCCATCAACCGTGTCAGTTATGTTATGTAGTATTCTTTAAAATATTATACAGGTTTTTTCACGCATCACCGTGTTAGGCCTAACAACCATGTCAGTTGGGATATGTAGTATTCTTTAAAAAAATATAAAGGTTTTCCACACATCACAGTGTTAGGCCTAACAACCGTGTCAATTAGGTTATGTAGTATTCTAAAAAAATAAAGGTTTTTTTCACCATCACCATGATAGGCCCAACAACCGTGTCAGTTGGGATATGTAGTAGTCTTTAAAAAAATATAAAGTTTTTTTCACGCATCACCGTGTTAGGCCTAACAACCATGTCAGTTAGGATATGTAGTATTCTTTAAAAAAATGTAAAGGTTTTTCACGCATCACCGTTTTAGGCCTATCAACCGTGTCAGGATATATAGTAGGCTATTTAAAAAAAAAATATAAAGGTTTTTTCATGAATCACCTTGTTAGGCCTAACAACCGTGTCAGTTTGGTTATGCAGAATTCTTTTAAAAAATTGGTTTTTTATCACTCAAAACCCGTGTTAGTCGTATTTTTATTGTTTTACCGATTTACAACACGTTACTGATTTTCGCCTGGTGCCAATTTTGAGGTTATGTTGGTCACTTTTATTTTAGATTTTATCATACTTCTCGTGCTTTCATATTTTGGATTCTTGCTCTTGGGCACATAATAAAGCATTTTAGTAACAAAAATATCGAAAAATATAGGTTATGCTACACTGGATATTTACTATATTTCATGTAATGTAATTACACAAATATATATACTACCTTACAATTGGCACTCTGTGTAGGGATTTTTTTACATTTAATATTGAAAATTTAACACAAAGTAACAAATTAAAGTCAGTTTTGAAAAAAATTTCAACTAAAATATGAAAATGTTACATTAAAAACAATAATTTTGCAATAAATAAAACACAGATTAAGATTATTAAAGTAGGATTGAATCTATGTTCATCTCAGGTAACTAAATCACATGTCCAGTAAATAACTGTAGTTAACAGATGTTACAAAACTAAAAACTGATAATTATTTTGGGCTGGGTAAGTAGTATAATGACATTTTGTAAAACGGGAATAGGCCTATATGTATCTCTGTTACTTAAACCATATTCGTACCAAATTTCATCTCAATTGGTCAAGTGGTTAAAGCGTGATTGAATAACAAACAAACAAACAAACAAACAAACATACAAACAAACAAACAAACAAACAAACACACAAACTTTCAGAAATATAATATGAATTAGATTATTTTTATTGTTCTTAACGATTAAATCAAGGTCATTTTTCTTAGCAATGACGAAAAGATAAAATTCATTATTTTTAACAAGTTTTAATATTAGTTCGTCCCTTAGCAAGATAAATAAGCTTTCACCTAGTTTTGTACAGGTTAAATAGTTTGTATATGACCGTAAATTAGGGTCCTACTGAAGCCATTTAGTATTATTTATTGCTGTTAGGTAAAGTGTAATCCTCAAAGCTTTAAGCTGCTTGGGGCAATGCACGTAACCTGGGAGTAATCCTATTCCAGGATTTGGTGGGTCGTGGATTTCGTGACTGGATTTTAATTTAGGATTCGTGATTATTAAAACCAAATAACGTGATTTTCGTTGTAAACAATTCCCTTTGAATTTATTCCTCTTATATTGTTTCAATGTAATTCTCATCAACCCCCCTTTCCAATGTAAAACAACATATTTGTCTAATTAATATTATTTAAATCAACTTTAAATTCGTTCCTAACTTGGTTTTACGGAACAAACGATTTTTCCAACAACGAACAATGGGAACAAATGAGAACTAACGCCGGAACAAAACGTATAAAATAGAAAATACAAACTTTAAGTGCGAAATTCACAGCGTAAAACTGTTGGTTTTATATTCTAACAATATATATTTGGTCCTACAAGCTGGAGTGCTAGCTAAATTTGGTACAAAAATCGATTTTCGTAATAGCTTCGACAAACTCACTTTGCCGAATAATCAACAGTTTCGAAAAGGCGGCCAATTCAAATTTAGACAAAAATTTCAATTTTGTTTACAATTATTTTTAATGTGATTTCAACATCGAAATCTGCATAAATACATATTTCAAATTTTCAAAGTAATTTTATGCATGAAGATTTTATTGCGAGGTGTAGAATTAAAACAGAAATCGGCTCCAATCACGTCAGTCTGACAACAGAGATAATGTTTTACTATAATAACGTATAAATTTATTTATTAATACAGAAATTATTATTATAAATTATTTGTAATTTATACATACAGAAAAGACACACACACACACACACACACACACACGGAAACATACACGCAAACACACCCACATTCACACACGCAAACACACACACAATCACACACAAAACACACGTGCGCACACACACGCACGCACACACACGCACGCACACACACACGCACGCACACGGACACGCACGCGCGCACACGCACGCACACAAACACACACTTACACACAAACAAACACACACACACACTCACAGAAACATACACATACACAAACACACATTCACGCAAACACACACACACACACACACACACACACACACACAAACACACAAACATACACACATAAAAACAAACACACACACACACACACACACACACACACACATACACAAAACAAACATACACACAAACACAAACACACATACACGCAAACACACACACACACACAAACACAAAACATACACACATACAAACAAACACAAACACACACACACACACTCACACACACACACACACACATACACAAACACATACCTACACACATACACAACACAAACCTACACACAAACACAAAAAAGACACACACAAAAACACACACATACATGCAAACACACACAAACGCACACGCGCGCGCGCGATCACACGTATTATTATTTTTAAGGCCTCAGTTCACTCCATTAAATGGTGGAGTTCACTCCATTATAAATTTATTATCCAGCCCGTACTTTGAAGACACACTGTACAAGTCCTCATCATTTCACCAAACATAATCTATCCTACTTACTCACGGCAAGGCTAATTAAACACATTGGGTTATTAAATACTAGGACACCCTACACCAAGGCTTTGCTACACGATGTAACAGGCGCCGAACAGCAATTAAATGGTCGCCATTAATACTGTTATATTGGTGTAGTAAATGTAATCTCAAATATCTAGGTCACACTGATGTCGCGATTGTCTAATGTCTGAATTCATGGCGACGAAATACAGTTTCGTTCGATAATTATGAATATGTAAATTGTTGATCCGTACCATTTTACAAACTGCGTACAGGGGGGAAATCGATTTGAAAAAATATGGCGCGTCGTTAGGTTTGAATGTGTGGCAGGAACTCGTTATTTTTTTATTGTTATCTCCAGAGATAATAAAATAGGCCCAATGTTCAATGCTTAACCTTTAATGCTTTGGGTTTTGAGTGTGAGAATCATTTGATGGAGTGAAATGAGGCCTTAAAAATAATACAGCGCAGTTATACCATTATTTAATCAAGAGTGTGCGCGTGCGTGCGTGTGCGCGTGCGTGCGTGTGCGCGTGTGTGTTTCTGTATGTTTGTGAGTGTGTGTGTGTTTGTGTTTGTTTGAGTGTATGTTTGTGTGTGTGTGTTTGTGTGTGTGTTTGTGTGTGTGTGTTTGTGTGTGTGTTTGCGTGTATGTTTGTGTGTGTGTGTGTGTATTTGCGTGTGTGAGTGTGTTTGTGTCTATGTGTGTGTTTATGTGTTTCTGTGAGTGTGTGTGTGTGTGGGTGGGTGGGTGGGTTTTGTGTGTGTGTTTGCGTGTATGTTTGCGTGTATGTGTATGTTTGGGTCTGTGTGTTTGTGTGTTGTGTGTGTGTGTTTGTGTTTCTATGAGTGTGTGTGTGTGTGGTTGTGGTTGTGTGTGTTTGTGGGTGGGTGTGTTTGTGTGTGTGTATTTGCGTGTAAGTGTGTTTGTGTGTGTGTGTGTGTGTGTGTGTTTGCGTGTATGTGTGTGTTTGCGTGTTTACGTGTATGTGTGTGTGTTTGTGTGTTTCTGTGTTTCTGTGAGTGTGTGTGTGTGTGTTTTGTTTGTGTCTTCGCGTGTGTGTGTGTGTGTGTGTGTGTGTTTTTGAGTGTCTGTGTGTTGTGTTTTTGTTGTGTGTGTGTGCGTGCGTGTGCGTGCGTGAGCGTGCGTGCGTGCGTGCGCGTGTGCGCGCGCGCGTGTGTATGCGTGCGCGCGAGTGTGTGTGTATGTGTACAATATTCAAAAAGTGTTCTACAGGTCAGGTTAGGTGCTCATTTATAGATTTCAGTTCCGATAGCTCATTTCCAAATAGAAATTAATTTTAAAATACAAATGTATTTAATCATGCTGATTAGAGAGTCAACAAAGTTAAGTACTCGTTTGAATGCAGATTTGTTTAATGATGTTTAAACAATTTAATTCTTTGGCCGCATTGTAAATTGTTGTGTTTGAGAAGTTTTCAAACTTCGATCCGCACCGAGGTTGGATAAGATTAATATGGGAATCGTCGCAGGTGTGTCGACTGATAAGCATTTATGCTTAATGCTTGTAGAAACAAATGGTATGTTATAAAAATTTATCAAGATTTTTTTTAAGTAAATAAATTTATAAAACAAATTGTAACAAGCAATGATGCAAAATAGTAATACGTCACGCTGACGTAATGGAAGCAAATATCCGACAGTATTATTTTACTCTATCTAACACTTTTTTGAAAATCTTATTTCACAGTTAAAAGGTAAGTTTTTTCATTAAAATAAATGAAAAGTAACATAACGTAAACTATATGGAATATTTTAAAATTTTAATATTTTAACACACCTCGTATAATGAATGATATTGCTTTAAAATAACGAAGACCTTATTTACTGTACATGGTTGTTTATTATTCGTTTCTTTTTCCCATTAACTAAAAAAGATCGAACAGTCCCTACAATAGCTTATTATTGCTAAAATTAAACAGTGAAATTAAAACATTAATACATTAACCAATTTATTCGTTATCAACAATATTTACGATAGTAAAGGCAAATTATTACTAAATCTTCAGAGGTCATTTACTGAATTGGAAAAGCTTTTTACCGCATTTCACGGTTAGCTAACCAGAAAATATACATTAATATCAAAGCTTTATAGCTCCGCTGTGAAGGGAAAGTCTTTTTGATAAATATTTTATGTTTCATTTTGTGCGAAAAGGAATCAAAAGATACGTATTTAATGTGGATTTATTTGGAAAACCAAAGGACGCTGACTGAAGTTCTGTTTGTGTTTTATTAAAGTGCAAACATGAAACTTTAACGAAAATATACGGTGCGTTTAACTAATATTAGAATAGGCTAAGCGTTATCACTTCAAAGTTTGACTTGCAGATTTTGTGTGTTGTGATTCATTTATGAATTTTTTTAGTTTTTCGACAGCCATTTTGAAACGTGTATTTTACTACATACTGCCATGTTTCATCTAAATTGTGAATGGTTTTTCACAACTTCTAAACTCTTAATTCTTTCTGGTGATTACTGTTTTAATGAATTGTAACTGAAGTCTTCCCAATCACGTGATCTTGAAATGAGAACCGATTATTACCTGCAGAACACTTTTTGAAAGTTTGTTCCGTTTTTTTTACAGTTGTACAACAACTAAGTTAAATATAACTTAACATTTAAGTTATATTTATGTTAAGTTATATTATATATATGTTAACGAGTAACATTTCTCCCAGAAATATGTAATAATAACTACAGCAAGTAGTTAACTACGATACGATTGTCCTAACTCTAACCAGTTGACCAGTTCTTAACACACCATGTTGAAGGTCCTTTGTCCTCTTCAGCCGTCGGAGAACCCAGCAGTAGAGGTGGGCGTTTCTGCTATTTTTACAAAACGTCAACAAACTGCTTGTTGAGGAAAAAAGCTGTTTTTTAAAACAGTTGGAAAAAAACAGGTTTAGAAAACTGAAACTCAAAGTTGTATTAGCAGCTAAAACATATAGCACATACGTTCAGTTTTCTAAGACTACTTTTTCATTCCCACTGCCACCATGTTCTTAACTGTTTTTGGGTGTAAATCATTTAGAAAGGATAACAATAATCCTTACAAGTGTAGTAATAATTAAATTACATTATCAAAACGTAATAATCATGTATGCCATTTTATGTACAAAATGCGATGAATTTCTAATAGAAGCATTTTTTTTTACTTAAAAATTAAATAATCCTTTGCATGTTTACCAAAATGCAAACGATTTAGAATATTTTTAGGTGATTAAAAAATATTGATAATTGATAATAAATATAAAAAATATGTTTAAATAAAATTAGGCTCTGTATCTACAAAATGTGAGAGGTTGTCACTACAACTTGCAACAAGCAACTTTGGAATAAAGGGATAAAGCATAAAGCAGGTAGAAGGAAAGCAGTTAGCAGGAAAACAGTTAGCAGGCAAACAGCAGGAAAACAGTTTCAGCGCTTGCGGCAACGTTCGAATAGAACAGTCCGTTCCTTGTTTAACAAATCATAAACCTGTCCAAATCAAACTGCTTGTTTCCGTTTGAAAAAGCAGTTTGTTTGTCGTTTATAAAAAAAAAAGTTTTTTTATCAGTTTGGTGTTTTTTGCCCCACCACTACTGTTAGTTAGGGCCAATAGTTTTAGGAAAGTATGTACCGCTAGGACCGATTACCGGCCAGGACTGTACCTACGTCTATATCCCATCTAGGTTACTTATGGGAAGTTTTACAGAGCAATGTTTATGGTAAACAGTCCTATTACCATTCAGAGTTTGAAAGAAAAATTTCAATCTTTTCCAACAAATTGCCTTCTCTCCTGTTATTATGTTAGAGTGGAAGTATTTGCCAGACTGTAAAGGTTGCCAGTTTTCTCGTTAAATTATAATAACGTTTTTTTTTCGTTTTTTTGTTGTTTTTTTTTTGGTGTTTAACGTCTGACTATTGGGCTAATGCAGAGGATGGGATGATTTATAGCGTACGAAAATGCCAAGACCTGGCCGGGAATCGAACCCGGGTCCTCGGGGTGAAAGCCCAGTACGCTATCAACTAGGCCACCGAGGCGGCTAGAATAACGTACAATCTGCTACTTACGTGCTAATTTTACGAATTTTCGTCGAAAAATTTCGGGAGCAAAGTTACAGATCTTTATATCGTACACGAACCTCATATTCAACAAAGATTGTAAACTCAAAAAGAAAAGTGAATTCGAAACAAATCCCTTCACTTAACACCAACATTAAACGATGCCTTATTTTACACCCTTCCTGTCGTCGCGATAATGGTCACAATAAAATTATTTCCAAAAGGAATTCCTCAATAATGAGAAACGCTAACAAATTATGTCGAAAAGACTGAGGCGTCAGCTTGTTATCCGCCCTTGTTACACCAGGCCAATCAAATAACTCCAAGCTCTTTGTCCTTATTATAAATAGACGCCAAAGTTATACGCTTTTAAATATAACAGACAGTCAACATTTTATTAACTTCTTCATAAGCAAATATTGAACATAATTTCGACTCTTTATTTTTTATTATTATTTTTATTTATTTTAAGGCGAAAAGCACATTGAGGCTATTATCGCCTCCTTAATTGTAAGTAGCCGCCTCGGTGGCCTAGTGGATAGCGTACTGGGCTTTCACCCCGAGGACCCGGGTTCGATTCTCGGCCAGGGCTTGGCATTTTCGTACGCTATAAATCATCCCATCGTCTGCATTAGCCCAGTGTGCACAATAGTCGGACGTTAAACACAAAAAAAAACCTAAATGTAAGTGTGAGTGTAAAGTGTTATAAGTGTAAGTGTGTTAGACTCGCGAGGGACGTCTAAATCCTCTCAATAGGGGCAGCTAGTCTGCACCCCCTTCGGGGTATACGACTCTTAAAACGATTGGTAATTATTTTAATTTATTTTTTGTGAAAAATCGTTTTGAACGCATTCTTTTAGTGTGTGGATCCATTGTTATTATTACGTTTTAAAAATGGTTATGGTTATGGTGATTAACTATAGTTTTGTATTACAAATTTCTAAAATTATATATACTTAAATAGTTTCCTCATATACTGTTTACATGCTGTATATCGTATATTGAAACGAGGCAACGTTCCGCACAAAACACCTTCACAAAGCCGTAAATTGTACATACGATTACGTAATAATCTATATAGGAAATCGAAAACGAAAACTGACATACGATATTTTTTTGTTATTGTAGATATATGTGCATAATTACATGAAAACGAAAAACGTTTTAACAAGGATTAGTGGATCCTTAGTTATTGGTGTTTGAAAGTGACATTTTTTATTATTGTTGTTCTTTTAACTTTCTTCTTTTCTGATTTTATTATTTTTCTTTCTATAACTTCGTCTTTTTTATACTTTTTAACCGTCTTTTACTTATTACCTTATTTTTTTTTAATTTTAGCCCACATTAGAGCACACACAGTCAATTTAATTAAGTCTTTTGGTTTTTCTGCGTCCTTCCCAGTATTATTTTAACCTTATTGATCTCTGAAGTCTGAGTTCTTCCGAATATACTACGTTTCGTGGACGTTTTCCCCTAAACTGTAATTGGGTTTCCTGACTTTTTAAGATCGCTTTTTCCCTTCTTCCTGACAATTGCTCCCTGGTTCGCTACTGAAACTGCATTACCGACAAAAGCGGAGGTCTAGAGTTTTAGATCACCACCACACTGGCACAAGGATGTACGCGTTTCCTCAATAACAACTTGCCTCAACGTTGGATTGAGGCACAGGACCGCGAGACATGGCTACATTCTCGGCCTCCAAGGTCACCTGACCTAACACCGTACGACATTTTTCTATAGGGATACGTAACAGTGTTTATGCTCCTCCCTTATCTCGTGATATTGAGGTACTTAAAACCAGAATAACAAATGCAGTAGCTACAGTCCAAGAAGACATTCTGCGCACAGTTTAGGATGAGAGGCTATCGGGTGTCGTCTGAGTCTCTAATGAAGGCCACATTGAGCATTTGTAATACGTCAACATAAACTTCATGGTTCTGTGAGTAATTTGATGTATAATTTGTGTGTGTGTGTGTGTGTGTGTGTGTGTGTGTGTGCACCCATTTTTATAAATAAATATAGAAGTTTGAAATCGGGTCATTCTTTTTGAAACACCCTGTATATTCTTAACGCTGCATCAAATAGCCCACATTACTTAAACACATAATTATCATAAACTTTCTAATGGACTTATAAAATGTAGAACATTACCAAATCTTATTTCCCTCCATATCCCTCGTATACAGAGCTTTTTGTAAAACAATATATTGGCTTTCCATAAAACACATTAATTTTTAAAAATCAAATTATTATATCATTTTTAAAGGATTTGTATCCTTAAATTAATTATAAACAACTACTCCTCAGTGTGAAAGGATAGTCGTAAAGTTTTAATTAAACTGAAACGAGATCCGGCTTTTAACAACACAATATAACCTTGTAAAATACAATGCATAATGAAAAACTGGTTTTTGCTCTTTAAAAATTCCATTTTCCTTTATATTAACTAACAAGCACTGCAAGTAAGTTTTATTTACTTGGTAATTTGGCTGCTCATGGAAAGAAATACAAGGAAAGTTTTATAAAGTAGGTAATAAATACCGAACTTTAAACTTAACACTGCATTGTCAAGAAAGACTTCAGTGATTGAGTGAAAATTATTTACTTAAGGCCTGTGATTGTTTTTTCGGCACTGCATTAGCATAACAGACGAGTGATTAACGTAAAAATCGATCTGAATATTTAGGTGGTTATATTAGTTCTTGGCTGGCCTTAGGGTAAAAGTAAATTTTACATTAGACTTTGAGGACCTACTGTTTACCCTATTCTACTTAACATTTTTTTCTGATTCTAAAGTTTTCTTCTTCTCATCTTCTTCTTTTTTAATTATTTTCTACTTATTATTTTTTCTATTCTTCTTCTTCTTCTTCTTCTTTGTAAGACTTTTTTACTGTTTGTATGTCTATCAGTATACGAGGTGCGTTCAGAAAGTAACGAGAATTTTAATTTTTTGAACGAAATATTTATTTATTCTTCTACATTGATGTTGTCGCTTTCAAAATAGTCCCCATTGGAGATTATGCACTTGTGCCAGCGCTTCTTCCAATCCTCGAAACACTACTCAAACTCGATCTTTGAGATAGCCTTTAGTTCTTTCAGCGATGCGCTTTTGATGTCATCTACGGCTGTAAAACGACGGCCCTTTAAGGTTCTCTTTATTTTTGGAAATAGGAAAAAGTCACACGGAGCCATGTCTGGCGAATATGGAGGCTGGGGCATCGTTACAGTACTGTTTTTGGCCAAAAATTCACGAACAAGCAATGAAGTGTGAGCTGGTGCATTATTGTGGAAAAGCCATGACTTGTTTTTCCACAGATACGGGCGTTTTTTTCGGATTGTTTCGGTCCTCGGAGTGAAAGCCTAGTACGCTATCAACTAGGCTACCGAGGCGGCAAAACATTAATGTAGGGAGAAGGGAAACTTAGTTACTCGTCACTGGGTTCCGGGGGACACAGGGGTTGAGGGTAAAGAAGAAGCCGACTGACTGGCTGGACTGGGATCTGCATTTGAGTTTATCGGACTCTAGCCTGTTTTATGATCTCTCTATCGTTTCCCGGGTCTGTTATCAATAATTTTATTAACAAGCAACACCAAACAAGATGAGACACCTTCATGGGCATTCCCATAGCAAGAGCTTTTTGGGTAAGGTTCCTCAAGGACGTAAAGACATGCTAAGCAGAGCACACCTCTGGAAAATCATGAGGCTCATTACTTAAACACTGTAGTCTAAGGGAGCACATGATTAGGATAGGTATGTACCACTGTAACGTTAAAAACGTTACTATTAAAACCGGATAACCGTCCGCATTCATAGGCTTCGGCAGGGTTCAACTTTATGTAAGGTTTTTGGCTCAGTTATAAATTAGGCTCATTGACAAAAATCAGTATTTCATGATTTTGCTCACCCATGTTTAAGTCATCATCGCCAAAAGTGACTTTGAGTTTTAAAATTGAATAGCTGCGCAAAGTTATGGGAGCAAGGGTTCGGGTGCTCAATATTATCGAGCGTAAGGAAGTTTTAGTTGCTCAATATTCTCGAGTGTAAGGAAGGTTTAGGAGTTTAATATTCTCGAGCTTAAGGAAAGTTTAGGTGCTCAATATTCTCGAGCGTAAGGAAGAGTTAGGAGCTCAATATTCTCGAGCGTAAGGAAGTTTTAGGTGCTCAATATTCTCGAGCGTAAGGAAGTTTAAGGTGCTCAATATTCTCGAGCGTAAGGAAGGTTTAGGAGTTTAATATTCTCGAGCTTAAGGAAAGTTTAGGTGCTCAATATTCTCGAGCGTAAGGAAGAGTTAGGAGCTCAATATTCTCGAGCGTAAGGAAGTTTTAGGTGCTCAATATTCTCGAGCGTAAGGAAGTTTTTAGGTTTCCAGGTGTTTGCGAAAGCTCGAGAATAACAAACACCTGGAAACCTAAAAACTTCCTTAAGTTCGAGAATATTGAGCACCTAAAAATTACGTTCGAGAATATTGAGCACCTAAAACTTCCTTACGCTCGAGAATATTGAGCTCCTAAAACTTCCTTATACTCGAGAATATTGAGCTCCTAAAACTTCCTTACGTTCGAGAATATTGAGCTCCTAAAACTTCCTTACACTCGAGAATATTGAGCACCTAAACCTTCCTTACGTTCGAGAATATTGAGCACCTAAAACTTCCTTACACTCGACAGTACTGAGCACCTAAAACTTCCTCACGCTCGAAAATATTGAACACCTAAACCTTCCTTACGCTCGAGAATATTGAGCGGTCCCAGAGCTCGGAGCGAGCGGTTCTTCCCAGCGTAGCTAATGAGAGCCCTCGCAAACTGACCTTTGCACTGGTTACTGTCTTGCCTTAGGCTACAATCGCTAACTGACAGCTTTACTGTACCTTTCTACAATCACAACTGACCTTTGTACGGTTTGCTGCCTGATCTCAGGCTACGTAGGACCAGCCGTGCGTTTTAGTAACCGGGTTAATTTTTACACCACGGAGAAACCGTGTGTTGGTTACGAAGGAAATAGAGAAAATTGCAGATCACATAATTTGTGATTGTGAGGCTCTTGCTAGCAGAAGGCTAAGGGTTTTTACTTACCAGGATCCTAGGTACCTTTAGCAGGATACGCTAGTCAGTGGATTGTTGGAACTTACCAAGGTCATCAACCTGCTGAACTTAAGATGTTTAGCCTACTTAAGATGTTTAGTTGTTGATCGCAATGCCTGGGTTTTATATTCCCTTCCTATAGTATATAAACTAATCTAATATTAAAATATTACTTATTATTTTTTGTTTGAAAAGTCCCTTTATAGAACCTTCCTTCCTTATAGAAGTTCTTTTATAGAACTTAAAGCTCATTAGTCACAATTTGATTTACAAAACACGAGACGAACTGATTAAAAGCTGAACGGTTGGCAACACTGTACACATTATTAATGCACCGTTCGAACACTTCACTACTTTGCTAAATAGTCACATACAATTCGAAATTCGTACAATTCGATGATGACAAACAAATTAAAAACGTTCGAAAAGACACGCCACGAGAAATACCGATATGAAATATCATCGCGAGCTGATTCCAATTGCGTCAGCAAAACTTCATCGAGTGAAATTAATTTCCCTGATTTGAGTTGCCACTACATAAAGCCGAGGGGAGATTGCAGTAATTTGTTACGGCTAAAGTAGGGACGAATGAACGGACGTTGATAATGAAAATGGAAAAAGCGTTGACGGCCATAGTTTGTCCCTAACATTGAAATAGGAAACACTTGTGTGTTTTACAGCTCAAAAATTGTTAGTTTCATTACATTTTCACTGTTAATAGGTAAAAGTTGCAGATTTATAAATTACGATATTTATTCTGATTTCAGTTTAGTTTTTTTTATTGAGTGGGTCTCGGAAGAGCCGTAACTATGCGTACCATGCGGGCAGGTTCAAGTCCAGTTACTGTTTTTTATTTACGTCCGTTCCCATCGTTATTAGTCTAACTAAAAGGTAAATACTAAAAAAGGTAAAAGGCTAATTCATTTTTGCTCACAACGGCATCAGAGGATACTAGCTGAAATGCTTAGGGATCCCAACGTACTTCCCGCTCAAAATACTTGTTCCTTTACTGTGGTACAGTTGGTAGACAATTCCAAAACAAGCTGTCTAACTTCGTCAATTTGAGGTTCATTAGAGTAAGACAATTGAAAAAGACCGTGTCAGTTAGACGTCAGCGTACATCTTGACACGAATATCGAAGCTGACTTTCTACGCGAACATCCAAGGGAATTCGGCCTGCAAAGCCTAAGAGAAATGAGCCCTGTCGGCCATTTTTAATCTCTTCTATACAAGACTAATGTAAACTAATGATCCAAATTATTTGTGATAATGTAGTCCGTTTTATACATTATGGATAAATATAGTTATTTGGCTTTAAAAATACAATAAAGATCCTTAAAATCAAAACACAAATCAATGTAAAAACGGACCACCAAACCATTTTCAAGATTCATGAAATAAGATTCGAAAAATTATCTTACCAAACAGCTGAATAATCTGTTATTAATTAAAATTAGTTTTATAGGGAATAGATGAAATAAGCATATACGATTTAAAAAAAATATTTGGAAATTACTACTGTAAAGAAGTGTTTCATATTCTTTTTATATTCTTCTTCTTTTCTGCTAGGATTATTATCCTAGCCTTCCCTAGCTTCGTCAATTCTACTTTCGTTGACGCGTTTCGGAGAACCTCCATCTTCAAAAACTATATCTATACTACCCCTAACTATATGAAGTGTTTCATACCCTAATTTTATCTGGAGACCAGATAAGCTAAGTAAACAACCTTGGTAAGCTCTAAGGTGGAAGCGTTCAGCAACGACATGTGTTTGGTACTCTTCCGTTTGATAAGTCTCGTGCAAAGAGCCAGCCAGTCAGCCCTCCGTGTTCAATGGCAAGTGTTTACCTAATGATCCGAGGCTAGAACCGTGTGTTTAGCCTGCCCTACAGTATAATAAGAGAAACCTTCAGGGTACTAGATTAAAGGTTATAGGACGATCTTGTAGCAGTTAACCGTAGGAATTGGTTTCGACAAGACCCTGCAGACCATAACAGTGTAAGTCTTCAAGAGAACGTCAACAGGAGTAATTAACTACATGAACCAAATGTGACAAGACTCAAAAGATTGGGACAAGAGGACGACTCTTGGTATAGCGAAGATAAATATCATAAGCAGTTACAAACAATAGCTAAAAAATACAGAAGGTTTTGTAGATGTGGCTTTATATAAAATATATATAAATGAAAGTTTACATGCAGAAAATATGCAGAAAAGTTAGGCTGCATAAGTGTAATAAATCCAACTCAAAAGAATGTATCTGGGACGAAGGTGTAGTAAAATAAATTTAAAAAATACCTTCAAGTATCTTACATTATGATTCCTTTTTAAATAAGAAAACATTTGTGCGTATAGTTTTCATATCAACCAAGAATAAAAAAAACTTCCGATGGTAGCATTTATACTTCTGCATCTAAATACAAAGGGTAGTGCACGACGGACAGCCAGATGGCGTTAGAGGTGCTTATATTCAAATGTACAGTTATGGTCGTTATCCTCTGTCCATAAACAAAAGATTAATTCAAAAAGAAACAGTTCACGATCTTCAGGAGTAAGCGTATCACAAGATTTGAACAACATAGACATAAAAGCAAGCCTTCCTGGATTCAGACGAGGGAATAGAAGTGGAACGCTCTCCATTTTGTAAAGGCAGAGGAGGCAAATTTTCCTTAAGAATAGGCCTACGTTATGAAAGAAAGAAGTCCCATTTTCGTTGTAATTAGTTTCTGCTTTGACGAAACAAAAGATAAAAGAAAGATGCACAATACAAATTTCCTGTTTCCTGAAACAAATAGTGTATTAGAAACTGGAACGGGATGTTAATTTCCTCGCTTTGTGACACCGGGTCAAAGTGGCACGTCTTTGAAGAAATAATAAAACTTTGTGAAACACTCTTTTTACGAGTAGTTTATGTATGAATGGTTTACATTTTAAAAGTAGTTTCCAACCGTCGCGGAACAACAAACCTTTTTAAGAAAATAAAAACTAATTAAACTGAAAACGGAGAAAAATCCGGTATAATATGTGATGTTTCTTATTTGTGTTCAGGCTTGATAAAATAAAAATTATCAAAGTAATTATTCTTTTCCTTTTCGTCCTCTTCTTTTTTTCCTTCCTCTTATTTTTCATCTTCTACTTCTTCTTCTTCTTCACCTTCTACTTCTTTTTCTTCTCCTCCTCATTCTTCTTCTTGCTTTTTCAATATATTTCATCTTCTCTTCTTCCATTTATCGTAGTTCTTCTTTTTATTTTCCTTGTTCTTAACTTTCTTCTTTTTCTTTTTCCCTTCTACTTTTTTCTACTTCTTGTTGTACATCTTCTTCTCCTTTTGATTCTATTTCTTCTTTTTCTCTTTCTTGTCCTTCATCTTCCTCTTTTTCTTCTCGTCCTCCTCCTGCTTTTTCTTCTTGTATTTCTCCTCCTCCTTATTCTTCTTCTTCTGCTTTCCAGGTTTTTTTCTCTTCCTTCTTTTCCCTTTCTTTTTCTTCTCCTTCTCTTCCTTCTTCTTCCATTTCTCGTAGTTCTTCTTTTTATTTTCCTTGTTCTTAACTTTCTTCTTTTTTCTTTTTTCCTTCTACTTTTTTCTACTTCTTGTTGTACATCTTCTTCTCCTTTTTATTCTATTTCTTCTTTTTCTCTTTCTTGTCCTTCATCTTCCTCTTTTTCTTCTCGCCCTCCTCCTCCTCTTTCTTCTTATATTTCTCCTCCTCCTTTTTCTTCTTTTTCTGCTTTCCGGTGTTTTTTCTCTTCCTTCTTTTCCCTCCCTTTTTCTTCTCCTTTTCCTATTTCTTTTTTCTACTTCTTCTTATTCCCTTATTATTTTCTTCTTCGTCTTCTTCTTCTTCACCTTCTATTTTTTTCTCCTTCTTTCTCTTCATTTCTTTTTCTTATTCTTCTACCTCCAGGTATTAGTCTGTTCTCTTTTTCAGCTTATCATTGTCTCCTTTTCCGAGGTCGTTCTACGTTTTTGTAAGTGAGTAATGATATTTCCCCCTAAAGGCGATACGAACGCCTTGTATGGTGGTTCAGTGATGTGATTTCTACCTTCGAACACCTTAACGTACCCTGGGTTAACGTCCTTGGAACTTACGCCTCTTCCTCTAATATTTTTCACGTACATTAAGAATTACAACTCGAACTAATTATGACAGTCGCTCAATAAAGTTAATGAAGTAAATAAAAAGTCTGTGGTACTACTTCAGCAAAGTACAATCGGACTTCGCATCAATATATAATGTTCTTTAAGTTAGCTAGTTTTAATCTGTCTAGATGCCCTGGCAATATATAATGAGTGAAACTTTGGTCAGAAAGTCACTATAAATAATTTGTGGAAATTCTACAAATGTTATATTTATATTAATAATTAAAACTCAAGGTAGTCAAGCACACTTACACTGAAATAAATGTACTATTGGGGTATTTCAAACTCAGAACACTGAGTGAGTTATGATTCTGCCTATGTGTCAATAAAATCCAGTGAATCAGTTTTGTAGATTTCTTTTGATTTTTTTGTTCGTAGTAATAGGTTTTTTGGGAATGAAAGAACACACTATTACACTAGAGTCCATACAACAATTTAATATCGTACTTTAAAAATACATAATTCAAAGAGTTTTTAAGAAAAAATTGTTGCAGTATTTACCTTGTTTCATGGACACTTTTTGTGCAAGCAGAAACTTCTTTATTTACGTTGATAGTAAACCTTTGGCTCTAAAATAAGTACACTTACCAGCGAAAAAATAAAAAAATGATGAAAAAATATTACAAAATTGTTTACAGTTAATTATACTGCTTAAAATATGATCAAAACAACTTCTAACTGTTATCAAAAAATATCGAATATCGATTAAATTTATTATACCACTGCGATTGCGTCTGTTTTCGATTTACTATCGGTTTTAAAATTATTGTTACACTCAAGTTTTAAATCTCCATATACAGGATGGTTCAAAACTACACGGGAACTGATTCTGTACCTAAAAGTATGAATAAAGTGAGTGTAAACACATGTCCGAAAATGCTTATTATCATGCTGGCCGCCATTTTGTTTTCTTAACAAAATATTTTACGTCTTTAGAACGGTCCAACCAATAAAATGTTAACTTTCGTTCTTCTTTACCTCATAAAGGCCTGATTGAAAAAGCAACTTTTTTGTAATTTGCAATTTTAAAATGAGTGCAGATTTTAATTATGTTTGTGACAGTGAAACCGATTTTCAAAAAGGGGTAAAATAGAAATATTACTTTTGGAAAAGCGCTTCCACTTTCAGCAATACAGCTCCGTGACTAGATTATTCTGATAAAGTTATATTTCATTACACTATTAAAGACATCTTTATAACTCCTTGCAAGTTCTTAAAAAAGGTTTCTAAAATCTTTGAATTTCTGGCCAAACGTGTCCCACATTGTAGACATCCAGAGCATAATTTTCTTATGTAAAGACCGAGCCGGATTGTAAGGATACGCGATGACCCTGACAGGCGAACCCGATCCTTCGGAGATCTTCATCGGCATGATGGTCAGCTGGAAGTCTCTGGCAGGTAGGTTCGCTTTGGCCAGCGCCAAGTTCTCCAGTAAGTAAATATTTTGCCCGTTTAACACTCTATGGGAGTTAAAGTCAGTATCCTTCCCCGGATCTATTGAGGGCGTGTCCGTTCCGACACCCACAACTTTGCCGGTGTTAACCATCCAGATAGCAGCACCTGTCGGGATACAAATCAGCTGATTTATGTGAAATTCTCTTAGTTTTATATTGAAAAAACGTAAACAAGCACTAAATACGACTTAGATATTGAATGATTTTGTTATAATTTATTGTAATAGTCTATTCTTCTTGTAAACTAATAAAAGTGTAGATGTTGCTTTTATAATTAAAATTCGGCAACTAAAGATCAAGGAAATCGACAGTAAAAAAAATATAATTTTCTTCAAAAATATTAAAATCTATCAGTGTATAAAATGTTACAGACAAACAGTGTTTTGTTTAAAATAAAATTTGTAAAATATTTTCTTTATTTTACATTGGAATTTTTGTATTTTATAATATGAAACGCGTTATTCGTCTCCAAATGAAACACATTTTTAATAATTTTTGTCCCCAAGTGGTTGTGAATATTTAAATATACAAGCCTCCTTACTAACATTCTGGCAGTATCAACGAGCCAGGATCACCAGATGTAACAGTCAACTAAAATTCTTGCAATCTAATCACATCAGATAGTGATAAAACTTAAAATTATTTATATGATTTCGAAACATCGATGCCAAACTTACTTTTAGAATACCCAGGGAAATGAAAACTTGATTCGTTGGGGCCTCCAAAGTAAGCGGTTCTGTTTGAATACCTCCATGCCCATCCGAAATCCGCCAGCACCACCACCGGTTTCGGCAGTGGACCGTACTTCTTCTCCCATTTGATCAAGTGGTCAGCCGTTACTTCGAAATCACTATTATTGGCCGCTTCCTTTTTCAAATCCAGCACAATTCCTGACAAAATTTCAAATAATTACTTACTTGTTTTGGGAAATCAATTTTCAAATAATTACTTATTTGTTTTGGGAAATCAATTTTCAAATAATTAATTTTTTTGGTAAATCAATTCTTATATAGGCCTAATTACTTACTTGTTTTGGAAAATTAATTTTCAAATAACTACTTGTTTGTTTTGGAAAATCGATTTTCCATGCTTTTCCATGCTACATGTTTTTGGAAATTAGTTTTCAAATAATAATTTACTTCTTTTGGGAAATCAATTTTCAAATAATTTGTTTTGGCAAATCAATTTTCAAAACAAATTCTTACTTATTTCGGAAAATCAGTTGAAAATTATATGAACATTGTAAATAACAGCGTCACGCAAACGTATTGCTGACGTGATGGAAGCAAATTTCGAAATGTAATTCTTCTATTTTTGTGAAACTTTTAATTCACCAACATCATTTAAACCTCCATACATTATATGAATAATCTCTAGAAATTCAAAATGTTAATTTATGACGTTTTTAACGCTGATTATGACGGTGAAATCGGACTTTAAAAACGATTTTACACAAAAACGTTATGAATATTTAAAGATTAAAATTGCCGCCAATTTAAAATTGTTGAACGAACTTTTTTTGGTTCACGAACTTGTTCAAGATATTAACTTAATTAATTTTTTGCCAAGTTTGAAACAAATAGAACCATAATTGGGAACGTGAATTTGCTAAAACACACGCGCGCGCGCACACACACACACACACACACACACACACACACACACACACACACACACACACACACACACACACATATATATATATATATATATATATATATATATTTATATATATTTATTTATATTATATATTATATATTATATTTATATTTTATATATATATATATATATATATATATATATATATATATATATATATATATATATATGTGTGTGTGTGTGTGTGTGTGTGTGTGTGTGTGTGTGTGATCGTTTGAGATGACCTCTCCAATACCTCATTTTCCAATGAAAATTCTCTGATAATTACGTTCTCAAACTTTTTTGCGCCTGTACTTTTAGCGAATTTTAATTTACAAAATTTTAAAATTTTCATCCTACGACTTATAAATGAGCTCCAGCATCACCCCCCCCCCAACGTTTTCGATTGGACGTTAAAGATTTTATTCCAATAATAAGTAAGATCCGATCGACCTTTTCAAAATGGTGGTTTTTTTCATTAAAAAAAAGACAATATACCATTTTTACGTTACACTCTATTTTGAACACTATTTCACCATAATTAGCGTTGAAAACTACATAAATATTAATTTTAAATTTACAAATTCCGACGAAGTTAAAGTGCGATGAAGGACCATTTTCGTATTTCCAATGTAATAGTATTCCCATATTAATCATGAGAGAAAAAGGTATTATTTTATGCAAATTTTAATGTTTATTTTGATTATTGTTTTTTTTAAATATTGTTACAAATTCGCTTCCATCACGTCAGCTTGTATTATACTTAGTAATATGTTCAAATTTAATACTGTTTCCTTATACTGTACAGTTCTTCCTATAAGCTATACACTTTGTTCTTGAAACTACAAAAAAAAAACACGAAATTTACCTTGTACTGTCAGCCTGTCCAATGGAATATCACCAACCTTCCATCCGTCCTTTCTAAAATGATAAGGCGCATCCATGTGGGTCCCACCATGCTCTCCCGTTGAGATTTTTTTTGCAATAAACCAATATGGCGTATCTTGCTGACTAGCAACTGTTAGGTTGAAAACATCGCTGGCGTACCAATATACAGTGTTGGAATCAAGCGGGTGACCCAAATCGACGGGAGTTTTTAACGTGGCCAATGCCTGCGAAAATCCAAAAACGAAAAATAAAATACAAAACATCACGGTCGTTTTGTCACGAGACTCTAGGTTATTGTGAATGAAATGTCTATGAAAACTTATCTTGTTCTAGCCGAAGACACGTCGTTGTATATTGCAGATAACAACAATATGTAAGAAATATCAAGGTAAAGTCAAGGTCATAAAGTTATAAATACTACTAATGAACGTGTGCGTTTCATTTAAGTACAGTATGTTTACAAAGTAATGTAACTTTTGGCCGCCTCGGTAGCCTAGTTGATAGCGTACTGGGCTTTCACCCCGAGGAACCGGGTTCGATTCCCGGCCAGGGCTTGGCATTTTCATACGCTATATATCATCCCATCGTCTGCATTAGCCCAAGTGTACACAATAGTCGGACGTTAAACACCAAAAAAAAGTAATGTAACTTAGAAGTAAACCATAAATTTGAAAAATGTAAGCTAATATAAAAAATAGTGTTTAACGGCGCTGGGATTACTTTTAGGTTAGTCTTTGGTTCGGATCTCTTTCTTAAGTCCACCAGGGTCCTGCAATTCAATCCAAACTGGTTTGGGAGTGTCGGGGGAACCTCAACGTTCTGTCCCTGCATAACCGGGTAACTCTTTACTGGATTCCGGGGCAAAAGAGAGTTGAGAGTAATGAAGAGGCAGACCGACAGCTCTGGAAAATATGGGGCTTCACTGGGCACTATGGTCTGAGGGCACACGTGAATAGGATAGGTATGTACCATGGAGAAACCGTGTGTAGATTGTGCAGGAAAGAGGAGGAGACTGCAGGACACAATATCCTTGATTACCAGCTCTTGCTGGTAGGAGGCTAGGGGTTTTGGTTTCCAGGACCCTAGGGATCTTCAGCATAATGAGCTAGTTAGTAGACTGTTGGTCCGTACTAAGGACATCAATCTGCTAAACTAGTACTCAAGAAGTTTAGTTGCACAATAGGTCTATTGATCGCAGTGCCTGGGTTTGTATTATCCCTTCCTCTAGTTTGAATCTAATCTAATCTAAAGTCCGCCTATCTGTCAACACTTTATATATAACCGCCATTTTGAAACTTTAGAACAGATTTTATTGCGTTACAAACGTGTCCAGGCTATCGAAGTGGTTTATAGTTAACAATCGGCACACCATTTCATTTCCCTGGTGTGTGTCTCACACGCTCTAATTATTAATTGTTTGTTGAAATTCTCCAAATACACCAAAACAGAAAGATAAAAAAGATAATTTAAACGAAGTTAAAGATAATTTAACATAACATTTCGCCAGTAACTTTGGGGAAGAAAAATAAAGGCACTGAAGTAAGTTGCCTGGCATTTGCAGACGATTTTGCCATATTCTCGGACACCCTAAGAAATGCAACAATACAAATCAATCTCTTAAATGAAATAGCTAATAAAACAGGTTTGAGAATCTCCATAGAAAAAACTAAATTTATTACAAACATCAAAAACGCTCCAAATTTTTTGGTTACGTATACTGGTGCAGGGGAAAAAGTAAAGAAATTCAAATATTTGGAAGAAATGATCCAAGACAATGGCTTGGAGAAGTCTGCTGTTGAAGAAAGGGTACGCAAAATGGAAAGAGCATATGTTATCACTAAAAATTATTATGACGAAAAATGCTTATCTAAAAATCTTAAAATTAGACACTACACTACAGCAGTGAAACCGGAATGCCTGTACGCGAGTGAATGCTTGATACTAAATTATAGTTTAGATAAACTGAAAATACTAGAAAGGAGAATCATGAGAAAAATTTTAGACCCAGTGAAGACTAAAGAAACATAGAAACTAAGATCTAATGATGAAATATACAGGAACATAGAGGACATGACAAAGACGATAAGGAAAGAAGACTGCAATTTTTTGAACATATGTACAGGATGAATGATTCAAGACTAGCGAAAAGGATACTCAAGTACCTATGGGATAAAAAGCCAACAACTAGTTGGATTCAAAAGGTAAGGAAAGATTCAGAAAGAAATAATATAAAAGAAGAAGAAACGCTGAACAGAGAGATTTTTAGAAAGAGGATATTGAGTATGGAGGGATTCCAAGGAGAATTGCAGAAGAAACCTGGTGTGAAGTGGTCCGAAGACAGAAAGAAGCTGCATAGTGAAAGGATGAGGGAATATTGGAAGGAAAGGAAGAGAAAACAGCTAAGTGTGAAGAATTGAAATTGTCACGTGGTCCCTAGCAGGCCTCATCGAAAGAAGAAGAAGTTAAAGTAAATTGTTATCTTTCGTCAAGCGTTTGAGCTGGTTATACAAATCATAAATGTTTCAAAATTAATGCACGTGATGTTAAAATGTTGCATGCAAGATAACTGTGTATGTCGTAAAATATAACTGTGCATGCAGAATATAAATTTATCTCTATCCAAAGCATATACTGTAGTATGTATTGCGAACCTGAAATATAAACGAATGACTTTCTGGGGTTACTATTACACTGCGACATTTGTAAATGTACTGTGACCTCTTTCTATATTCCTTTCATATTCCTGAGATGCTCAGTTAGAGAGCCATCTCCAGTCCTAGTCTCTTCATAAAGTTTAGGAATTGCAGAGGATTCATGATGGGTAACTTCATCAATTCATGTTTGAGGTACTTGCCGATGATTGCTCTGCTAATTCCTTTTCAATATCCCCCCCCTTGCTCTTGACCCTTATCATGGAGGTTGTGCTCTGTTTGGTTAGCTTTTTGTTGTGCGGACAGTTCCCGCTCATTCTATTTACATTGTTACGCATGGGAACAATAGTAGCTTGGATTATGTACGCCCACACAGAACCACGCATGCGTGAGATACCCAGGGCTCCGTTTGATACCTCATTAGGCCGGTGTGATACACTCCGTCAACACAGGTCTTTTATACTTTAGAGTTAGCCAAGCTATGTAGAAGAGTGAATTATGTGTGTTTTGGGTAGATGAATGACTAGTATGAGCTAGAGGTATGAGCTAAAACCATTTTGCTCATTTAAGCTGCCTCTGCCGGAGATCCTGAAATATCCTAAAGGCTAGGAGTCTTTGGTTTCCACGACCATAGGGATCTTGAGCAGAATGAGCTAGTTAGTAGACTGTTGGACCTCACTAAGGACATCAGGCTGCTAAACTAGTACTCAAGAGGTTTAGTTGCACAATACGTCTGTTGATCGCAGTGCCTGGGTTGTTGGGTTTGTTGGACAGAGCCTGGGATCAGCCGGAGAGCTGAAAATCCGGAGATCTTGAAATTTTATTTGATCAAAAAAAAAGGTTTCTTCTTGGACTAACGTCCAAGTAGCCCGTATGTAACTTTGTGTTTATTGGGCGACTCCCCCCCCACGACCGACGATATATATGTAGCCTACATCTCGAGAGATCGTTTATAAACTCGTCGAGTAAATATTTGGTCAAAGAAAACTTACATTTTCTCAAAATCGGTTATACATATTTTGCTAAAATGCAACCCGAACCAAAGATTTTTTTTCTATTTAGATTGCATTTTGGAGGTTACGGAGTTTCGTGACCTCTGGCATCGTGTTACTAAACCTCTTAGGTGCTAGTCAGTAAATTGGTTCCCTCATTTAGTTTAATCGTGCACTGATTAGCTCATACAGCAGGATGTCTTTTCCGATCTTGGGAAACATTTTTCTCTTCCCGCTAGCAAGTCCTAACAATCGCAAATCACGTGACCTGCAGTACACTCTTGAATTCCGCCTGATCTACACGCTTTTTCTCCATAGTAAATTCCTGTTCGGTTTAGATGCACCCTCAAACCACAGTGCTACGTAATGGGTTTTATGGTTTTTCTGATTATTCCTGCACGCAGGATCCCTACTACTTCCTAAGTCCACCTGGAAGAACTTCTTCCAACGGAAGAACTTAAAGCGCGATTTCTTTACAACCAAAAAAACCCAAACAAAACATATCTACCATAAAAATCCAGTTCAGAAGTTATCCACCAAAAATGAAACAGAAAAGCACCGTCCCAAATTTTATCAAAACCTATCTTTTTCCCTTTTATTTTACTGTTACATTACAACTAAGTACCTCATACAGTAAGTAGCTAACAACGATAAGGCTGTCTTAACTCTAATACAGTTTACCAGAGTGTTCTTAACAAACCAAGTCAATGGGCTTTGTCCTCTTCAGCCTTCGAAGAATCCTGCAGGCATTTCTACATTCACATGTCCTTCCAATCTCTTAATCTTATTCCAGGTAACTGTCTTAAAAAAGATACCTTAATTTCTTCCGGTATTGATTTTTAAAATACTTTTTTTGGAATATTTGTATCTGTTCGAGGTTAGTTCTCTTGGTACAACCACACAACTGAATATGATGGAGCTATACTGGCTTTAGTGTTTGTTTATATAGTAACAATTTTTTATGCATTGATAGTTGCGAGTGCTGACCTAACACACAACGCAACCTCTTGAGTTTTAGATTCAATTCTAAAAGTGTCTGCTTCAAATTCTAAAAAACACCTTGGCATGACGCTTGATGCTAAATTAAGGTGAAAAGAACATGTAAAAAAAAGATAGCTGTTTTTTAAACGTTCCTTTCACGTTAATATCGCATCAAGCGTCATGCCAAGGTGTTTTGCTGAATTTAAATTGCGAATTGATGTAAACCGGAACTAAAAGGACTGATTTCTTTTCAATTAGTTCTATTGTACATTTCTATGTCCAATTTTTAATGACACCAAACAAACGCTGTAGCATATTAGCGGCACAGAAATCATTTGACGTAAATAATATTTTACAATTTCTGTACTTTCATTGCGTTTAATTACATACCAGCACAGAATTTAGCTGTGGATTACTGAGCATTGAAAACATAATTACAACAGCGTTCTTCATTCCTTCGCGCTAAACATTAATGCACTAAAGATTAACAACACCCTTTTGATCTGTGTGTGACCTAGTTGAATTATTGCATTTCGTATTTACCTTTGCGAACACAGTATATACGTGAACCTAATTAAAGAACTAGGTTTAGATATTATTTAGAACAAATCGATATGAAATCTGATCTGGGTTTAAACTGTTTTCTATATTTCATTTAGCACATCACCGCCCGTATATTAATGTATAAATTATGAAATTCTAATTTACGATATTTAAAAAAAGTAATTTATGCAGATTTCCCTTAGAGGTTCTTATAATGTTAGTTCTCTATTTAGTATTCCCTAGTAGCCATTGCTGGAAGTGATCTTTCTTCACCTGCCCTTCGGTTACCCAAAACAAGATGGAACGGCGACACCGAAGGCTGCTTGGCTAAGTATGGCTTCTGGATACCAGTAGAACTTTAGATTTATATATATATATATATATATATATATATATATATATATATATATATGTGTGTGTGTGTGTGTGTGTGTGTGTGTGTGTGTGTGTGTGTGTTACATCACAGGAATACATACAGGAGAAAGATGCTCGGGTGGAAAATCCCAGAGAATGAAATCCCAAAGAGAACAGGGGTAAAATGGACGGAGAAGCGAAGGAGGATCCATGGGGACAGGATGAGGGAGGTGTGGAGGATTAGAAGGAACAAGACATGAGTCGGAGTGTTTTGCGTGATCCAACAGGGTCTATACGCAAATAATAATAATAATACGCGTAATAATAATAATATATATATATATATATATATATATATATATATATATATATATATATCCCTTCGCTGGGTTTTATAGTTTGGGCTGTCAGTCAGTCATGACATTGCCTTTTATATAAGATATATATATTTATATATATATATATTATAATTTACAATATTACCATTCAACACTGACTTTAAGAAGAATTTTTTTTAACATTATATTCGTTTTATATTAATGTTAAGTGCCTATAATCAGAGCGCCTATGTAAAAACTTTATCTATTTCCATTAATTTGTTTGTTATTTCTCAAGGTTTGTTTACTTACACTGTTTGAAGATCCGTTTTTGCAGCATTAATTTTACTTGAGTATCCTTATCTAATTCTTTTTTTCCTGCTAGATACTCACTAAGCTAGCCAATAAAAGCGTTGTCTTGTGGTACAAGGTTTCGTCTAGTTTTATCTGGTTCGTACTTATTCACTTGAATAACTGACAATGAAATATTGCCGCAACAAACAAGTGGAAACAAAAATATATTTTCTTAAAATATTTGTACTTCCAGTGAAATCGCTTTACGCTGGTAAAGTGAAACCAAAATGCAAAACACATGAGAACGAGGTCAAAATTTATTTTCGATATGTTATCAAACCGTTTTGGAGTTCAAAATTTATCGCGCTAAACTTTAGTTATAAATCTTACTTCAAAAATTTTGATAAACATTTTTCGAACCGACCTCTTTGTTTTGTTTTGGTACTTAAAGATTGCATTTAAGTACAAATAGATCAAAATCGATTTTTTTTCGGAACTATTTTTTTAATTGTTTTTTTATTTAAAAAAACGGCTTGAAGACAAACAAATATTTTAATTACACCCGGACAAAACCCAAATTGACTTTATAAAAACGTGATAAAAAGTGGAATTGATGTGAATTTTTTAAAAAGTGAAACTGATGGTCTTTTTTTATTTATGGGAATTGTAGACATTTTTTTTAATAGTGAAATTTATATACATTCTTTTTTAATAGTGGAATTGATATATATTTCTTAATAGTGGAATTGATATACATTTTTTAATAGTGTAATTGATATACATTTTTTAATAGTGGAATTGATGAACATTCTTTTTTAATAGTGGAATTGATATACATTTTTTAAATAGTGGAATTGATATACATTCTTTTTTAATAGTGGAATTGATGGACATTCTTTTTTATGATAGTGGAATTGATGGACTTTCTTTTTTTAATAGTGGAATTAATATACGAGGGCTATTCAGAAAATAGATTACGTTTTTGGATAAAAAAAAAACTAAGTACAGGAAAAAAATTTTATTATATACATTTGAAAGAGGAACTAAAATACTATTTTTCGACATAATCGCCAAACAAATTTAGACATTTGTCATATCGGTGAACTAGCTTTGAAATTCCCGTGTCGTAGAATTCCGCCGCCTGTGACGCCAGCCAGTCAGTCACGCCCGCGCGGAGATCTGCGTCGTCATCGAAGCGCTGTGTTGCAAGCCAAGTCTTCATCTTCGGGAATAAGTGGAAATCACTAGGTGCCAGGTCCGGACTGTAGGGTGGATGAGGAAAATCTCCCACTTGAAGGCCGTCAAGACGTCTTTTGTTCGATTTGCCGTGTGAGGGCGGGCATTGTCGTGCAAAAACAACACTTTCGCACTCAGTTTTCCTCTCCGCTTGTTCTGGATAGCTCGTCTTAAGTTTCGTAATGTTTGGCAATACCTTTCTGAGTTTATGGTTGCTCCACGTTCTAGGAAGTCAACCAGAAGAACACCTTTCCTGTCCCAAAAACGGTCGCCATGATCTTCCTTGCTGACAGGGTTTGCAAACATTTCCTCGGTTTTTGGGGAATTTGTGTGCCCCACTCCATAGACTGTAGTTTTGTCTCACAGGTAACGTGCTTAACCCAAGTCTCATCTCCCGTTACGATGCGATCAAGAAATGATTCACCATCTTTGTCGTAAGCGTCCAGAAATGACAACGATGCAGCCATACGCTGACCCTTGTGCTGTTCTGTCAGGAACTTTGGCACCCATCTGGCACAAAACTTATGGTATCCTAACTTTTTGGTGACAATTTCGTACAACAATGTTCGCGAAACTTGTGGGAAACAAAGACTTGGCTTGCAACACAGCGCTTCGATGACGACGCAGATCTCCGCGCGGGCGTGACTGACTGGCTGGCGTCACAGGCGGCGGAATTCTACGACACGGGAATTTCAAAGCTAGTTCACCGATATGACAAATGTCTAAATTTGTTTGGTGATTACGTCGAAAAATAGTATTTTAGTTCCTCTTTCAAATGTATATAATAAAATTTTTTTCCTGTACTTAGTTTTTTTTTTATCCAAAAACGTAATCTACTTTCTGAATAGCCCTCGTACATTTTTTAAATAGTAGAATTGATATACATTCTTTTTTAATAGTGGAATTGATATACATTTTTTAATAGTGGAATTGATATACATTTTTAATAGTGGAATTGATGAACATTTTTTTTAATAGTGGAATTGATATACATTTTTTAATTGTGGAATTGATGAACATTCTTTTTTAATAGTGGAATTGATATACATTTTTTAAATAGTGGAATTGATATACATTCTTTTTTAATAGTGGAATTGATATACATTTTTTAATGGTGGAATTGATGAACATTATTTTTTAATAGTGGACATTCTTTTTTATGATAGTGGAATTGATGGACATTCTTTTTTTAATAGTGGAATTGATATACATTTTTTAATTGTGGAATTGATGGACATTCTTTTTTTAATAGTGGAATTGATATACATTTTTTAAATAGTGGAATTGATATACATTTTTAATAGTGGAATTGATGGACATTCTTTTTTATGATAGTGGAATTGATGGACATTCTTTTTTTAATAGTGGAATTTATATACATTTTTTTAATGTTGAATTTATGAACATTCTTTTTTAACAGTGTAATTTATATACATTCTTTTTTTCGTATTTTGTAAAGGTAAAAAGTTTTAAATAGTTGAACTATCTACATTTTAAGAGTTAATTATATTGTGCATGGCAATAGCTCTATTCAAACTATTATCATAATCATTTTTATCCCCAAAACTAATATTTTCTTCTTCGTGTTTTCAAACTTCTAAATATAATTTTATTATATTATTATAATATAAATCTTCTTGGCACCTTTGCAAAATCAAAGGAATTTAGAAAAAATTTGTAAAATCTCCGATTTTCTTGCCAAAAGTGTTCCACATTGCGGACATCCAGAGCATAATTTTCGTATATAAGGACTGAGCCGGGTTGTAAGGATAAGCGATGATCCTGACAGGCGCACCAGAGCCTAGGGCGATCTTCATCGGCATAATGGACAGCTGGAAGTCTCTGGCAGGTAGGTTCACTTTGGCCAGCGCCAAGTTTTCCAAACAATAAATGTTTTTGTCGTTCAGTACACGATGGGCGCTGAACTCGGTGTCCTTCCCCGGATCTATAGATGGCGTGTCCACTCCGACACCCACAACTTTTCCAGTATTCAGCAACCACGTGGCAGCATCTAACGTGACACAAAACAGTGGTTTTATTGAGAGTTTCTTTTTGTTAAACTAAGGCCGGGCGTACACCAAATGCATTCAAAACCTAATCTGTTGTTTTTAATGTAAGTGCGGCCGCTGAAAGCGTAGCACAGCTGAGCGGAGTCAAGCGGCGTCGCTGGGTTCCGCTCCGCGTAGCTTCGACTCTGTCTAGTTTCGGTTTTCAAGGTTACTCCGCTTCCCCCAACACTGACAACGACTCAAAACTTATTATTTCTCGTTACCTAGCATAGTAATTACGTAGAATCCGTTACAATAGGCCTAAATATTTAGATTTAAAAGATAAAAACGCGTTCTTTAAACTCCACTTCCGGTTGCCGTTCTACATAGCACGCTCATAGCACGTTCTTCTCGGCTCATAGCACGCAGCTCCGCTCTGCATTTGATGGCCGCACTAACAAAGTTAAAAAAATAATTAAATTTAAATTAAACTAAAAACTAGGCTAATGTTATCGATTAAATTTCAGTATTCTTGCAAACAAACGAAACTGATGGTTGTTGTTTTTGAAATTAGAATTCCAAAGCAGAGCTGCGGTGGAAAAACCAGACAATCAGAAATAAGTAGGCATAATTCTAAAAAAAAAAACTTAAAACATGCTTAACATTTTACCATATTATATGAAGATTTATTCTAACAAGCCAATGTAAAGTGCTTTTGAATACATAAATTTATATCATAACTCTTATCAGCTTCTATTGTTTGTTCCGCAACGAGTGGCATTACTGTTTATTTACATTCTGAACGTTAATCACTTCTATCTACTCTTTTCTGTTGTTCAATGTTGATCACATTTGCATTGAACTTGATACTAACTGCCTTTAAGTTCTGTTCTAATTTTCATATTGTTTTGCTTGACTATAGGCGTATGCCGTGGTGCCTTTTGTTAGTCCAAGCTTTGTGTTTTAAAAAAGCAAAACATCTTTTTAAGGATTGTAATTTTATGTACTATCTAAAACAGTACTAGAGATCGTTGCCTGTTACTTCGGCTGTATTTGTTTTCGTTTGGATTTACGTCCCTTAATGACAAACTTAATATCAATCTTTTTCCGTATATTTTGACGTAGATTTTTTATCCACATACAAAGATTCTATCGCTTTTCTCCTATTAGTAATGTTTAGAATATTTTAACAGTTTAAAAAAATTGTAACGTTCTTTCTTGTTCAGTTATTATAAAATCTTAACGTTTGAGAAAATCTAAAAGCTCTTTGAATGCTGTTGTTCCCAGTTTTAAAAGATGTCCATTACAAATGTATAGTAAAGTACAGATGTGGTTGGTTTTAAGCTTAAAATCAAATGTTTTAGTGAAACATTAGCCATCTCCCCAGGAATACATAGATAGTATTAATGGCCATTACTCCTTAATAATGGCCATACTCCATTTAATCCTGTTTTTTTTTTTTTTTTGTGTTTAACGTCTGACTATTGTGCACACTTGGGCTAATGCAGACGACACTGTTATTTGTGTTCAAAGTATAACAGTATCGTCTGAATTAGCCCAAGTATTATTTGTTATCTGTTATTTGTGTTCAAAGTTCACCCGTTGTTTTTGTTTTACCTATTAATCTACTTATTTTTCAACACAATTATTTTAGTACTGAAAGCAGCTGCAAAACTAACAATCACTTTATCTCCAACTACACTATCTAGGTCAACTTAGTCTACTAAGTGCTGACAAGATCAAAAGGCTTGGTCAGCTTGAGTCTTCTCTTATACCAACGTTATGTAGCAGCCGGTATGCCTCCTCGATAACGTGGTCTAAGCGGCAGTATAGAGCAGACCATTTGATTTGTTCTTCAGCTGTAAAGATACGCGTCTTCATGGAGATCGTGATTTCATGTACCATGATTTCGAGTGTGACAACATTGAGCACCCAATTTTTGCTTAAATAAATTTCTAGGTTATTGACGGGCGTTTACCGGATTCTACTTAAAGAGATCATTCAGAAAAGCGAGACAGTGTAGCTGACATAATCAACTTTAAATACGGGTCCCAAAGCACTAACCCACGCTGCTATTTTACTTTCCATCGGGAAGACCCCTTTGGCGATGATGACTTAAAATCATCTATTAATTTCCTCAGTAAGCTCATTTAGATTCAAACTAACCTAGATTCACTAACATAGATTCAGTAGATTAGATTCAAACTATAGGAAGGGATAATACAACCCCAGGCACTGCGATCAACAGACCTATTGTGCAACTAAACCTCTTGAATACTAGTTAGCAGATTGACGCCCTTAGTAAGTTCCAAGAATCTACCGACTAGTTCATTCTGCTGAAGATCGCCAGGGTCTTGGAAACCAAAACCCTTAGTCTCCTACCAGCAAGAGCTTCACAATTAACGATTATGTGTCCTGGAGTCTCCTCCTCTTACATGCACAACCTACACACGGTTTCTCCATGGTACATACTTATCCTATTCATGTGCACCCTCATTACCAGTGCCCAGTATATGGCACCATGATTTTCCTGTGTTGTGCTATGCGCAAGACGTCTGCTGTCCCTTTAAACCCTCCAAATTGAACCATACTTAAGAGCCTCTTACTGTGGGAACCATAACTATCCATGAAGGTTATCCCATCTTGCCTAGTGTTGCCTAATAATCCACCTATTAAAAGCAGACAAGACCAACGACAGAGAAATCCCTAAAGCCGGCTCAGGTTCGATGAACCTACAGATTCCAGTCCAGCTAGTAGGGGTGCCTCCTCATTACGCCCTTATGCCCCGGAACCCAGTGAAGAGTTATCCGGTTATCCAGGGACATAACGTCAAGGTTCTTCCAACACTCCCAGACCAGCTTGGCCTGAACTGTAGGACCCGCAATTGCTTTTATTGCTGCATGACTATTGATATGAATATGAATCCGAGTCTTCTTGAAGGCCCGTTTTAAGTTCTCAATGAGCCTACTTACGACTGAGCCATTCCTTAAATTTAACCACTAGACGAAGCCATCTTTGTCTAGTCCAGGTAGCTTTAGACAAGTCCATCTTTGTGTATATAATCTTTACGAACGTATCTACTACAAGACACCATCGATGCCCGGAGTACCAGCCATGCCTGAATCTCTTTTACGTTGATATTCTTGGCGCGTCCACAAAGTTGCAGTCCCTATATCCAAACTGATTGTTGTGGACTGTGTTCCATTACAGTGGTGTTTTTATAACCATACCGTCACCGAAATCATGAAATCTGCTGCAAGGAAGCGTTATCATAGGTTTCAAAACCGGGTTAATGGCGATGCCATCGATATTATTGACAGACGTGGTGCGGAGACGGACAAGGGTAAAACCGCTGGACCTGGTGCAATTAAGCTGCGTAGGTTAGCCGTAAGGTGTGTGTTAATGTGTCGGAATAATTCATAGGAGTGATTTCCAACAAAAAGTGGACGTATTTCTACTGTATAACATTGGATCTTACTTGTATCAATAATAAATTTTAAAACAATAGAATTAAATAAAATCTAACGATAAGCTAGAACTTATTTACCTGAATCCGGTTGAGGAACGTATATACGTGTTATATAATATATATATATATATATATACATAGAGAGAGAGAGAGAGAGAGAGAGAGAGAAATTCTTGAACCCACAGGCGGCGAGAAGGTTGCGCAAAGGGTTCGGCTACTGAGAATGAAGAGGGCTCTTGGTATAACGCGTGATATCTACAATAAGAGATGTATGTCGACGCACACAAAAATCAGACACTACAACACAGTCATAAAACAAGAGGTATTATATGCAAGCGAGACGCTAGCACTCCACACAAAAGCTACCATGGAAGATATTTTGAAGGAAGAACGCAAAATCTTGAGGAAGATCCTTGGTCCGAGATTAACAGAAGATGGATACAGGTTGCACTCCCGAAAGACCACGGAGAAGATATCGAACCTGGCAGCAGATATCAGAAGAAGGAGGGTTCGGTTCTATGGACACATCAGTAGACTCCCAACAACGAGACTTGCCAACAGAATCCTTAAGTATATACAAGGTGTCAAATCAATAACGTCGTGGATCGCACAAGTCAGAATAGACCTACATGACGCAGAAATAGACTCAACAGACATTGACGAAAGGAACGCATACAGGAGAAAGATGCTCGCTTCATCCCAGAGAATGAAATCCCAAAGAGAGCAGGAGTACAATGGACGGAGGAGTGGAAGAGGATCCATGGGGACAGGATGAGGGAGGTGTGGAAGATTAAAAGGAACAAGACATGAGCATGAGTCGGAGTGCTTTGCGTGATTCAAGAGGGTCTATACGCAAATAATAATAATAATAATTATATATATAATATAATATAATATAATAATAATAATAATAATAATATTATTATTATTATTATTATTATTATTATTATTATTATTATTATTATTATTATTATTATTATTATTATTATTATTATTATTATTATTATTATTATTATTATTATTATTATTATTATTATTATTATTATTATTATTATTATTATTATTATTATTATTATTATTATTATTATTATTATTATTATATAATATACTAATATAAATATATACATATAAAAAAATGTATATTACCTTTAGAAAATCCAGGGAAATGCAAATTAGTCCAGCTGTCGCCTCCATAGTAAGCTGACTTGTTGGAATACCTCCATGCCCACCCGAAGTTCGCCAACACCACCACTGGCTTCGGCAGAGGACCGTAAATCTTCTCCCACTTAATCAAGTGCTCAGATGTTATTTCGAAATCAGGATTATTGGATGCTTCTTTTTTTAAATCTAACACAACGCCTAAGAAATAAACATGCTTGTCAATACTTTTTTGTGAAAACAAATTAACAAACCTAACAATATTAAACAAACACTCACACTTACGACTTTAACACTTTACACTAACACTTACATTTAGGGAGGCGATAATAGCCTCAATGTGCTTTTTGCCTTAAAATAAAATAAAAAAATAATAATAAATAAATCTTTCGACAATCTACGGAATATACGAGGTATGTTCAGAAAGTAACGAGAATTTTTAAATTTCCGGGCTTGGAGAGTCCGATTGTCAAACATTTTTTTTTAATATGTTGGTATACATAACCTTGAAGTATGATAAAACTTTCAGCTTTTTTCATTGTTGATTTTATCTGTGACAGCCACTAAGGTTAGACGTGTTTTTATGAGCTCGGCGATTTTCGTTTGTTAAAAGAAATGGATCAAAGAATTTGTAACAAATTTTGGGTAAAAAATGTAACAAAGTGTTTGAAATGTTAACAAAAGCCTATGGTGAGTGTGCTATAAGTAAATCAAAAGTTTACGAGTGGTATAAGCGTTTCCAAAAAGGCCGTGCGGACGTTGAAGATAACGAACGCCCTGGACGCCCCAGCACATCAACAATCGATGAAAACTAGGAAAAAGTGAAAGAAATGGTTATAAACAATCGCCGAATCACAATTAGAGAGGTCGCTGATGATGTTGGCATATCGATTGGATCATGTCATGACATTGTTTCCAATGTTTTGTGTATGAAACGCGTGGCAGCAAAATTCGTTTCAAAATTGTTGAATTTTGAACAAAAACAGCGGCGAATGGAAGTTTCTCAGGAGTCACTAAATAAAGTCAACGACGATGCAGAATTACCGAAACGTATTTTGGTGGCCGCTCGGCCTTCGTATTAGGCAGTCTTGTTTTAGACTAAAATGTAAAATGTCTTGTTTTACACTATGAATTTTCACTAAACCAGACATAAAATTATTTGTCTGTTTTTTTTTTCTATAAAAATATTTGTTAAATTTCAATATATGCTTATGTATTTTCACGTGCATTCAGGAAGATGAACGAAACATAAATTATATTAATGGCGCATTAATCTATAATTCTACGTGTGTGTGTGTGTGTGTGTGTGGGTGAGAGAGAGAGAATGTGTGTGTATGTGTGTGTGTATGTGCGTGTGTGTGTGCGTGCGTGTGCGCGATGTGTGTGTGAGAGTGTGTCTGTGTGTATGTGTATGAGAGAGAGAATGTGTGAGTGTGTGTGTGTGTGAGAGAGAGAGAGAGAGAGAGAGAGAGAGAAATAGTGTGTCTGTGTGTATGTCTGAGAGAGAGAATGTGTGAGTGTGTGTGTGAGAGAGAGAGTGTGAGAGAGTGTGTATGTGTGAGACAGAGAGAATGTGTAAGTGTTGAGTGGGAGAGAGAGAGTGTGTGTGTGAGTGTCTGTGTGTGTGTACGTGTGAGAGAGAAAGTGTGTATAAGTGTGTGTGTGTGTGTGTGTGTATGTGTGTGAATGTGTGTGAGAGAGTGTGTGTGAAAGTGTGTGTGTGTGTGTGTGTATGTGAGTGTGAGAGAGAGATTGTGTGTGTGTGTGTATGTGAAAGAGAGTGTGTTTATGTGTGAGAGAGAGTAAGTGTGTGTGTGAGAGTGTGTCTGTGTGTATGTGTTTGAGAGAGAGAGAATGTGTGGGTGTGTGTGTGAGAGAGAGAGAGTGTGTGAGACAGTGTGTCTGTGTGTATGTGTGAGATAGAGAGAGAGAATGTGTGAGTGTGTGTGAGAGAGAGAGGGTGTGTGAGAGAGAAAGAGTGTGTGTGAGAGTGTGTCTGTGTGTATGTGAGTGTGAGAGAGAGATTGTGTGTGTGTGTGTGTGTGTGTGTGTGTGTGTGTATGTATGTGAGAGAGAGTGTGTTTGTGTGTGAGAGAGAGTAAGTGTGTGTGTGAGAGTGTGTCTGTGTATGTGTTTGAGAGAGAGAGAATGTGTGAGTGTGTGTGTGAAAGACGCACATTTTCTGCATTCTCTGCCATCAATAGAGAGAGTGTGTGTGAGACAGTGTGTCTGTGTGTATGTGTGAGAGAGAAAGAGAATGTGTGAGTGTGTGTGTGTGAGAGAGAGAGTGTGTATGTGTGAGTGTCTGTGTGTAGTGTGTTTGAGAGAGAATGTGTAAGTGTGTGTGTGTGTGTGAGAGAGAGAGAGTGAGAGAGTGAGTGTGTGTATATGTGAGAGAGAGAGAGAGAGAGTATGTGTGAGTGTGTGTGTGTGTGTGTGTGTTTGTGTGTGAGTGATTGTGTGTATGTGTGTGTGTGTTTGTGTGTGTGTGTGTGTGAGAGAGAGAGAGAGAGAGAGAGAGAGAGAGTGAGTGAGAGAGAGAGAGAGTGAGAGAGAGTATCATTTTATTATATCTGTATGTATATTTTGCATGTATTCAGTAAAATACGACAAAAATTATATTAACGCAGTAATATTTAATTAATTGTATTATATTAATTCTATTAATTAATTGTCTTAATTGTTTTAGGGCCTATATAACTAAGAGTTCGGGTTATTACTTTATAATATGTATATTAACAATAATTATTTTTCAAGCAGCTGCTGTGGTGGATGACATGTTGACATTAGTCTTTACTATGGTGGATTGGACTCAAATTTTTATTGGTTTTGAACATGTTATTTTTTATTTGTTACACTGACCGAGATAGTGGGTATAGGTCAGTTGTATTCCAATGTTATTAAAAAGTTCCGCAGATTTGTGCAGACTAGCTGCACGTATTGAGAGGATTTAGACGTCCCTCGCGGTACCCGAGTCTAACATACACTTACACTTACAACACTACACTTACGACTTTAACGCTTTACACTCACTTGGATTTATAGAGGCGATAATAGCCTCAATGTGCTTTCGCCTTAAAATAACAAAAAAAAATATTATTAAAAAGTTTTATATTTCGTAACTTAATTGTAATGGTATAAATTCATTGCGTCGTTATTTACCTTGTACTAACAGTCTGTCCAGAGGAATTTGGCCGATTTTCCATCCGGTTTTGGAAAAATGGTACGGAGCGTCCATGTGTGTGCCGCCGTGCTCTGCCGCCGAATAAACATTTCCGATCAAGAAAAACGGCGACTCCTGTAGAAATGTCGTGGTCAAGTTGAACTCCTGAAGCCCGATCCAATAGATAGTTTTCTCATCAAACGCATAGCCTAGATCCACAGGCGCTGTCAGTGTCGCCGATACTTGGGAAATTTCAAAAACACAAAATAAAACCAAAAACAGTATCATTGCGCTCCAAACTTACTCGAATAACAGTTTG